>VZTZ01040352.1:0-34021 GCA_013400955.1 Drymodes brunneopygia | reverse complement strand
TGTCTTCATTTTTTGTTTCTGTATCATGAGGTTCCTGCTTAGGGCCTTAACATCAGGGAGTGGGACATGGGAAGGAGCTAAGGTTGCCTTTAGGACTCTGAGGCATTTCAGTGCAATGATAAATGGCAGAAATGACTCCTGAAGTGCCCTTCATGAAGAATCTCTCCCTTTTGTTTGACACCAGTGGCTCTGTGCTGCAATGATTGCTGTTGAGGATGCAGGTGTGAAAAGGAGCTGGGAGTGTGGCTGGTTTGTTATCAGTCACTGCCGTGCTTGAGGGGGATTTGGAGTAGGTCAGGTAAAGGAACAGAGGACCAGAGCTCTTCCCCTAAACCTCAGGCCCTTTAGTGAGATGTGAAGGGTAGGGAGGGGGCTGTTGCCGGTCTCCAAGCATCCCTTAAGGCTTGTTCTGTGCAGAGGTACCTGGCATAAGATTGCACAGATCTGGACCAAAATGTGTCATCTTTATGCCATTAGCTCCATTCCCAGCAGCAACCAGAGAACCATATTTTTTTCTATTTTAGGGTTAAATATCTACTTGACTGGCATTTCTATCCTCAATTCATTAAAATTAGAACTACTCTGTAAGACCTCAGCCATTCATTAACCAACAAACCAGTGCTGATTTGAATTTCCATGGCTGCAATTTAATTTTGCACAAAGATTATAGATACTTCTGTGATTGCCTTTCAGCAGGCTCACTGGTACTTCTGCCATGACACTGTTATTACTAGCAGGGACATACTAATGCCTTCCTGCTTAAACCTGTCTGAGAATCTATTAATGGGGTGGCCTACTTCCAAATTGCAAAGAGGAGCAAAAGCTCATCAGGCAGTGTAAATGGTGATAATTTCAGCAAATGCTTTCTGTGTAAGGAGATTGATGTTTTAAGTGTCCCAGCAAATTGGTAATAATGATCAGCAATTCTCCACCATTCTTCACAAAGGAACGGGTCTTTGAAAGAAGCAATTAAGTGCAGCCACCTTCTGGCCTGAGCTAATGCAGACTTCTTCCATTGTTCTGTAAGTTAACTATTAGACCTACAAGTCATATTTAATGAGCTTTCTGCTTCCAGCTCAGCAAGGAGCCCATAATGAAGCTGAGGGAATGTGCAGCATTTATGGCAAGCGCCTCCTTCAGCTTTCAAATGACACTGGACAAAGCTACGATTTCCTCGTAGTGGAAATGGGATAAACCAGGAGATGAGCAATCATTCTGCAACATCTGCTGTTTGCTCATCTTACAGGTAGTGACTGCAGAATGAACATCAGGTGGTTCCCTAACACAATGTGGAGAAAGGTTTCAGATTGGATTCTGTGTACATTCTGATCCTGTATTCATAGATGCAAGGAAGAGATTTAAATTGAAGGTAAAAATGAATGCAGAAGCTTCAGTGTAGGAGTCTTCTTACTTTGTTGCAGGAGATATTATTGGCATGTCTGTATATTGCAGTAACCCCTGAACAGCTTCACCTGCCCAGCTGCAAGATGATAAAATTTAAAGCCCTTGACTGAAACCCAGGGACCCATTTTTGTATCCTGTGCTCTGCTTAACAAGAAAACTCAGTTTTCTGATTCAGTCTCCTCCTGAGCCTGTGTAAACTCCTTGTACTCACAGTGTCCTTTCCCAGGGTGACCCTGCCTGAGTGAAGAGCAGAGGTACTCTTAGCTCATTTAGTAGATTCAAGGCCCTGCTTTGGAGAACACATCAAGAAATCAGTCACTATGCACACTGATGCCAGTCATCCTTTACCAGACCTCTGTACCCCTAAGTCAGGTATTTCCCAGACTAATGGGTCCAGACTATTCAGTCATTCCTTGCACTGACTTTTAATCATTCTTGCTGCCTTTCCGTGCTCTAATTCCAGCTCTAATTTATCTTGTCTGAGGTTGAGAGGACCAGGGCTTGGTGCAGAATTCAATGTGTGAATTAGCTGTGGATTTATAATGCTGTCTTCCCTACTCCAGTGTGGGTTCCTAATGAACTTCACTGTTGACCTCCTGACTGGGAGATGAATCGTTAGTTCCATCCTGTGTTTCTTAACTTTTAAATGATTCTTTTTCTGTTCAGGAACTTCCCTTCTTATCCTGAAGCTTTTAGCTTTTGAGAACTTTAGATGAAGATCTTTATCACAACTCTTCATGAAATCCAGATGAATCAAGATGAATCTTCTATTCACCTGGCTGCTGACATTTTGTGTGAACTCCAAGAGGCTGGAAAGGCAGCTGTATTAACCCTGCAAGGAGCTTGTATTTATATGGCTATCTGTTGTCCTTTATTAATGGCTTCACAAAGTTGCCGGATACAAACATTAGAGACTTGTGACTCCCCAGATCCTTGCAAAATATTTTCTAAAGGCTCCATGTTTTTAATATTTCATTAACCTGTGTATCTCAACTATGTGTTCTTAAATTTGGAAATGAACACCATCTAATCCTGATTTGTTATTGGTCTTTTTTCCTGCTGGTACTAGAAGTCCTCCTATGATCATTGAAATTTCAGATAGACCCTGAAAAGGCTCCACTGTGAGAACCTCCCCAGTTTCTGTTTGGGTTTCTCTTGCAATGAGATCTATGTAGGTTTTAATGGGTATGGTTTTTGTTCGTTGCTTGAAACAGCTTTCAGATTAATTCCTGCTATAAAGAATATCAGGAGACTACTTATGTGTCTTTCCCCTATTTGCACATTTTATTTTAACACCAATTCTCTTTAAAAGGAGAAGAAACACCCAGACAAACATCTCACACTTGTAATGTTTTCTGTTGTTCTGGCAAGGCAAAAGGATCTTCAAATTTGGAAAATTACATTTCTGTCTCTTTACACAGATCAGTGGAAAGCAGTTGCTGCTGTAAACAAGAATTACACCCCGTAGTTTTCTTCTGGCAAGACAAAAATACTTTATGTGGGACTTAAAATGTTCATAAAAGTCTCCTCATCACTCTAAATCTGAGCGGTCACATTTAAAGAAAAATTCAGTGCTGCTGTTTCCTCATTCAAGTCAGCTCCTCTAAGTATGACTTATTTCTTTCCTGTGTTTAACCAGTTCCATCTGATAAGACCATCTATCTTTTGATCATGATGGGCTTGAACTTTGTGCAGAGCTCTCATTGGCACTGTGAGGACAGTTTATGGCTTTTCACATTGATTTCTCTGTGCCATTACAATTTATCAGCTTGTTTTCATCCCTTGGAGGTATGCAGAAATGCAAATGCTAACCTAATTCTCTCAATTTCTAGAAGTAGCTGAAACCAATGGATTTGGTAAGGAACTAAATATCTTATCCTTTCAACTGTTGTAACATGGAGTCCTTGAAATGGTACCCAAACTGGACAGTTAGCAGGCAGGTAAATGACATTTCAGCACATGGCAATTTTTTTGTCTCTGTTCTTATTTCAAGTTGCAACATTTTGGTTGGTATTTTTACAGGTTCAAGCAGAATACATATTGAATTGCCAGCACTAGTGGGAAAAACATGCTCCAGGCTTCCTCAGCACCTGAGCTGCTTTGTCAGTCAGCTCTCCTAGTTTGTTGGGCTTTTTGATATATGTCTTCACTTCTCATGTTTTTGTTATTATGAGAGCTAGAAGCCTATATTTTCTTAAATAAAAGCTGATGTGACTTGTTTTCATGTTTCACATGGGAAAATATACTGAAACCCTTTAACTGGAAAATGAAAAGGCAAGTTTTCATGATGAGGTAAATAGTACAATACAGACACCTTATTATTTTATGAATGTATTTATTATTATATAACTCCAGTCTCTGAATTTTTCGATAGAAAAAAGGAAATTTAGGATGCTCAGTGCTTGAGATGTTCTTCAGACACTTGAGTGAAAGCTGTTGGCTTTCAGAAGTCAAATCTCTTGCAATTGCTGTTGGAGTTGGTGAAACCTGTGGCTGCTCAGACCCTTGAAAACCAGGCTGGTTTTGTTCAGGTGTGCAGCTGTGGAGTTGTTAGGATATATCTGCCCATCACATTCTGGGTTGAGGTGCACAGTGTTGTCTTTACTGCCCAGTCTGCCTTTTCACATTGTTTGAGTTCACCTGTACCTTGGTCTCACATCTGCTGAAGCCACTGACAAAACTCCCTTTTATTTTTCCACATTGTGTAATTGAACTGTGCAAGATCCTTGCATGGTTCTCTCTTATCACCTGGGGAAAATTAAATGAAAAGGCAATTCCTGATAACTTTCCTGAAGTCCCCTTTGCTTTTGAAGATCATCACATTAGAGTAATCAGGCCAACACCAACAGAAGTGTGGTATTAGCTGAGAATTATTAGCTTTGATGTTGATTAGTGCAGCAGAGGTTACTAGAGAGCTTTTTTTGTTACATGCTTGGGCTTTTAAAATTTGGCAGGAGGTATTAGGAAGAAAGGTAGGTGTTCTGACTTGGGCATGTGAACAGAAAGAAAATGAAAGCTAATTTAAATTCTCCAAGTTTCCTGTTTGATACAGTGTTTTATACCTCGTGACAGAATACACTGAGCACAAGAGCCCCAAATGATGTGTGTAGCAATAATGATATCCCAGAACTGTTCACACGCCGAAGGCTATGGCTGCTGTCAGTTTTACATCCTGATTCAAGCAAGCAGTCCTGTTCTACAAACCCCTAGTGTACAGTTTAGTCTCTGTATGCTGAATTGGCATTACTGAACTGCTGCCCTAGAAAGGCAGTATAAATTGAGTCTATGTAATTCTAAAACACTGCAATGAATACTTCAGAGGAAGATGCTTCTCTAGATCCTTTTGTGCTAGCATTTATATGGTAGAAATTTGGTGGGGGGTTTTTTGTTTCATAAAGTTAGATATTTTATGTTATTCTTATATTCTTGATATAAGAATATTGATAATATATTGAATATGTAGTCTTAATATATGTTCTTAATTCTTTTATTTTTTCATTTTTGGATACTGTATTCTTCTGGTAAATGAAATAAAACTATCCTTAGACATTTCTGACAATGACATCTTTATTTTCAGCTGAGGACATTTTGTTTTGAGCTACTGGTCTTGAGATTTATTTTCCCCATTTCCCCATCTCCTTTTCATCAGGTTTAAATGCAGAGTCATGATCATTACTCTCAGTCCCAAGCCTTCAATGCTCCCTCTTCTTGGTTTCAGTTTGATTATGGCTATATCAGGAATACTGCCTTGTAATCCACCTCCAGATATATGGCTTTCTTTCACTGAGTATATTCCCCTAGGAAATCCAACATGTAAATTGATTTCAGGGCATGAGCTGAAAAGATTTCACAGATGTGGAGTGGTNAGGATGCATCAGGCCCACTCTTACAATCTCTGCAGTCAGTTGGATGGGAAGGTATTTCAGATCAGTCACTGACAGTTGTTTTCTGAGCCATCTGCAGATAATTGTTGATTCAGAAAGAAGGGACCAAGGTGAGTATATTCCCATATAAAGAGTATATAAAGCCAGTTTTCATAAGTATGCTCCTAAATCTTGCTGTCTGAACTACAAGCATTTGCTTACCAGCCTTTAAAACCATTCTTCCTGTCTTGACATTCGATACTTAGAGGTAGAAATCCATCCCAACCTCTCTTTCATGTAAGTTCAGTAATTGCTGCAAATCATTCTGCATGTAGTTTGGAATTGCAGTGTAGATGGTTCTGAAATGAGCCCTTGAAAATGCTATTAAATGAGGATNTTTTTTTGTTTCATAAAGTTAGATATTTCATGTTATTCTTATATCCTTGATATAAGAATATTGATAATATATTGAATATGTAGTCTTAATATATGTTCTTAATTCTTTTATTTTTTCATTTTTGGATACTGTATTCTTCTGGTAAATGAAATAAAACTATCCTTAGACATTTCTGACAATGACATCTTTATTTTCAGCTGAGGACATTTTGTTTTGTGCTACTGGTCTCGAGATTTATTTTCCCCATTTCCCCATCTCCTTTTCATCAGGTTTAAATGCAGAGTCATGATCATTACTCTCAGTCCCAAGCCTTCAATGCTCCCTCTTCTTGGTTTCAGTTTGATTATGGCTATATCAGGAATACTGCCTTGTAATCCACCTCCAGATATATGGCTTTCTTTCACTGAGTATATTCCCCTAGGAAATCCAACGTGTAAATTGATTTCAGGGCATGAGCTGAAAAGATTTCACAGATGTGGAGTGGTCAAAGTTTTTCAAATGTCAGTCCTGATTTTGGCATATCTTTGATATGCCACTTGAAAGTGCTGGAGAAGATGCTGGCTTGCAAAATGTGGCTGCTGAGCTCTTTGAAAGTGGAATCTCTTGCATTCTCTCCACTGGGACATCCAAGTTTCTAGGTGCTTTTCATCACTGATACAACAAAAATGACTCCCTTTTTTTTTGTCAAACTGAGGAGTATAACTGGCTCTTAAATACTAGGAAAAGCTGTTAGCTGTATTCAGAGAAGTGTGAGGTCTGTTTCTCTTTCAAATTTTTGGTTTATTTAAAACTAACTACTGAAAGTCCTAAGCACTTCTGTGTGTCAGTAAGCTCAGGTGCCTGTGGGATCTGTCTTACCCATATCTAAAGAAGGAGACATTGGTGCATTGCACTGGTGGATGTGTGGCAGAGCTGTTACTCATAGAAAAATAAATGAGTGTCTGTTAAACATCCATCCATCCCATCTGTTGTGGAGAGATGCCAAATAGCATCAATACTTGGGGTATTGATAGGTTCATATCACACTCAAACAATGTGAGGCCCAGTTGCCCCTCCATTGAACTATCTCTGAACTGGCACCCATGCACATTAAAACAGGTCCTACAAAACCATCTATTTTTTGGGAGGAGGTTAAACTTCCTGGGTCAGCACACTTTGCTATCAATGATGACACAAAAGGTCATCTTCCCTCCCAGTGAGAAGCAAACATTACCTGTCCTGGGAGCAGCTCACTGTTGAAGTTGTGCTGTTGTGTGATGAAGCCGCAATCCCAGGGCCAAAGCCTTGGGATTTGTATTCCTGGGTTTGCATTCCCACCTTGGGGTGCTTTGGATAGAGGCTCCATGGATAGCTGACAGCTAGGGAGGGATGCATCAGGCCCACTCTTACAATCTCTGCAGTCAGTTGGATGGGAAGGTATTTCAGATCAGTCACTGACAGTTGTTTTCTGAGCCATCTGCAGATGATTGTTGATTCAGAAAGAAGGGACCAAGGTGAGTATATTCCCGTATAAAGAGTATATAAAGCCAATTTTCATAAGTATGCTCCTAAATCTTTGCTGTCTGAACTACAAGCATTTGCTTACCAGCCTTTAAGACCATTCTTCCTGTCTTGACATTTGATACTTTGAGGTAGAAATCCATCCCAGCCTCTCTTTCATGTAAGTTCAGTAATTGCTGCAAATCATTCTGCATGTAGTTTGGAATTGCAGTGTAGATGGTTCTGAAATGAGCCCTTGAAAATGCTATTAAATGAGGATGTGTGCAAGAATGAAACATGACCCTTTGAACTCCCCTGGGCTGTTTAAAATAGCGATTGGTATCTTCCTTTATACAGTCCAGTCATCTTCCTGAGTGTTTTACTGAGCTGTATGTTCTGAGCATTGATGGATGAGCTCTGGACTATTTTGCTGCTGCAGTTGTAAAAGGTGCTACACCCTGCTCCTGTGTTTTCCTGGGGGTAATGGACCCATAACAGAAACAGCAGCAGGTGACATGCATTGGTAGCTGCAGTAAAAAAATCCAGTATCTCAGCCTAAAAATACTTCTTAAGCTGCTCCAAGGAAATTCTTCAAAGCCAGGGCACAATCAGGGCTCCTGTTTAAGACAGGGGCACAGTTCCTCTGTTAGTTTTACATTCTCAGATATACCACTGTAAAGCTGAAGGATTCTTCTTAAGCTGCTTTTTTCTGTTTTGAAAAGGACTGGAGAAAAGCCAAAGTAGTATCTGCTCGGGCTTTCCCTCCCTTGGGTTTTTGGGAGCACAGGAGGCTTCTCTTGGAATCCACAGTACAATTCCAGCTGATTTAAACAGACCCAGAGCCAACCTCATGTTCTTGTCTCGGGTGGTTGTCTTGCTGAGTTGTTGCTTTCCTTTCTCNCTTAGGGGAAAGGAATGAAAAACAATCTAAAAGTTCAAAACAATCTTGGCCAGTTACAAAAACAAGGACTATGTTTATAGAAAATGCATGAGAACTTCTACTACATAATTACAAACATGGAACACTGCAAAAAGCAGGGAGACAGTTGCTTTCCTTTCTCTGTCTTATTAGACATGGGATAGATGATATTTTCCTTTAGGCCCCAGTTCTGGGAACCAGGGGATTGCCCAGAAATGCAACCTGAAAGTGCTGAAACATCTTGCATATCTTGCATCTCCTATTTGAGAACCAGAAAGGAAATAAAAGATCAGGAAAATTGTATTTTAAAATCTCATGGTGTGGTGTTGTTTTTTGTTTGGTCATTTTTTTCAAGTTGGCCTCATGAGTTTCACAGTTTGACTCATGAGTATGCAGCGGTTCTGTGAACATGCAGGAGTCTTGGCAGTCACGGGGAGTCATGATGAAGGACAAATACAGCCTCAGAATTATTCTTGTCTCTCTGAACAAGGAAAATGCTTTAGTGTCTGAAACTGCATAGTTTATAATCTTCTGGGATGCTCCCCCTCTTGTCTTGTGACTTCTCCAGCAGGAAGACAGAAAACAATGTTGGCCAACCAGCTACATATTCTGGGCAGGTTGCTCTTGCTTAGTGCCATGGTATGTTTCAAAAGCACTGCTGACACATGCATCCTTTGTCCTCAGCATATTGTTGGTGCTTCAAGGTAGGAAAAACTTCTCTTTAGGAAGAACTTCTAGAGGAAACAGGAACTGTGTTTCAGCACAGAAGCTCTGAACAATTTTGCTCATCTGGAATAGGACGCTCAGCTCAATCCCACAAGTTCTTGTTACTTTAGAAAGCAGAGTCGTGGCCTAGGATCTCAACAAAGAACTGTCAAGCCTGGGCTTGCTGTGAAGTGATGTGGAGTTTCCTGACAAAGAGCAGCTCTCCTGCAGACTTCGGACATATCCTGTACCTCAGGTTGTGGGGCTCTATTCCTTGGCTTGGTCTTGACAAGCATTCTGTGGGTCTTACCCAGACAGTGACTCTTCGAGGGGGAAGTCAGTAGCAACACCTATAATTTGCTGCTTATAATTTGCTGCTTGTTGATTCTGGGAGTGGAGAGTGTTTTCAGGGCTCCATGCTAAAACTTTGCAGTGTAATAAACTAAGCATCATCTCGCCTCTTAAATCAGAACAAATTGTCTCACTGCTGTCTTTTCAGGACCATGTTGGCAGATGAGCTGGACACTCTGTGGCCTCTGCAGACTATGACAGCAGCACAAATCATGACCTTGAGGACAGTAATTGTAGCTAAATTATTCCCTTATTGCTTCTATCAGCAGCATTCTCCATGTCACAGACATGGTTTTTGTCTGACACCTATGCTACCCTCTATTATGCCAGTCACATCTTTATGTATTATTTGTATTATTTTGCTTGCTGGAAGCCCCTTTCATGTACCAGCCAAGGAGTTTCACTCTCAGAATACCTATTTAAAACAACAAAAAAGCCAAACCTAAAGCCCTCCATGGAAAGACCAGCTTTACATTTAAAACAGCTGCCTATTTGTCAATCCAGACAGGAAATAGGTAATGACTTGGCTCCTTGCCAGCAGCTCCCATTCCTCTGCCATGAATAATGAGATAATGTGTTTCAAATTAACTCTTTGTCTTAACTGGCACATCCCAGGAGAAGAATCTCCGAATGTGCTTGTAAAACATGGTTAATGTAGATCGATCTATCCTTCTCTTCACAGAGACAACCATGTTGAGTTGAGAGTTAAATTTGGTGACTGGGAGTAGGAGAGGAGAGCAATTAAGAGCTGGGAGAAGAATTGACTGGCTGTGATTTAAGATGGGGTAATGAAGCAGATACTTCAGGCCAGATACAAGAGACTGTTCTTAATTCTTGGTAGAATAAATGGGAAAGCCAATAAAACACAGACCTATTCTAATGAAACCAATGGTAAATAAGGAATGTAAATAGCTTGTTGAATATGGTCCCTACTGTGGTACACAAGGAAAACAGAAGAGAAAGTTCTCCTGTCGAAACATGTCCTTATTGTGGTAACAAAAATGAATGTGTGAAAATGAACTGAGCAAATGGGAAGCAAAAAATTAGTTTCTCTTCTTTTCTGAGCAAAAGTAAGCAGGGCAAAAACTGTATTTGTGTTACTGGAAATTTCTTTGCTAAGTTTCAGGCAGGGAAGAATGTTATTTGCACCAGGTAAAAACACATTCCAGATTCCAGAAAATGAGACCTTAGCATTGAAATGCTGATGCAATGCTAAGTACAGTTTTATAAATAACACATTAATAAAAAAAACAAACTCAAATATGTTCAAACCAGTCCCAGTGGTCTGCATAAGATGAACTACAACTGGCAGAAGCAGAGATATTAAATCTTTAATCACTTTCACAAAGAGGAGGAGACCTCCAAAGATGTGCAGCTATCTGACATTGAGCCTTTTTTAGGAAATATTAATTTAAATTTGACTGCCAGTCCTTTTGATCTTTCCAAATAGTTGTAACCAGGAGAATACTAAAAGGTCTTCTTTTATGTAAATAGCTTGTCTCAAAATTTATGTGGATGTGATCTTAGCTGAGACACAGATCTTCTGTGTACATTAAAATACAGTGTGAGCTATGGGAGAGAAGATGAATTTCAGCCAAAGATAAATATAAACAGTATATTTCGAGCTTTAGCAGAAGGTATTTCTGGTTACAGCCTAATAGGCAGCTGTCTCTTGGTGCTTGCAGCACTGCTTTGGCTTCTGACGAATGGGTGAAGATGATGTTCTTGACATTTTGTTGCAAATTTTGGAGTCCTGCTGCTTTGAGCATACCTGCGTTTGTTGAGCAGTGCACGTGTATATACTCCTTTTGAGGAGCAGGTGTCCTGCACTGAGACTATCCATCAGTCTCTGCAGTACCAGGACATAAATAATTGACAGCAATTTAATTGATGGGGCTGTTGCGAAAGCAGCTCTTCAAATACATTTACTTTTCTCACTGTTCCTGCTTTTAATGGACAAAACCTGTCATAAGTGCAAGTACTCAACAAATCAGGTTTTTCTTTCTGTCAGTTCTGCTCATCTGGAATGTAAGCCACCTCTTGGAATGTGTATAGATAGCTCAGCTCCATGGATACTTGAATTCAGCCTAATTCCTGTGGAATGAGAAATTGAATGGGAGACATAAGACCAAACTGCAGTTGAAAAATATTTGACATTTATCTCTGTAAGCTTCTGTAAGGTGCTTAAAACTGCTCAGCTGGTGTTGATGGAGGGCAGTTCTGCAGGAGCCAAGCATTGTGAGCCATGCCAAATGATGTGAGCTGGAGGTCTGGCTCACTAAAGCTGATAGTCACAAGTCCTGAAGGCACGTACTCATAGCTGCCTTGGAAACAAACAGCTGTTGTGGGACAATCAATACACCCTCTTGAACTTGATTAAGTGCTGGTACCCATCTTCATGTCTTCTTCTATTTAGGTGTGCATGTCCAGATACATATGTGGACATGTATCTATGTGTTTACGTATGAAAAAAAGGGAGGGATGTAGCATATTTCAGTTAGGATATTTAATGTTTGAATGTTTTTGAAAGAGTTGTATGTTAGAAGGGTCAGGAAGACAGATTAGAGCTGGTAGCACTTGGAGCTAGGGGAGTGTATAGTTGCTTATTAGATGCAAACAATTTTGGGCTGTTGAAAATTGTTAACCATAATTTTAATACTTCTGGAAATATCACTGGATTTGACTGTCTTCTCACTGTATTCCTTGGCAGCAGACTCCATGAGATTGCTGGTGAGTGCTCTTACTAGTTTTAGACTTTTTTTTGCAAAACATGAACATGTAAGAGGAAAGCAATCCCAGGTTACTGTCAGCTCATTGCTGTTGGTAAGTGGAGAGTTGGTCCTGATGCAGGACCCAAATGAAGTTGCTTTGAGTTTGGCATGAGTCATGTGAAACAAATATTCCGTTATGCTGAACAAGTGACGCCTTCCTTTGGCACTTCATCCAAACCAAATCAAAAAGCCACATCATCCACTGGAAAGAAAATGCTTGCAGCCACAAAGCAAGCAGGGCACCAAAAGGGGTCTGTTTAATCATTTCATGTGTTGCTAATGGGAGAATACATAAAGTAAGTCATTTGCTGTGGCAGGCACTTTTAAGACTTTGACAAGCCAGGGGTTTTTAATGCTGTGTGAGTATTACTTCCCAGTAATTGGTGTCATAACTTTTACTGGTGACTGTCCTGCAGAGAAATTACAGTCTGTGTCTGAGAGATGCAGTGAGAGCTCTTGCCACAGGGAGTTTCATGTCATAGTCTGGACTTGATATAACACAGGCAGCAGAAGGTTAAAAGGACAGAAAGCAGAAAATATAATCTAGAGACTTGGGGGTGACAGTAGGGAGGGAACAATCACATCTTGCAGCCAGATATATCTGAAGAGCCATGTCAGACTGCTAAAGATAACTGGTTCATAAAATCAGTCACCTGGAGAGCTCCACAGCCAAAGACTGTCCTCATAATGGTGTCAGTGATGGAAATGTAGAAATCCTGGGCTGGAACTTAGATTTGAAGTATATTGGGAGTTTTGAACATCCTGTGACTATTTTAGAATGTAATATGTACCACATACTGCTGTGGATGTCTGGTGTTCACATTTCTTGTTTGTCACAGACTAATTTTCCCAGCTGTGTGGCAGCAAAACCACTCATAGGCTCCAGGTCAGCTGGTGCTGGGTTTTTGTTAGCAAATGACATTGCTTGCACCAGTCCTAGCAGAGGTTTACTTGGTCATTTGAAACACAAAGGCAATCTAATATTTTTCTCTGTGTGGTAACAACATCCTTAGGCCTGACTCAAGGTACCAAAAGGTACAAGACATGGGGTCACGTGTATCTTACACAAGACCTGCTTATGAAATTGGTTTGTGTGATCACTTGTGTTCTGCACTGAGCTTCTTGGTTGGATGTTCTTTGTGCTGCTGCCTGAGAAAAGTGGTTTGAAAGCCAGAGGAGTCCAAGGAAGCTCTTCTTGGCTGGTCCTGCCCAAACTGGCATTGTTGTGTGTAAGTTACAGCCCTCAGATATATATCACCATTTGATTTTTAGGACTATTTCTGCTACACAGCAATCATCGGGAAAAAAGCCCACCACATTATGAAGTAGATTAACTTTTGTTCCGGCTGCTCTTTTCTTCTCAATGTCTTCCATCACTGCCAGGAACTTCTGAGGCAGTACATTGGAAAAGTTTAGGCTTTTGATTTCATGTTACCATTCTGGGTGAGCCATCGTGCATAAACCAGCAGTGATTTTTCACATTGACAGCACGCAGAAAATGTTTGTTTAGCTTAGTCATTCTACGGGAGGCAAGGCTGAGGGAATGTCAGCTTGTTTTCTGAAATGCCAGCCTTTTCAGCCGAGAGCTCTCCCTTTGCAGTATGTTCAGAGCTGCTGTTGCATTTGAGGGATATCCTAGCTTGGGATATTTTTGCATAAATACCTAACTAACAGCTGTTTACAAAAAATTGCTACTTTGCATAATTTTTTAATGTTTTTTGTCTCACTTATTAAAGACCAGCTTTCATTATCTACATGAAAGGTACATTTCATGTTTGCCTAAGTATGTTAAAACTGCAGAAAATAGCCTTGTGCTTCACTGTAAGAGGTGTTTCTGTGGTCAGTCCTGGTGTCTTCTGAACATGGAGAAATTCCCCTCATGAAGAAGTGTTAGTTTCTGATTTTTGTGTCTTAAAATAGTGTAGTGCAGAGTGTGGTTTTGGTTTTGCAGCTTCCTCGCTGTGTAGTTCCAAGCTGACAAGATGCTTGTTTATGAAACTGAGAGTCTGAATATCTGGCTGTTCTCAAAATGCCAGTGCTATAATAGGGAGCATATGCTAAAAGAATTGAAGAACGTAAGTGGACCTTTTACATGATTAAGTCCATTTCCTTACGAAGAGTTCAATAAGGGTTGTTTCCCACCATTAAAGTGACATGGCAGTGATTAGAAGTGGAGAGCTTCTCTTCCAGCTTTTCACGTGCTTGCTCACACAAATAATTTTGGTATTGAAGAAAACATTTTAAAATAAGTGAAGTTGTTGACCATTTGGGGATTTTTTTAAGTGACCAGATGATACTTTTCCGATATTTGTGCTTAGAATAATTAAGTAAGTAGATGAGTAATACAGAACACCTGTCTGTAAACTTTTACATGGCCTTTAGCAAGAACAAGGTTCCTGGAACTGTTTGGTTGAAAAGTTGTTTGAGTGGTGTGAGTTTTAAGAGAGAGCTGCATCTCCAGGAGTACAGCACGTTCTTGCTCTCTGCACATTGACCAGACTGTTGCAGATGGCAGAGGTTTGAATCCTGCATGGTCTGAACAGGAACATGCACATAGCAGAGTTATCAAATCCTTTATGTTGGAAAAGACTTGCAAAATCATCAAGTGCAACCATTAACCCAGCACTGCCAAGTCCATCGCTAAACCACGTCCCAAAGTGCCACATCTACATGGCTTTTAAATACCTCCAGGGGTGGTGATTCAACCACTGCCTTGGACAGCCTGTTCCAGTGCTTAACAACCCTTTTGGAGGATAAAGTTTTTCGTAATATCCAATCTAAACCTCCCCTGGTACAACTTGAGGCAGTTGCTTCCTTATCCTATGGCTTTTTACTTGAGAAAAGAGACCAACTCCCACCTGGCTACAGTCTCCTTTCAGGCAGTTGCAGAGAGTGGTAAGGTCCCCCCTGAGCCTCCTTTGCTCCGGGCCAAACACTGACAACTCCCTCAGCTGCTCCTCACAGGACTTGTGCTCCAGACCCTTCCCCATCTCTGTTGTCCTTCTCTTGACACACTCCAGCACCTCAATGTTCTGCTTGTCCTGAGGAACCCAGAACTGGACACAGCACTCGAGGTGTGGCCTCACCAGCACTGAGTGCAGAGGGACAATCCCTGCCCTGGTCCTGGTGGCCACACCATTGCTGGTACAGGCCAGGATGCCCTTGGCCTTCTTGGCCACCTGGGCACTGCTGGCTCATGCTCAGCTGCTGTCACCAGCACCCCCAGGTCCTTTTCCCCTGGGCCCTTCCCAGCCCCTGTGCCCCAGCCTGTGGCACTGCCTGGGTTTGTTGTGACCCAAGGGCAGAACCAGTCACTTGGTTTTGTTGAACCTCCTACACTTGCCTGACTGAGGGAGCCCTCGATCCTCTTGTCCAGATTGTTGATAAAGGTACTGAACAGAACTGGCCCCAGTTCTGAGCTCTGCAGAACATCACTTGGGACTGGCTGCCAGCTGGATTTAACTCTATTCACTGACACTCTTTGGGCCCAGACACCCAGCCAGTTTTTTACACAGTGAAGAGTTCACCTGTCCAAGCCACGAGCAGCCAGTTTCTCCAGGAAAATGCCAAAGTCCAAGCACAGCTGTGCTTATTTCAGCCTCACACACTCAAATGCCCCTGGATGTGCTGTTATGTGTATGTGAGAGCTCATTGGCTTATACTTTGGAATCAGATGCATATGGGAAGCTTACAGTGACAGGCCCCTCTTTTGCAAACATTTGCACAATTGAATAATTTCACTGGTGTAAAGGGGCCTGTTAGGCAAGAAAGCACTTGAGGCTTTTCATTTTTTTAACTTGGGGTAGTTTTGGTTTGACAGACAGACTGAGGGGACTCCCTCCTTTGTCTTGGACGCAGTCTGAATAGGATTCTTTGCTGTTATTTAATACTATTCTGGCAAGAGTGAAGTGGAAAAGGAGATTTTAATACATGCAGAGACCTGTATATATAAATAATGTGTTAGATTCAGATATAGTGTAGATGGAACTAAGAGGAATGATCATTAAAATGAAATTACTCATCAGTGGAAAACCAGGAATGAAGAAAATTTTTGGAGATTAATCCAAATTTAATCAAATCATTGCTTTATGCTCTTTTGAAATGCTGTATGCTTGCTAGAAACTCCCTAAGGTGCAAAGTGTCATACTTCATTTCATATAGGCGAGACAGATTATGGTATCTCCAGATACTGGGTTTCTGTAGGGATTCTGCCCTTGCTTATCTCCATCTCATTAGTTGTATGTTGTTATATTGTGGTTAATTACACCATAAGAGATCAAAAATGGGTTTTTTCTAAATCTTTTTATCTGTCCCCAAAGCTGCTGCTAGCCCATTTAAGGTTTTGTTTGTTTCCCTTTGACGGGGTGACTGCAAAATGAGAACTCTTCCTAAGTGATTCCTTTGAAAAATGCTGATGTGATTCATGCCCCTTTCCATGCTCCAGCTGTGAAAAACTCACTGCTGCTTGTGGAATGACCCTGTAGGCACCGTGCCAGTGAGAGTCCATTCTATACATTGTGATGGAAAGCAATGGGAAAAGGTAATTAGAGTTTAAGGTGGTATATCAGGCATCTGTGAGACTGAGTTTACAACTTCAGATTGGAGTGCTATGCCTTCAGGTTGATTATCTATTAATTTAAAAAGCTTTATACCCATGAAATGACAGCACTCTGGACTCAGTCCCCAATTAATTTGCAGGTAGATTCCCATACTCAGAGCAGGGACATAGCAGGCTTCTTTACTGCCTTGCCTTGCCCTTGAACTGGAGGCATCACGGGAGATGTGGAAGGGCAGATTGTGAGTCAGGTACTAGGAACCAGCTCTGTTCCACTGAAATACTGGGGGGTTGGCCACTGAGCTCAGAGTGAAAAGCATCAGGTCCTAGTCTGTGTTCTTGGAGACTTCATTCTGGTTACCTCTTCCCCTGTATCTCACATATATTGTCAGTTCTCAGTGTGCCAAGACCAGGGCCATGGCTGGCAACTGGAAAGGCTCAGTGTGGGACATATGTCCCTGCTCCAACCTGTGTGTGTTTCTGAGCTGTTTGTGCCTTGTGAGGATCTGCTGCCATGGGAGCTGGGTTCAGCTGCCATGATGGATTTTACCTTCCTTTGCTGTGAAGTGGCTGCAGCAGCAGTGGTGATATGAAAGGCTGGAATGAAACACATAGCTTGGCCAAATTTCAGTACTTTTCCATAGAAGTGGTGCTAGGATATATTTGCAAGTTCCAAGGGTGCATGTGTGTTTGTGTGGGTCTCAGGGGAGGGTTTCAATACCAAGTTTTTCCAAGGGAAGGTCTCTGGCTAGCATGCAATTTACATTGTATCTCAATTCATTCATAGAAATCACTGATTATCTCTGGTTGAAATATTCTTCAAACCAGTCCTGAGGCAGTTGACTGAGATGCTGAATTTCAACACAAATAGTCTAAATTCAGTTGAGTACAATTCCTCTACCGGGAAGTGTTGAGTAAGTTTAATTACTAGCCACTGCAGTGATGATAATAAATGTATCTACCCAGTGCCTATGATACTCTCATTCTTGGTGTAAATAAATTAATCATGTCAAGCATTAGGAAAACTCATGTACTGTAAAGATGATGAATTGTTGGAAGAGGATGCAGAGAAAGGTGTGAAGTTTTCCTCACTGGAAGTTATCAAGAGCACAGCAGAGAAATACCTGCCAGACATGATCTGAATGCACTCGGACTTGTCTCGGGCAGAGGCTTGGGGAAGAAACACAGTACAGGACTGTTTGAGGTCTCTTTCAGCCTGGGATGGAAGGATAACACATTCACAAGTTAATAACCATTTTACATAATTTTGTTATGAGTCTCTCACTTCTCCAGGCTGAATGTGGCCTTAAGTGGTAATTTGCTTTCTTTTGCAGCCCCTTATCAAAAAGACACCATAACTATAGTTAATTATGCTGCAAGGAATATATCAAGAGTCGATGCAGTGGCATTTCATAAATGTTACAGTGTTGCCTGCTGTTCCAAATTCTGCTCCAGGTCATGAATTGCAAATCTCAAAAACCTCAAACTTGGAATTCTCCCCTTTCCTCCCAATATTATAATTTGCACTAGAGGCATCCACGTGCAGCTGCAGCCAGGCTTGGGGGGGGGGAGAGTAATGCAGCCTTAGCTCTAGTGCATCCCTAAAAGGTGTTTCAGTGGTAGTAAGGGTAATTTAAATAGCTGTTCAGGAACCAAGATTGTATAGTCAGAAGTACTACATACTTCCCAGAAAAGGATGTATGTGAGGGGAATGGAAAGGAGCTTCAGTGGGTATTTTGACTTGATACTTGGAGCTGACTGTCTTCAGTGTCTCCTCTAAGAACATAGGAATACCAGGGTCCTTCTGAGAGAGGCTGCTGCTTTGAGTCACTCTGGGCAGGAGCCTCTTTCCTTCAACTAAAAACAGAGACTAATTTCCTGATTCAGGAGACATAATTTGTTTTGAGAAGTTGGACAATGTAAATACCAGCAACAAGGATCCTCCTGAAAGAGGAGAGCACTGCTAGAATACCTGCTGGATGTACAGTTCCCTGGAATCTGCTGTATGTGGGGCATGACTTGTGGCAAGCAGAAAGCTGTTGTAGTTGCTCTTAGGTTGAATTTGCTGTTACCTATCATCAAAATTAGACTCCTCTGTTCTAGTGTATAACTGGGTTTATTATCAGTCTCCGTGTATTTGTACTGCTTATCTTTCCAAAGTTCTAGTCTACTTCTAGCAGATGACTGCTTGGAAAGTCTGGGTGTCATTTTTGTTGATATTGTGGTCTCTCTGCAGGCCAGAACAATAGTCTTTTTACTCCTCAGCTCCCCTGCTGCTGGAGCTGAATGTTGGAGATTTGCAGAGCAGAGAGCCAGAGAAGAAAAGTGGGGCAGGATCTGGGCTGCTGCTTGTTTTCTATCTGTTGTAATGCTGTTCCTTCAGGCACAAGGTGCATCCTGAGTCTTTCTATTCCACCTGTGAATAGTTTCAACTCTTTTTCCAGTTTAAGGGTTTTTCTCTTTCCTGGGTGAGATCAGAAACCCAATGTGTTCTTGCATTGCCGAACAGGAAGAGTGAAAGTCCCCGCCCTACATGTTTGTACAGTTAAACATGGACTAGGAAAGAGAAATGCAGATGATTTGGGGTTTTATTTTTAACTTCAAATCCCTTGTTATATCCACAAGACCACCAGGTCTTTATGACAAGGTGCTTCATGATCATGGGGTTATTCAGCATCAGTGGTGACTGGTGGAGAGCTGGCCCTTCCTGAGTGTTGTTGCACTTTAAACTGTTCTGGAGTAAAGCTGAAGTGCTCAGAATGGAGGTGAGAGAGAAGCAGAAGTGGGGGAGATTTTTTCTCTTGTATTAGAAAGTAAAAGCAAAATGTGTGGTTTCATTTTTTTTCACTCCATGGAGTTTCTGGAAACATCAGTACTATCATGCTGGTGAGAAATCTGGGGAGTGTTGAAGGACTTCATTTAATTCAAATCCTTTCTTTTGTATTGCATAGTAATTGGTTAGTAACAGATCTATTTATATATGCAAAAATGTTGCTTTTCTGCAAAGTGATAGTGTTCCACACCTCAGTGTCCTCCAAAAGCTTTTGTGGGCTTATTCTTCTCTCAGACCATTTTAGGGAGCTATGTTGAGGAATCGGTAAGTGGCTGCTTACGGCAGGACCCAGGCTATATTAGATGTGAGGACAGCAGAAGTATCAGCTCCAGGATGAGTTGTTACCATGCCCAATGCCCATCTCAGATGTTTGGAACTGACTTGGTATGTTGACCACAGACGCAACAGTCTCATTGTTCAAACTGCTTGTGTGTTTTTGTGTCATTTAAATTGTGTAGAGCAGAGGACACAGGAATTGTATTTCTTGCTTACCTAAAGACACCAAATCCATGCTGTACGCAAGGCAGAAATCCTCTTTTTCATTTTCTTTGGTGTAACGTTATTTCTAAAGATAGGACACACCTAATGAATGAGTCAGTTCCCTACATGGCATTAGTCTCATACATGCCATAGTAGAAGGCCACCTCTTTGTGGCAA
Source organism: Drymodes brunneopygia (assembly GCA_013400955.1). Classification (NCBI taxonomy): domain Eukaryota; kingdom Metazoa; phylum Chordata; class Aves; order Passeriformes; family Petroicidae; genus Drymodes; species Drymodes brunneopygia. The sequence continues at coordinate 14,087 of VZTZ01040352.1, read as the reverse complement.
CCAGGAAGGAACAGATGTTTTTATCACCTTGGGTCACTGTGAGTAGTGCCTTACTCATGATAACCACCTTTTAGAACAGTCAGGCTATTTTGTGAGGTACAGTGTTATTCGCTGTGTGGGAGATTATCAGAGGCTGGTGTCTATTAAAAAAAAACAACAACCAGTTTTCTCTTGCACTAGAATGTTTCCAATAGTATCATCTCATTTACTCAGGGAACATTTGTAAAAATTATTCCTTGCTGAAATGAATTGTGATTTCAGTAGAGCAGTTGTGGCGATTTAGGAGCAGCTCTACTGTAAACTCATGTGCATGGACTCAGGGTGCCCTGGAAAAGGAAGCTGGGTAGATTTGACAGTGCAGTGTGAATCCAGCTTTCACCAAGGCAGGATCTAAACCCTGTTGCTTTGTGAAGACACTGGTTTATTCATCCCGAGATGTTTTTCTGCTTCTGTTGAAATGCTGTACCTACCCTGCATTTGGTAAAGAGATAAATGCTACTTGCCAATCTGTCTCTCTTTGGAAAAAGCTCCATTTATGATTACTGTTTTATTTGCTTTGATGAAGATGCCTGGGCTAGTTAAGTCCTGCAGTGTTTGAGCTGAGTGGTCTGATCAAGGGAAGTTGCTGTGAAATTTTCTTCTACTTTGGTAAAAGTCAGCTCAGTGCACAGAGTTGGTGAGATGCCAAAGAGATGTGTTTTTTCTGAAGCCCAAGTTCTGTTTTGTGTGAATGTCATGTAAGGACTGTGAGATGAGTTCAAGAAAGAAGAGGGGAACCCTTTTCTCATAATGGAAATCCTTGCAAAGAATTTGTTTAAGACCGGGATAGGAAAAGGGAGTGATATTCTTCAATTGAGTGTTCCAAGTGAGGGGTGAAATTGAGTGGATGTTGAATGAGTGTTGGGACTGAATGTGTCTAACCTTGTAACGTGCATTTAGTCTTGCAGGTTGCCTTTGATGTAGAGTTGTTAATTATTTTTTTCAACTTAGAATAAAAAAAAACCAAACAGCTGGGGGATTCGCCCCCCTCCCCCCCGCCCCCCACATGTGGATGTTGTATCCCCAGTCCTGGCTGCTCTGAGAGGCGTTGTTCATTGCCAAGGTTTGAGTGTAGGTCAGGGTTAATAGTTAGGGCTAGGGGTTACAATTAAGGGTTGGGTTAGACTTAGTCAGGGTTAGAGTTAGGGTTCACAAGCTTAATTATGTCTCTCTACACTCTATAAGCTCATCTACTCTATTATCTTGCTGATTAAATTGCAGTGATCTGTTTTGTTTAGAAGCAAAAAAAAGTGATATGTAAGAGTTCAGAGGCAGTAATTGGAATTTTCCAGTGCTTTTTAAGCAGGGGACTGTAGCACTAAGCTTCCTCAGTCTTGAACTTTCTCTTTTGTTAAAGGTAACGTATCTACATGGATGTATATCTTTTCCCTGTGAATGTTTTTTTAAATAGAAATTTTCCACTCATTGTCCATTAGTATAATTTGGCACAAAGATAGACAAATTGCATGGGCGGGCACAGTGATAGAGATATAAATCTCTTCCAGTGACAGTGTCTTGAAATAGCAATCAGTTAAGAGATCATCACTGCAGTGTTTTATTGCAGATAGATTTTGCTGCCTTTCTGTGAGGGTGAGTGTTGTATGGAACCCAGCACGTGTGTGTGCAGATACATGTGTCGGTATGTGTGTGTATGCACATGCGTGTACTGTGTGAGCAGTTGTGAATATTCAATGCTGCTGGATCCTCCTGTCACTGAACCATTAGGGTGTGGTGGATAATACCATGTAGAGATCTAAGGAAAAAACGGTCTCAGCCTTCTTTCTTAGCCAACTTCAACCACTTTGTAACACTCTGTGCTGTTGGTGTCAGCTGTTATCCACAGTGCTCAGGAGGGAGCTGTGACCTTTCTAGGTCATGTTTGGCTATCCCAGGCCCATCTAACATCCCTGGAAATCTTGGGGTTGACCAGCTTTGAACTCAATATTTGACGCCAGATTTCAAGGGATTAAATGTACACTTGGCTTGTTTCATTTATTTTTTTCACCAGCAGGTCCTCAGTTACCCACCTTCTTGCCTGTTCCCACAGGGAAGCACTTTGCTTGTCTCTCCTAAACTGAGTAATGGCAGTCTGTCACCTCAGTCTTGCTGGAAAAGCTGTAAAATGCCAGCCCAGAAGTAGCAGGTCTTGTGTTGTGCTTGTTCTGGTCACCTGCTGTTCAGTGCAGGGAGTAGCAGAGAAAGGACATTTGTGTAGCTGTTCCTCTACTGGCATGTTCCACGGATGGGATCACATCTGACAGTCTGTTTTTATCTGTTTTTCCATTACGGGTGTATTCACTCTGTTTAATACAAGCAAAAGTACTCCAGAAGCCAACCTGGCTCTGATGTGTTGGTCCTGGTTCCCTGTCCTCTTGTGCTGATCTCTTCTTGCCCACTGCACCACCAATGGAACAAGTCTGGAGACTCAGCATCAGGGAATCTCTGAGTCATTGATGACACAGCTGCAGAAATGGATTTTCCTGGCAGGAGAGACTAAACCAGGCGTGGTTTCAGAGAAAAAAATCCTTTGGCAGCCACGTTATGTTGCCATTTTTAAAATGGCATGTTCTGTCAGAAATGCTGCCTCCAATCCTCCTTCCTTGCTTTGGATTTAGAAACACACTCTTTGATGTGGAAAGCAGACTTGGGGCTGGAGGTTCTTCTCTTGGGTGTCCACCCCTTCAAGGTAGAGGCTGTTTCCTAAATCACAGGACTCAAGCCTGACTGCCTATCAGAGTTAGCTGCTGCATGTCCTCCTGTGCCTCCAGCACGTACAGCACCCTCCTGGGTGGAGTGCAGGCACTGGCTGTTCTGCTGGATTGCAAGTCATTCCCTCCTTGCTGTGCAGCTGCTGTGCTTAACCATGGCAGCACAGTTCAAACCAGAAGCCAGTGCAACACATGATACCCAGCTATCTATGGCATGAAATGGTGTGTTACTGCTTCAAAGGCAGCCTGGAGCCTCGTGGTTGTCCTCTCAAACAGACCCTGCTCTCTGCTAAACATAAAAGGACAGTGTGTAAATAGCCTCGCTTGCATCAAAGTCAGTTCACCAGCTGTGGATCTGGCTCACGTGTCTGGTGTGTTCTTTAGCAGCAGAGATAGTGGTATTTAAAGTGACTTTTACTGAGGGTTTTGACTCTCTGTTGTTTTTTACTGCATCTGGCTCCATTACTGGCTTTCTTACCATTCCCGTAACATCCTTTTCTTTTTGGGAGCTGTTGTAAAAGCAGTACAGCTGGTAGCATTAAAGCCAAAGGGTTCATGAAGAGGGAGCAGAGCAGGCTGTTTCTGACTCTGGCTGCTCATAGCTGGATTCAAAGGAAGCTGGCACATCAGGCACCCCATATCCAGTCCCATGGTTCTACTTTAATTTTAAGCTAGAGTACACAATGTGTGTCTGTGTAAAAGGCCATAATGAAAATAAGAGTGTTGGAAGAAATAAAGTCATTTACTTTTTATGGGTGTTCCTTCCTTCCTGATTTATGTAGCTCCAGACAATAAACTCATCTTTAAGTAGTTGCAGTTAATGTAAATTAAGCCTAATGAGCAGTTTAATGTAAGTGCCCCATACATTCAACTTACCAGCACAGACTGTAGAAAAAAATGAGCATTGAACAAGTTACTGGCATATTCTCAAGTATGTGGGTCTTATTGTATAAAGTAGTATCAAAGTCATGTTAGGAGGCATCAAAATTTCTTCAAACTGCCAAATTCTCTGACACAAAAGCACAGGCTTTTGAATATTTTGAAACCTGGGTTTCTGAAGGTTTGGATACATTTGCCTTTTGCTGGAATTTTTAAAATCTGAATAACTATTACTAAGAAAAGCCTTTTTTGTGCCACTTCATCCTCAGTGGCTGTGATTTTATCAGAAGTTGTCTGCCATGTGCTAATATAAAGAAGTACTTAGAACAAAACATGTTGGCACCAAGCACTAAGTGTGGATATGAAAATGTGTGAATCTGAAAATGGACCAGAGCTGTGGTTGCAGTTACAATTTTTGCAGATGAGTGATTTGATTTGGAAAAAATCCTTCCAAAGGTGGGGTGATGTGCTAGTTCATGGAAGCAGGCTGCCACTGCTGAGAAGTCAAGTTCATGATTTAACAAACAACACTTTTTCATTTTCTCCTTTTAATTGCAGAAGTCAGTCTGAGTTCATCTCCTGCATGTTGGGCCACGAGGAAGAACAACTTCCTCATCATCCCTTTTGCTGGCTTTTTCTCACTGTATGCATGAAAATAAGGGGTGATTTTTTTCCTACCAGTTTTAGTAAATAAAGTCACAACAAACAGTTCAGGATTGCACATAATAATGATGGCTCAGTCTGTTTAGAAAGTCTACTTTACTCTGTAGCAGCCAGCACATGTTTCTCCATATGGAGTTTTTCAGTCTCTTGTGCTCTGTAGCTGCTGGGAACAGAGGACACTTGGGTGGGTGAGGAGCACCCTTGTCCTGCCTTCATTCTGTGCTGGGAGCAGTGGGCTCCAAGACTGGTCCCAGCAGTTTTTGTCCTGCTGTTCAACAGGCAGAGCCCCCAGTTTGCATAGCGCGCTGACCCGTTTGCCCGTGGCTTGCTGAACTCACTCAGCCATGGCCTTCTTCCTCCCGGTCTCGACCGGGCAGCTCCGGAGGCTGCCAGTCCTCCCTGTCTGTGTCCTTCTGGCAGCAGCAAGACAAACTCTCTCCTGTTCTTCTCCTCTGCACATTTGCAGCCTGCCTTCAGGAAAGAGCCTTCTCCTTGCAGCTTTTGTTTATAAAAATGAGAAAAAGAACAACGCCCCAGACCCAAAGCCCTTATTTATTGGCAGCATGGCAGTGGTTCAGACCTACTGTCGGCAAGGACAAATCCTGTCACCACCTCACCGTGTCACTTGGGAATATCATTACAATAGTGCACGTTTCAGGCAGCAGTATTTCCTCAGTGTCCTGGCCCTGGAAAACCTCCTGTTGCTGGATACTCACCAAGTTGTTAATGGAAAGTTTGGAAGCAGATGTGGCAAGATTTATAAACACATATTAGCTATCTTCTTGCTTCTTCCTGAATCATGGGACCTAATCACAGATTTGGAGAAAGGTTTACATTTTCCCTTAAGTAGGGCTGAAAGCCCAGACCCACTTGTACTTTCTAGCAGGCTTATTTCTCATAGCTGTGTTCCCAGAAACAGGCACAGAGAATGTAAGAGTACTCCCAAGATTAGCCTGTTAGCCAAAAACATCCTGAGAAGAGTAATCTGCCTAGAGGGATGGGTGCTGAACATATTCTTGCTGCTGTTAGTTGCCCCCTCTTTCTGCCATTTGAGGCTTCTTTATTAGTTTCTAACAGCTTTTATTTTCTGATGCTTTTCTGCCTAGCTTTTGTTGCACATCTCTTTAGCTCCTGGGATCCTGGGTTCTTTGAACTGCCAGGCAAACTGTCTGTAATTCACTCCTTTCTTTTTTTTTTAAAAAAGAGTCTGCAAGTGTCTCTATGTATATGTCCAAAATGGTACCTCTTTAGTCTGATCCTGTAATGCCTTGCATTTTTTCTACCTTGTTACTACAGTATTTTACTGCTCAGGTACAGTGGAGCCCCTGTGAAGCAGGAAGATGCAGCTCTTCTGAAAATCAGCTCTGTAGTGGCACAGCATCACATTCGTTGATGGTGGTGGTGGCAGGGAAGATCTGTGTTGGTTAACAGATGTTAATGCTATAAATTGGCCAAGTTCTGAACATGTGTTCTCTCAGGGAACTGCCAGCAGAGAAAAGCCTGCAGTCCCTTTTTCAGACCAGGCGATGGGATCAGTCCTGAATCTATTTTTCTTCAGGAATGAAAGTGCTGTGATTTAGAAAGGTTACTTTCCTTGCATGAGCTGGGTTGCTGTCAGTGGCAGCTCTGCTGGGGAAAAGCAGCATCCCATAAAAGCTGTACTTTGCATAAAGCAGCAAGAATGCCTTGGTATGGTCAGTAACCCTCTTCCTATGGCCCTGTTAGTCAAATAAATGTCAAATGAATGTCAAATAAAAACTGTAGCAGCCCTTTTAAATACAGTAGAGGCTTGAGATGAGTGGAATTAAGGAAAAGACAGGAGATTGGTTTGGCTGCTATGTTGGTAAAGCCACTGGCACAACCTATAGAATTGGTTAAACCATAGAAATAAAGCATGTCTTTGCTGAAAAATTGAAATGTTAGTTTCTACACCTTTTGGTCTTTTTCCTTTTCCTTCTTTTTCTTTGTTTTTTTTATGGCAGTGTAGGGAGCTGGTAAAGACTTGGTCCTCTTCACAGAGCATCTTGGAAGCAGTTTAAGAAAACACATGAATTAATTCTATTTGCTAAAGAAATAGGTGTGGTTTGTAAATTGCATGAGAAGCTGCAGCAAGAAGGATGTTCTAGGACTGTTTGAGAACAGTCTTAAAGCAATTTAGAACCGAAAGATTTTTCTTTATCAAAATTCTGGATATAAAATGATTTAATCTGGTGCTTACTAGCAATGAAGGGCTTGCCTGTGTCATTCCAAAATGTGCAGTTGTGGAAATGAGCAGTTAATGGGGAGTCTGGAAGTGTTGAGAAAGCATGGCCAGGCATACATCAGAAAGCAATTCTTCCTCCATCTCCTTCTCATTTTGCTTGATGGAAAAGCAGCTCTGTACAGCCTGGCATGTTTCTTTTCTATCACTCTGCAATCACAAAAAAATGTAAAGCCCAAATCTCTTTTGTGTCAATGATATTTCAAGTGGATTCCAGGTCTAAAAGGAGAAAGAAAAATAAGTAGTTTCTCATTTATTTGCTTTGTTTTGTTGGGTTTTTTTAAAGCTGGAAATACACTGTGAGGATTGTACAATCAGAGATTCCTAGGAAGAAGGTGTGCCTTTTCTTGCAGGAAATCAGAAGACACAAATGGATATGCCTTTGCTACTTCAGCTGTAGGAAGAAGCTGTGTTTTGTGTTACTTGGGCATTGTCTTTGACTGAGTAAGAAATGCCCAGAGGAAAAGGGCCAGTGTAGACTTTGAGGCAGGAGCATGCTGAGATTTCCTAGACAGGTTAACAAGTTTTCCAAATTCATAGTGTCTTTGGAAGCAGCTTTGCCACTGGACCGTGAGTTTCTGCATGGGAGCTGAACCTACTTGCATAATCCACGTGCCAGCTCAGTTGTTTTCTCGTTGTGAATTGATCAGGTCATTGATTTGTTGCAAGCATCAGAATTTGGAAGTGTTTTATGTGGGACAGTCTGGTTTTGCATTGTTAATTTAGTAATAAAAAGCTGCATGTGTTGCTTGGCCTTTCTCTAACAGCATTTAATTGTGGTCTTTATGTTTTCCTATTTTTTGAAGATCAAAGTGTTTTGCCTGCTTTTAAGAAAGCAACCAATTCAGCCAAACTTATGGAGAAAATCACCTGCTATAAGCTTGGGGACCCAGACATGCTTTTCCATTTACAGGAAGGACGCTGTTACTTGGCAGAAATGGAGCATAAACAAAGAAAGAAGCAGTGAGAACGTGATTACCAGGCACGTGGAAAATTACTTTCAAACAGGTCTCTTTAAGATCAAGAAGTGTTAAGTATGATCCTGTCCACACTGACCCCAGGCAGGTCACCACTGACCCAAGCCCAGCTGAGGGTACAAGCTGGCAAGAGGGCAAACACCAGTTTGCAGACATTAGTTTTGTTATGGCATTCATCCTGAACTAGGCTGTGTAAGGAAGAGGTAGGACATCTTGGGAGCAATTATAATAGCTTCCTTCTGGGAAGAAATTTGATGATTTGCCATTGTTTTTCTGTGGCTGAGATGGATGGAAGAGGTAGATGTACCATTGTTCACAAATGATGCTGTGACAATTCCCTGCTCTGGATTGTCATGATTTGCCTGGAGCCAGGGACACTCAAGGCTGCCAAGGGGAGACCACAGTCTAAAATTGTTTGTGAGGAGCCACCAGGTTGCTGTGATATTTAGTGGTTCAGTACAGAGAAGGGATTGCTGCCTCTGCATGTACCCATTCAAAAATTCTCCATTCTCTTTAAGAGGCAATGAAAATGGTGAAATTGTGAACCAAGGGAAACATAGGGCTGCAGAGACCATCAAATCTTTTTCCCAGGCAAAACTGTTCCTAGCACCTCCCTGTCTCATGTGCCCTGAAAAATCCCCTCTGTTTTCACAATTAGGATGGCCTCAGGGTGTCCTTCTCAGACAGAAGCCCTGCATCTATCCCCTCCTCTCAGTGGAGACCTCAGACCCTTTGCAGTAGCAGTTGCTTGTGGGCCCTTCCCTTCAAGTTCATGCCAGTTTTTATTTTTGGCTCGTAATACCCAGCTACTTTAAAAACTGTCTGAAAGCGAAAGAAACACTTTTGCCCGAAGAGCACCTGAGACTCTGGGACATACAGTAAAAAAAATTTTACTTTCCACTCTTTCTTTTAATTACTTCCAGAATTTACTGCAGGGCTCCTCTGCCCTCTTAAATGAGGCTGGATATTTTTTGGGCATTCTGCATGGTTCCTCCCATGCTTGGTTTCTCTGGGTGCCCTGGTTCTCCCAGCCCCAGGGAGAGGGGCTGTGGGTGCCTGTCCTTGGCATCACTCCTTGCCTGATTCCCCTGGGATTTATCACTTCCTCCAAGGTGGCGGCTTTAGAATCCCAGCAGTGTTTGTGCTGCCNGGTGGATTGTGAAGAGCTGTCTGTGAGAAGCAGCCATGAACAGGTTGAGCTTGTGAGTAAAAGTCAAGGACCACTCCAACAAAAGACACCTTGTGGATGGGGTCTACTGCAGGTGTCTGACCAGGGGGAACCTGTTGACCTCAGCTACAGGAAGCATCGTGCTCACGAGCTCTCATCCTGATGGGGGATTTCAGCCATCCAGATATCTGCTGGAAAAGCAATGCAGCTGGCTGTAAGCAATCCAGGAGACTCCTGTGGTGCATCAGGGGTAAATTCCAGCTCCAAGTATTAGACAAACCTATGAGGGAAGAAGTATTAGTGGACCTGGAGCTCACCAATGCAAATGAACTCATTACAGGGGTTAAGATTGGAGGCTGTCTGGGCTGCAGTGACCATGCCCTGGCTGGGTTTGTGATCTCAAGAAACACGGGTGTGGCAAAGAGCAAAGTCAGAACCCTGAACTTTAAAACAGTGAACTTCCAGCTGTTTAAAGAATTAGTGGATGAGATTCCCTAGGAAACTGTCCTTAGCTGACCAGAACTGGCAACTCTTTAAGGCCATTTTTCTTAGAGCACATGACCTCTCCCTCCCAATGTGTAAGAAATCAAGTAAGGCAGGCCAGAAAGCAGCATGGCTGAGCAGGGACCTTTCTCTCAAGCTGATGAGCAAGAAGAAAATGCACAGCTAGTAGAAGCAGGGTCAGATGACTTGGGAGTGTACAGGGATACTGTTTGGATGTGTTGGGATGGGATCAGGAAAGGTAAGGCACAGATGAAATGGGACTTGGCAAGGGATATGAAGAATAACTGGAAGGGATTCTTTAAGTACAATGGTCAGAAAAGAAAGGCCAAAAAGAGTGTAACATCCCCCCTCCCCCTCCAATAAAGGAGAAGGGAGAGGTGATGTCAGGGGAGGGGATCCTGCCCCTCTTCTCGCATGAGACCCCACCTGGAGTGCTGCACCAGCTCTGGGGCCCTCAACACAAGAGAGAGGTGGATCTGCTGGAATAATACTAAAGCAGAGCCATGAACATGGTCAGAGGCATGAAGCAACTCTCCTATGCGGACAGGGTGAGAGACGTGGAATTGTTTAGCCTGGAGAAGAAAAGGCTCCAGGGAGACTTCATTGTGGCCTTCCAGTACTTAAATGGGGTGATAATCATTGTGGCCTTCCAGTACTTACATGGGCAGATAGTCATGGGACAAGGGAGAATGGTTTTAAACTGAAAGAGGGCAGATTTAGATTAGACATTAGAAAGAAATTCTTCACTGTGAGGATGATAAAGCACTGGAACAGGTTGTCCAGAGAAGCTGTGGATGCCCCAGCCCTGGAAGTGTTCAAGGCCAGGCTGGATGGGGCTCTAGACAAACTGATCTAGCGGAAGATGTTTGGAAGAAGATGATCTTTAAGGTCTCTTCTAACCCAAGCCATTGCATGATTCTAATTCTATGAAGTCAGTGTAAAACTGTGTACAAAAAGACAGTGACTGATACACTGCAGTGGGTGACACCAGCAGATAAAGATATTTTTGCAAAACTCTTCCTTCACTGTGCTGAGGGCTAGGAAAGAGCATGACAGCAACACAAATAGCCTTGGGAGCAAGCTTTGGCTGAGGTGTGTGTTCTGTGTTTGTCTCTTAATTTAGCAGTATCAGGAAAACGCATGAAGGAAAAAACGTGGATATTTTCCAGATGCAGAGTGATTCAGGGCTGTAATTACAAATGCTCGCCTACTGAAATATGTGTACAATTGCCACGGGATACTGTAACGAGCAACATCCATTGGACTGTTTTTAAAGCTGAAACAGTAATACTGTGCTAGTGTACCTGAAGCCTGCACCAGTGTGTGGCAAACCTGTCTCTGCATGGCAGATTTAGGTTCTGTACAGCTTAGGAAATGATGTTTTTACTGCTCAGCTGCATCAGCTGAGAAATCTTTGTCAAACTTCTTTGTATCTGAGTCCCGTGCAGAGTGCACTGAGTGATTCCACTGCTGCAAGGATTTACTTTATTCCTTTCAGTTTGATTACAGAAAATAATGAATTGGGGAGGTTTGTTTGTTTTGGTTTGGTTTTTTTTCTACTTTTGATTGCACAAGGATTCTGTGTGTTAAGAAGCCACTAAAAAAGAAACAGAATGAGAGTGAGAGATTATGTGCGGCAGGAATAGTCTGTCACAGAGTCGCTGATTGTTTATTGCTGCTGTGCTTTGATAAGTGACAGCAAGTGGCTGTAATTCTCCCGGTGCTGCCCAGCTGCTTTGATCAGCAGCGAAACTGTTAACAGTGCTGACAATTAATTATTGTCGATGGGCATTGCAGCTTGAACTTCCCCTGCCAAACAGTGGCAGATCACACCCGTCAGGGCTATTGTTTAAGGCTTTCTTTGGACATATCGCTGGGTTGAACCACGTCGTGCTTCTTCTCGGGATTTTCTTCCTCAGTCGCCGTGGTTAGAGAGTCGCCCTGGTTTTGAGAGCGAGAGCTGGGATTGCAGGCAGGGTGCTGGCAGCGTGTGGGAGGGGTGCTGGAGTGCCATGTGCCCCTGGAGCAGAGGCTGTGCGTGCGGGTGGCTTCTCCGGCTCCTGTGCTGATCTGCAGCTTGGAGCAGTGGAGCATCCAGGAGGGGATCAGAAAGCCCTCTGTGCGTGTGGCTGGCAGGGAGGACCTGGGGAAGGGATAGTGGCTCTGAATGCAGGTGTTGCGTGGGAGAGAAGAGTGATTGCCGTCTGAGGCAGCAAGCAATGCGGTGAGTGTCCTTTCCCCCTTCCCCTAGACTGATCCTAGCCTTCCTACTTTCTTATAATTCTCTAAAATCCCCCCTTTGTGTAGGCTCTTTCTTTATGCCTTTCAGTCTCTCCTTTTTTTACCTGACCTCCTCTTCTCCCCTTATCTCTTACTCCCCTTCTTTCAGTCTCCTCTTCTTTGTTTCCATCCCCATGCCTCAGAGGCTGGACACAGTCTTGTGCAATTGCAGTGGATTCTTTGAACATTTGTAGCCTTATTGCTTTGGGAACCTCTGGCTGACAGGAATTGTATCTAATGGATTTAAAAGTATCTGAACACTCTATTTGCATTTCTGCCTGTCTGCTCAAAACCACACCAGCACTCGGCTCCCTTGAGGCTTGAATTCTGATAGAAGCAGCTGTGGCAGTGGCATCCTATGATTTGCTTCATCAGTTGACATTTTAAGGAATTTGGACTGATATAACAAGGTTGGCCATTTTACTGCCCTCTGCTGCTAAACAACTTGGGTATCTTCTCACCTACCTAAAGAGTAGGTATAACTGGCTTTATTAGTGAGAGCCCACACGAAAGTGTGCCCCCTCCATATATTTTTGTTGTTGTTATTATTATCCAGCGGTCTGTATTGATTTGTGGTATATTTTATTCAGCTAAACCCATGATCAGCCCAATTCTGCTCTGTGTCTAGATTGCTTGTAGAATTAGGAGTTTAAGCAGTGTTTTCAAGATCAGGAACAAATCCTCTACAAAATTAGGTCTTGCCTATGTAAAAAACTTGCACTACTTTTTAACTGCTGTTCTGTAATATTGATACAACTCTCCCCTAGTGCAGATTTAGCTATGCCAATATGAACATGCTTATACCAGTGGGGCTTGTTCCCCTGTGGGAAAGAAGAACCAGCTCTTCCAGTATAAAGCACTTTTATTTGGCTCCGATTGCATCCACGCTTTTGTTGTATCATCAGAAATATAGCAGCAAATAATACTTGTAATTTAACAAGGGTGAACTGGTACAAAATCATATATAGAACAAGTCTTGGTCTGCAGACTGCGTCAATAACTCTTTGACAAGCAAGTGTTGAATATGCTGTGTATTTATAATCTTGTCTTTGTGACCAGAGATACAGTGGAAAGACTTGGTGTTATTGTGCTTATGTATTCACAGTTAAGAAAGTAAGAACTGGCCAGTGTGTTGGCTGTAGAGTCACGACTGTGAGTCATGTGAGCTGTGGTTGTTGTTTATTTATAAATAAAGTACCTAAGATTTTATTCACTTTCAGACTGATTACTGACCACTGTTTTTATGTGTAGCCAATTGGCAGTGTAGTGGCAGAGATGTAAATTCCAGTAATGCTTACTTGGAAATGCCTTTGAGCTGTCAGGGAAATAAAGATGTGTTTTAGCAATGTCGCAAAAATGGGTCCTGAAAATCCACTTGCATCAGGGAAATGTGAGTGCCTGGTGGGTGTGAAACACTTATCTGTGGTCATCTACCTCAGTCATCAGTAGGATGGGGCAGTCTAGAGACCAACAGTACATAGTGAAACTTTGAAAAATTCCAATCAGACACTATAATCCTAAACATCATGGTTTCTTGGTGGGGTTAATCTAGATGATCAGTATGTGTCCTGTAGCAAGGAATGTGTCTTGGTGTTTGCAGGCAAAGGAGAAATACATTTGGTATAGAAATCACTTTATATTCAGAGCTTTTTGGGAAGGCAGTGCCAGCAACAGAAGTGGTCTTTTGGGGAAGAGCTGTCTTAATTGCTCATGACTGATAGATGTATGGAAACACAGGACCTAACTAAAGCTTTTAGGTTCTCTTCTACCAGAGAAAATAAGCAGGATATGATCCTTTTTTTCTGCAAGGTAAGAAGTTATTTTAAGGTATTTTAGGTTATTTCAAGGTGATAGTGACGTGAAGGAGTTGATGGAGGGGTGAGAAGCTGGTGCCATTAGGGAACTGTAAAGCCTTGTTAGAAGGAACATGCTTTATTGTGCTGCTTGTTGGCACAGTTACCTTGTCAGGTTGTTGAGGGAAGTAAATTTTCACAGAACCTAATAGTTTCCTCCTATGAGTTAGTGTCACCTCTGTCTCATTTAATTCCCACCTCTGCTTGTTGTGAGTGCCATTTCCCTGCTGCGTTTCTCAACTTCATTACCTCCAGACTGAGCACTGCTTCGGGAACAGCTTTCCAAACTGTGAGTGGCTTGTTTTGCAGAGCAACGTGCAAATCTTTGCTGTTTTTTTCCCTGATCTCACTGACTCCTCACGGCTGCAGTGATGGTGGGGAGGTGACTCCCATGGGCAGGCTGGGTTTCTGCCTGCAGCCTGGGGCTGCAGCTGGGTGCTGCTGGGGCTGCCAGGGTGGCACAGGCAGGCAGCACTTGGTAAAACTGCTGTATGGTTGTCAACAGCAAGTAGCTGACCTTGGTCAAATCTGCAGCTAGGTTGTAACCCAGCCTAGTGTCCAGCTTGCCCTGGTCTTTACTGCCTCTTTCTAGGAGGAAAGTGATCTCTGGGAGTCCTTTTGCTGGGTTACATTACTTCTTACCCTGAGCTGACTCATGGGCTTCGTCTGTTCTGTTTGCATCAGGTGGGAACTGCAAGCTGTCAACAGCTGATGTTTCACCTGAAAGAGTCCAGCAACATTGGCAGTCCTGGAAAG
>VZTZ01040342.1:14528-25745 GCA_013400955.1 Drymodes brunneopygia | reverse complement strand
AAGGGGGAAGGGGGAAAGGGAAGGGGAAAAGGGAATGGGAAAGGGAAAGGGGAAAGGGAAGGGGGAGAAGGGAAAGGGGGAAGAGAAAGGGGAAAAGGGAAAGGAGAAAGGGAAAGGGGAAAAGGGAAAGGGGAAAAGGGAAAGGGGAAAAGGGAAGAGAGAAAGGGGGAAAAAGGGACAAAAGAGAAAAAAGAAGAGGACAAAAAGAGAAGGGAAAGCACTGCCAAGTCCCACTGATCCCCTGGCACTGCCACCACATCTCTGTGCCATCACAATTCCATGGAAAGGTCCCCTGAAAGCTCCGGATACCCTCGGGAAGCTGCTCCAGTGTGGGAATTCTGAACCCAAAGTGCCACATTCGCGTTTCACCAGGATTTCGGTGTCACCCAAATCCCAAAAAATTCCAGCAATCCCACTTCCCAGTCCTTCGCACCACCAGGGATGAAACCAACTCAAAAATCTGCAAAATCCACCTGATCCTGGAGGAAAATAACAGAAAACAGCCCAAACTCCAGGATATTTGGGAAACAGGAGCAGGAAAAAAATAAAAATAAAATTTAAAAAAAGCACAGAACTGGAAGAAAAATGAGCCAGGATGAAATTCCCAAGAGGCAGCGCTGGCGTGGTTTGAAGGAACATCCTTATTTTTAAAAAGTTGATTGATTAAAGTTATTTTTAGGGAGCAGATTGAGCCGGATCCGTCGGGTTCCTTCCCTTAGGAATTGGAAAACAAAAGGATTCAGCTGAACTCGAGCAGAATTTCCCTCCCCAGCAGCACAAACAAACAAATCCAGGGGAAAATCTGGGAAAATCATATTGGGAATGACTAAATAAAAGAAAGTAAAATAAAGGAAAAGTAAATGAAGTAAAGTAAAATGAAATAAAATGAGATAAAAAAATAATATATAAGGAAATAAAACAAAATGAAATAAAATAAAATGAAATATAATAAAAATAAACCAAAGTGAAATAAACCAAAATGAAATAAAATTAAATAAAATGAAATGAAATAAAAAGTGAAATAAAATAAAATAAAATAAAAAAAGAAAATAAAATTAAAATGAATATAAAATAAAAATAAACAAAACAAAGTAAAAATGGATGGATGGGTGGAGGGAGGGATGGATGGAGGGAGGGAGGGATGGATGGAGGGAGGGAGGGATGGATGGAGGGAGGGAGGGATGGATGGAGGGAGGGAGGGATGGATGGAGGGAGGGAGGGATGGATGGAGGGAGGGAGGGATGGATGGAGGGAGGGAGGGATGGATGGAGGGAGGGAGGGATGGATGGAGGGAGGGAGGGATGGATGGAGGGAGGGAGGGATGGATGGAGGGAGGGAGGGATGGATGGAGGGAGGGAGGGATGGATGGAGGGAGGGAGGGATGGATGGAGGGAGGGAGGGATGGATGGAGGGAGGGAGGGATGGATGGACGGATTTATCCCATGCCATTCCCAATGATCCTTCCCAGGGTTACTCAGCAGAGAAAGGATTTTCCAGCTGTAATTGAGGAGAAGGCGAATCAGGCACTGCCTGGCCCCAAATTTCGGGAAGGGGGAGCTGGCACATTCCCAGCTCCGGGCTGGAGCTGGATCCAGAGCAGCCTCACATTCCTGCCTCGTTTTCCACAACATCTGCTCCAGCCACGAGCTGAGCTGGAGGAGACAAATCCCTCCCAGAGCCCCATCCAGACAGGGAATGCCCTTTTCACCTCGGGAATGACGCTCTGAGCTTCCAGGGGAGCTCAGCTCATGCTGGGCTGGGGGAGTGCAATCAGCTCCGGGCTCTTTTCCTCTTTTCCCAGCTTTTCCCTGGCTCTGGGATGGGCAGAGCCTCAGTGGAGCCGTGGCTTTTCCAGCCACATCCCTGTCCTGGAGCGGAGCCCTTGGATGCTCCAGGTGGGTCCTGAGCTGGGCCAGCGCTGGGAATGAGTGTGGCTAAATGAGGTGACAAGGGACAAAAAAATTGGGATTTTGGAGCATTCCCACTTTCTACCCCCTGCTTGAGCATCCTGGGGACCCAGAGGACACCTCTGGATCTCGGGGTGTCTGTGCAGGGCCAGGATTTGGATCCTTGGGAATCTCTTCCAACCCGGGTGGGATGAAAACCTCATTTTTCCATTCTATTTTCCCACCCTGGATTAGCTGGTGAATGGAAAGGCCTGGACACATCCCACTGAAGCTGGGAGGAATCCCAGGGATCCCAAACCCTGATCCTCAGCCCCAAAAGGGAGAAGAACCTGCAGCCCCCAGCGTGGGGTCCCACAAATCTTCCACCAGGGAACACCAGGACAAAAGGAATTTCTAAGGAGCTGCTGGAGCGAAACCACCTGGGATTTATTCCCGGTAAAAAAAAAACCACCCCTGTCCCTGCTGGAGGTTCGAAATCCTGGATAAATATTCCCAGTGATTCCCAGCTTCTCCCTCCTTCCCTCGGGCTGAGTTTGGGCCGGCTGGATCCGCGCAGGGAGCTGTGACACATCCCTGAGCTGGAGCAGCTCAATTCCAACATAAACACATTCCCACACATCCCGGGGATGTTTTCCTATCCTGGGAATCACCAGGCTGCTGCGGGATCCCAGGCAGCCCCCTGATCTCGGATTCTGCTCCCTGAACGCTCCTTCAGCCTCTCCCCGGGCTTCTCCTCCCTTTGATCCCAGATGGACAATCCCGGCCCTGGATGCCAAAGGAAATGAGGCACGGCTGGGATAATGATGGATCCACATCCAGCCGGCTCCAAAAAACAGGGAATTGGCCCTGAAGCTCCTCCCAGGAGCTGCTGCACGGGGAGTGGGTGCAGGAATTTGAGGATAAATTCAGAGTGGTGGTTGTGAATCCCTGGATTCCTTGATGGAGCTCAGTATTCGAGTGGAAGAAGGAGAAATTAATCCAGGGAAAATGACGATTGGGATGGTTTTATATCAAATTTCTGGAGGTTATGGGGCATCCAACCAGGAGCTGCTCCACAGGAATTTGGGGATAAATTCAGAGTGGTGGTTGTGAATCCCTGGATTCCTTGATGGAGCTCAGTATTCGAGTGGAAGNTTAATACATAAATATATATAAAAATAAATTAATTCCAAGTGGATGAATAAATTAATAAATCCAGGGAAGCTGAGGACTGGGATGGTTTTATCCCAAACCTCTGCAGGTTATGGAGCATCCAGCCAGGATCACACCTGGATTTAGGAATTCTCACCCCTCAGGCAGTGTCACACTCCATAAATCACCTGAATCTCCAAAAAAGCTCCTTTTTCCCATTAAAATCTTCCATCCCAGCAAGGCCCACTGGCTGCTCCCTGGCCCAGCCCCATCCATTCCCACCCCAGGATGATCCAGATCCTCCCCAAAAAAGCCTGGAGTGGATCCAAGCTCTATTCCAACACTAATTCCAAGGGCTGCTCTCCCGGAGCTGAGCTCCAGGAGGGTTCTGTAAACAAACCACCCAAACAAAAGGCTCCCAGAGCTCAGGATTAATGGAAAACTTATTGGGCTGCTTTTTTTTCCCTCTTTTTCTTTTCACACGGCAATAAAAGAAAGCTCCTGACAAATTCCCCCCGCGGCGTTCGCAACCCAAACAAGCGATGCGGGGCCGCGTGAGGAGCGGGAGCTGCAAAGAGGTGACAAAATCCCTTTTTCTCGCCCTTTTTCCGAGTTCTCCTATCTCAGATCCCTCAGGATCACCAGGATTCCCTGGCAGGGGGTTCCTGTCCCTCACAGGGGTCCCTGTGCTGGCACAGGAGGGGGAGAGCACGGGATGGGCGAAGAAATGTGGGGTTGGGTCTGGGAGGAATTTAGGAGTTCCTTCTCCTTCCCCTTTTCCTTTTCCTTCTCCTTCCCCTTTTCCTTTTCCCTCTCCTTCCCCTTTTCCTTCCCCTTCCTCTTCCCCTTCTCCTCCTTCTCCTTCTCCTTCCCCCTCCCCTTCTCCTTTTCCTTCTTCCCTTTCCCCTTTTCCTTTTCCTTCCCCTTCTTCTTCCCCTTCTTCTCCTTCTCCTTTTCCTTCCCCTTCCCCTTCCTCTTCCCCTTCTCCTCCTTCTCCTTCCCCCTCCCCTTCTCCTTTTCCTTCTTCCCTTTCCCCTTTTCCTTTTCCTTCCCCTTCTTCTTCCCCTTCTTCTCCTTCTCCTTTTCCTTCCCCTTCCCCTTCCTCTTCCCCTTCTCCTCCTTCTCCTTCCCCCTCCCCTTCTCCTTTTCCTTCTNCTCCTTCTTCTCCTTCTCCTTCTCCTTCTCCTTCTCCTTCTCCTTCTCCTTCTCCTTCTCCTTCTCCTCCTCCCCACTAATTAAGGCCCTGCTCATTAGCAGGGGGCTCAGGGAGCTGGGCAGTGCCAGGGTTGGGGGTGTTTCCTTAGGGAGGGATCACTGCAGGCCTGGTGTCTCAAATGAGGGGAAAAGAACCCCAAAACACCATTTAAAAATAATTATAAAATCCCAGGGATGTTTGCTCTGGAGACCACCAGGTCCCAGCCAGGCCTGGCTGAGCCAGCCTTTAAATTGGGATGGAAACCCTGAGGATTTTCCCCATTTTCCTGTGTTTTTGCTTCCCGAGGGTGCTGCAGGGAGCGGATTTTTGCTCCGAGCACTGATGGATGTTTCACCGTCGAGCTGCAGCTCAGAGTGACGGCATTTAGGGTTTAGTCCTGGCTCAAGCACATCTGGAAACCCGAGCAGAGCTGGCCCAGATCCAGCAGAGCACTCAAACCGACGTTTTCCTGCGGATTTCACCCAGGTCTGGAGTGGGCAGGGCTGGGAATGGAAGGTGGGGATAAAGCAGGAGGAGGAGGGGAAGGGTGGGAAGTGATGAAGGTGGGGATGAAGCAGCAGGAGGAGGGGAAGGGTGGGAAGTGATGAAGGTGGGGATGAAGCAGCAGGAGGGGAGGAATTCCCAGGAAGCAAAGAAGGGCAGGAATTATGGACCCACCAAAGATGAACCTGAATTTCTCAGGCTCTGCCAGGGCACTTTTCGTTATCTCCATCTCCTCCTTCTAAAAAACAAAAAACACCTCTGGGGGCTGATTCCAAGAGGGAATCACTTCAGGCTTTCTGCTGGAATTGGGGAATTCTGTGTGCAGGAAGAACAACCCAAATCAGGGATTTTTTTTCTTTTTTCCCCCTCTCAGTAACAGAGCAAAGTTAAAACAAGGCTTGGAATCAAAGCCGGAGGAATCCCAGGGCTCGCAGAGCTCCAGGCTGAGCAGAGCCAGCAATAAACACGAGCTCCAATCAGCAATTCCCACCTCAGGCTGAACTCGCTGGAGCTGCCTGTGCCAAACTCCTTTTTCTTGGATAGAAATCCCAACATAAGTCAGGTGTAAATTCATTCCCAAGCACAGCCAGGCTGGGAAAAATCCGAGCAGACACCGGGGCAATCCTTGGAAAGGCTTCGTGCTGCTCCTCTGGGAGGAGGTGTCTCATGGATTTAATTCCAACATATCCCATGTTCCAGTCATTACCTGTGCATAATAAATCCAGGGAATTCCTCATCTCGTTTCACTGAGTTAATTCTGGGAGATTTGAACTCCAAGGTTTGGAGCTCGTGGCAAAAGATGGAGCTGGAGTTTTCCTCTTGGGAATTCCCACCTGAGCTCCAACCCTGAGTGCTGTGTCTGAGCTGTCCCAGGAACCTTTCCCAGCCTGGATTCTCCCAAAATCCAGGAATTCCCACCTGAGCTCCAGCCCTGAGTGCTGTGTCTGAGCTGTCCCAGGAGCTTTTCCCACCATCAATCCATCAGAAAATTCCCAGGCCTCAAGCAAAACCCAAACCCTACAATGACAGCATCACCACCACCAACAAAATCAGAATTCATCCCAAAAAATTCCTCAGATCCAGCTGAAAGCAGCAAGAACCCCTCAGCACTACATGGGAATTTGCCATGGCTTTTTCCAGCTGTGAGTGAGATCCCAAAATCCCCTTTTTTTCCACCCAGGATGCTGCAGTAACACCAAGCTTGGCATGACCGAATCCTGGCATCCCTCCATCCCTGCCGTGACCTGATGCTTCCCAGCTGATCCCTGTCCCAGACAGAGATTCCCAGGATGGTTTGGGTAGGAAAAGCTCATCCAGTTGATGGGCAGGGACACCTTCCTTGATCCCAGGTTTCTCCAAGCCCATCCAGGCCTTGGATGGATCAGTTCAAGCTGCCCAGTTCTCCTCCAGCTTCCTGCCACACCCATGGGATCCGTAATCCCATTTCCCACCATCAATCCATCAGAAAATTCCCAGGCCTCAAGCAAAACTCAAACCCTACAATGACAGCATCACCACCACCAACAAAATCAGAATTCTTCCCAAAAAATTCCTCAGATCCAGCTGCAAGCAGCAAGAACCCCTCAGCACTTCATGGGAATTTGCCACTGCTTCTCCCAGCCCTGAGTGAGATCCCAAAATCCCCTTTTTTCCACCCAGGATGTTGCAGTGTCTGTAACACCAAGCTTGGCATGACCGAATCCCGGCATCCCTCGATCCCTGCCGTGACCTGATGCTTCCCAGCTGGAATTTTCTGGATTGTCCCTCTCTGGCTGTGCCAAACAACTTCCCCAGCGAGGAAAATATTTTGCTGTCTCCACATCGAGTAAAAATAACCCTCAATTCCCTTCCCAATTAGTTCAGGGCTGGAATGTGCAGCTAATTGGGCCTTTCTTGCCTCAAATGATCTTTGGGAAGCGGCTCAGTCCCATGGAAGCACAGCCAGGATGGGATAATGGGGCAGCTCATCCCAGAGGGGTCTCACATGGAAGGAAAAACGGGATTTGGGGGGGAAAATGGGAAAGAAGAAGGTGGGAAAGGCTGGAAATTCCTTGGATGCTCCAGCTCTAAAGCACATGGAAGAATAATTGAGCTTTGAAGGAAAAAAAACAGGAAGAAAATTTCCAGGGGTTTGCACAGGGAAGGGAAAAGTATTTGGGGGGAAAAATGGGAAAGAAGAAAGCGGGAAAGGTTGGAAATTGCTTGGATGCTCCAGCTCAAAAGCATGTGAAGGAATAATTGAAAGGAAAAAACCCAGGAAGAAAAAAACATTTCCAGGGGGGCTGCACAGGGGAGGGGAAAAGGGATTGGGGGAAAAAATGGGAAAGAAGAAGATGACAAAGGCTGGAAATTCCTTGGAAGCTCCAGCTCTAAGGCACATGGAGGAATAATCGAACTTAGAAGGAAAAACAAAGCCAGGGAGGAAAAAAACCGATTTCCTCGCGGATTAGAACCCGTTAATGGCAACGGAGCTAAATTTGGGAGTGAGCCTTTGGTTTCCCGAGAAACCCTTGGAAAACATGGATAGGGCCAGCCTCGATGGCCACCGTGGAGCCGCTCGGTGTCCCCTGGGTGGCTCGGTGCCAGCTCGGGAGGTGCCACCCACGCTGCCTGGCGGGCACCCGCCAGCGGCGCTGGCTCTTCCTCCCCTGCCTGTCAGCTCCTCTTTCCTCTCCGCCTGATGAATAATGGGAATAAAAACGAGGCAAAAAAGCAGCGTGACAGTCAATTACTGCCTGTGATGAACCACCCCGGAGCAGCTCCTGCTCCCGGCGCCGCTGGATGCTCCCGCTAAACAAATCCATCCCTCCGGAGCGCGGGCTGGACGTGTAAACAGGGAAACAAAGGAGCTGCTGATTGATTTCCCCGTTTTTCCGACGGAATCGCTGGCTCCCAAATGTTAACGAGGCCACGGCGGAGAGCTGCCAGCTGGGTTTGGAGGGAAGGCTGGGTTATGGGGTGTGAGTTATGGGATCTCCTCGGCATACGGGGGAAGGAGTTGCTCCAACGGGATGATTCCTTGGGATGGGCCCAAAATGAGGATTTTTGGCACAGCAGCGCTCGGGCCTGGTGGTTGTGGTTTGTTGGGATGGGGTTTTGTGGGATATTGGGACTGATTTGGGTGGAGAAGCTGTGGCTGCTCCGTCCCTGGAATGTCCAAGGCCAGCTTGGAGCAGCCTGGGATGGTGGGAGGTGTCCCTGCTATGGCAAGGGGTGGCACTGGGTGATTTTTAA
Organism: Drymodes brunneopygia; assembly: GCA_013400955.1. Lineage (NCBI taxonomy): Eukaryota > Metazoa > Chordata > Aves > Passeriformes > Petroicidae > Drymodes > Drymodes brunneopygia. Next base: position 17,774 of record VZTZ01040342.1, on the reverse strand, counting down.
AGTCCCTCTCAAACCAAATCATTCTGGGATTCTCTGAAGGCCCCAAAATCCGCTGATAATAAATCAGAAAAAAACGCAGACTCCAAGACCCTCTTTGCACTGGATTTTTGGGATTTCTCTAATCCAGCTGAGGCTCAGCCATGACCCAGGTGAAGAACAAAGATCAGGACAGTGGGAATTCCTGCATCCCTGTTTCCAGCCCTGCTCCTGGATCGATGAGGAGCATCAGAACCATCAATGAGGAGCATCAGAACCAGGTCCAATCCCAAATATTCCCATTTGGGGTTTTCCATCCTGGCATGATCCCACCCTACTGATCAAGAGCCACACTCTGGCCTCAGCACAGCAAAAACATTCCCGACTTCCTCAGGCAGCGGAGAGCTGGGAAGGGATTCCTGGGAATGCTGAGAGAGGAGCATCCCTCTCCTCCCCAGCAATCCCACAGAGCCTCCAAATCCCCATTATCCCTCCAAATCTCCATTATCCCGCGCAAACGGGGCTGCTCCAGCTCCATCAAAGCGTCAGGATGGGAAGGAAATGAGGATTTGATGGAATTGCTTTTGCAGCAGAGCAGGGACGGCAAGGGCAGATACGGATCCACCTCCCACCTCCCGCTGGAGCTCGGCAGCATCCACAGATCTCCCTTTTCCATCTTTTCTGGGAATGCTTTGTTCAGGGCAGCTCGGGAGATTCCAATTAAACCCAAACACTGCCTGAGCCTGAGGAGAGCCCGGATCCTGCGGGGAGGGAAGGACAAAGTGCTCCAGTCCTGGGTGGTGGCCCTGGAGGTCACCTTGTCCCACTCTCCCCACCAGGATGGAGCTGGTTTTAATCCAAACGCGGGAAGGGGGAGCTGGAAAGACGTGGCTGCACCACGGAATTTTGGCTCCGAGCTTTTCCCTGGATTTATTGCCCTGAAAGCTCCAAAAGCAGCTCAAGTTCTCAGTAAACCTCAAGTCTGGTTTGTTTTTAGGATGAGCCTAAATCGCCAAATCAGAGAATTCTCAATATGGGGCCAAACCCTGAGCTTTGCCCGCTGAGGTTCGGAGCCCTCCACAGCTCCCATCGATTCCTTGGGAATATTAATATTAATATTAATATTAATAATTAACCAAGTCCCTCTGCCTTATCTCTCCTCATCCCCTGCAGGGCCACGTCCTCGTCTGGCAGATCTGAAAGGGGCCGTGAGTGACAGAAAACGGGGACATTTGGGGACAGTGCTGGAATAAAAGAGATAAAAGCGTCCCACTCCTTCCTTTCTCCAGGAAATCTTCTCCTGATTTATTCTGCTCTCTCGTTTATTCTGCTCTCACATTTATTCTGTTTTCACATTTATTCTGTTTCCACGTCTCCTCGCAGCTGTTTTTGCCACGACAAAGTTGCATCTTCCCCAAAACACAGAAGCACGAGGGCCCTTTGAATCGGGACTAAACAGCCCTTTTGAAGGATTCAAAAGCAAGGAAAAATAAAGGAAAAATCCCCAGTTTTTTCCCCTCACAAGTGGTCCCTGAACATTAAATCTCGGATGGAGGCCATGGTGGAGAGGGAATATTTTGATATTGGGGAAAGGTGCTGTGGGGTGGCCAGGGAAGAGCTGAAGAAATAATCTGAAAGAGTAAAGCCAGACTTAACTAAATCACCGCAGAGTAAACCAGGCAGATCTGCTGTGCCTGAGGGAAATGAGGAATTCTGAGCCTGTTCTCCCTCTTTCCAGAAAACATGAAGCACACCCTGGTTCAAAAAACTCCATTCCTGGAAGTGTCCCCGGCCAGGCTGCAGAACCCTGGGGTGGTGGAAGGTGGGAGGAATAATTTGATTTTTAAGGTCCCTTCCAACCCAAACCGTTCATGGAAAAAATTCCAGTTTTTCCAAAACCGATTGCAAAAAACCCAAAGAAACCCCATAAAATCTCTCCGCTGGGGATGGGATGGGAATTAAACCACACAGAAACACCTCCAAGCCCACAGGTTTGAGTGCAGCAATTCCATCAGGGTATTCCCACCATCCTGGTTTCCTGAATTAAAGTGGGATTGTCCCATCGTGGTGAGAGGAAAGCCTGGAACCCTCTGAAGGAATCCCGGGAATATCTGCAAGGAGCTCGTGCCTACGGAGCCGTTCTCCCAAAAATCCTGGGAGTGTTTTGACACCGAGTGGTGCCAGAATTCCCCCCAGCCCATGGAAGCAGATGCTCCGTTCCTTTTCCAGGTCTTTTCCAGGATCTGGGCTGGGAAATCATGGAAAAACTTCCAATTTATCCAAAACTGGCTGCAGAAAACCCAAAGAAACCCAAAGAAATCTCCCACTTGGGCATGGAATGGGAATTAAACCATGGAAAAACACCACAAGCCCACAGGTTTGGGTGCAGCAATTCCATCAGAGCATTCCCACCATCCTGGTTTCCTGAATTAAAGTGGGATTGTCCCATCGTGGTGAGAGGAAAGCCTGGAACCCTCTGAAGGAATCCCGGGAATATCTGCAAGGAGCTCGTGCCTACGGAGCCGTTCTCCCAAAAATCCTGGGAGTGTTTTGACACCGAGTGGTGCCAGAATTCCCCCCAGCCCATGGAAGCAGATGCTCCGTTCCTTTTCCAGGTCTTTTCCAAGAGCTGGGAGCTTGGGGGTGGAGGAGAAGCTCTAAAATAACGTTTTGCAAACTTCTGGGGAGGTTCTTGGCAGGAAAAGATGGAATTCTGGAAGTGTCTCAGCAATCCCAAGCTGAGAACGGAGAGAGGAGGGTTTCCCTCGTTATCTCATGGATAAATCCGGATCAGCTCAGCTCCCTCCCTGCCCACATCCCGGCTGGAGGTGAATTCCCAATGGGAACAACCCTCGGGAGAAAGGAAAACCCTGTGCCACTCTCAAAATCCTCTTCACGGCAGCTCCCAAATCCCTGCCGGGGTTTTTGGCGCCACGTTGGGGCAGAGAATTGCTCCTCAGCTCCATAAAATCATGGAATTGTTGAGGTTGGAAAAGCCCTCCAAGGCCATCGGGTCCAACCCAGCAGAGCCAAGGCCACCAGTGCCCCGTGTCCCCACGGCTCTGTGATCCCTCCAGGCCTGGACAGCCCTTCCTGGGAAGGAATTTTTCCAAATTTCCCACCTAAACTTGCTTCAAAAGGCTGTATTGGGATTATAGTGGAAGAAAAAAGAGAAGAGAAGAGAAAAGAGAAGAGAAAAATTGAAGAGACAAGGGAAGAGAAAAGGGAAGGGAAAAGGGAAGAGAAAAATTGAAGAGAAAAGGGAAGAGA
>VZTZ01040341.1:26172-108520 GCA_013400955.1 Drymodes brunneopygia | reverse complement strand
TGATTGGGGTACACACCAAGACCCCCCGTCACTGCCGGGACTGCGCACTGCGACCCCCTTCACTGCCGGGGGCGCACACCGAGAGCCCCCTTCACTGATTGGGGTATACACCGAGACCCCTCTTCACTCCCGGGGATCCGCACCGAGAACCCCCCTTCACCGATCGGGGTACACACCGAGACCCCCCTTCACTGCCGGGGGTACACACCGAGACCCCCCTTCACTGCCGGGGCTGCGCACCGAGACCGCCCCCGTCACTGCTGGGGGCTCACACCGAGACCCCCGTCACTGCCGAAGCTGCGGCCTGGGACCCCCGTTGCCCCGCGTATCTCTCTTACCTGCGGTCGGCAGCAGTCTGTAGGGGTCGGTCGGGGCGTACATGGGTAGCTGGGCGCGGTGGCGGCGCAGGTAGCGCAGCACGGGCTCCCGAAGCCACGGTGGGGCAGGTTTCAGCTCAGGGTGCTGCTCGGCGACAGGGCGTTGCCCAGGCACCTGCGGGACACAGCGGTCAGACGGACGAACCGGACTCGGGGCACACTCCGGAGCCACGGATGGAGCGTGGCAGCGGGCTCCGAGAACGGCCTGAAAACATGTCGGGGCTGGGACACGGGAGGCAGCGGGTCATGGAGCGGGGCTCAGACTGGTGGCACCGAGCTCACCCTGGGGCGGGTGCTGCTCCACTCTTTTTTCTCCTCTCCCTCACAAATGACTGGCCACAGGTGCAAGGATGGTGTGGGGCAAAACCGTGTGGAACCCCGGCTGTCCCGACACGGCCTGTCAGAGGGGTTTCGCCAGAGAAATTCCGTACATCCCCCTCCCCTCCATGCCCTATATTTACTGTGGCTTTTAACCGAGCCTCGGCACGGCCCAGCTGCGGCCGGAGCACCAGGCCATTATTCCTGCCGGACACAAGCGCTGCTCCGGAAGGTCTGGTACGGCACGCGTGCCCCGGCGTGCGGCAGCATCCAGCAGCTGATGGAGGTGCAGCCGCAGCCCTGCCATCTGCATGTTTGCACCGCCGGAGCTGCACAAACACATGGCTGCGATCCCTGAGGGGTAAACACGCCCCGCACTGCCAGGGCAGCCTCGGGCGACAATTTCAACACAGGCTAAACGCACGGCCCCTATCCCCAGAACATAACTGGCTTTCCTCTGCAGTTCTTGCTTTGATTAGCAAACATTTCTGTAAATATTATCCCTTGTGCAGGACACTGTTGTCCACTTCCTCTGGAAACTAACCAGAAATATCTGACTTCTGCACTTATGCCAACAGTTCCTAAACTTCTCTTTCCCTCATTTTTACACTTCATTAGGAATTTTTCTGCATGCTGAAACGAGCTAAAATATGAGCAACAGGAGGCAAAGACAGTAGGTCTCTTACTTCGTATAGAAATACAACCAGTCCTGAGGCATTTAAGGCATATTCTACGAGCACATGCTGCCTACCTTGTACCTGGCAATGTGCCCAGAAGGAACTCCGAATGAAAACATAAATGGTGACATTTAGTAAACATAGTTTCAATCACCTTTAGTAAATATAGTTAAAATCACCGTGAAAAAAAAAAAAGTCAAAAATGCCAAATTTTCATTCAGAGGCAGATACCATCAACTCCGTCTGTAGGAACAATTCTGACTCACAGAGCTGCTTCCAGGCCATGCAGGGAGATTCTGCGTGTCAGGACTGCTGCCACAAAGACAGGGTAAGGTAAGCGAGTTCTTCATTTGTAGGGCACCAATTCCCCTCTCTCTGAAGCTGTTCACACTTACAGCATGAGAAATATGTTTTAATGATGGCAAGAAAAACACTTCACATCAGGCCCCATTCTACACAGAACTTAATTTTGTACTCTTTTATAGATGACTTCCAAGAGAACCCAGATTAAAGTGCACCAAGGCCCTTTCTGGGTCAGGACAACAGGAGGCAAATTGCTCTGAGCCCTTCAGGGAGGAGGCAGAGCCAAGCACGCGTGGCTGCAGTTGGGATGGAGATGGGTGGACCATGAGCTCCACAACCTCCCTTCCTCCATTTACACTCAGTTCTGTTTGTCTTCTGCACAGTTAAAAACTCCATGAGCACGTGTTTAAAACCCAGTGCCACCGTCTGGAGCCGCATGGGGTTAAAGAAAGGCAGAAGCAGTGTGAGCTGGTCCCGGGTAGTGGGTTGGAAGCACTGAGATCAGACAACAAATTCTGTTTGGGATCAGCCTCAAGTTCCTCAGGGGGTGGAGGAGGCAGTTCTGGGGGCTGCTGGACACCTGCTTTTGTTATTAGTTCTCCCCATGGAGCACAGAGACTCTGGATTTTGGGCAGGCAGTTCCTGGCTGCTGAGGCATTATGCCTCTGTCTATGGTGCTAAGGCCAAAGCTGTAAACACCATTAGCAAACAGTTTAATTTCACCCTTATTTGGGAAATCCACTTATCACTGAAAAAGCCAGTTGCTTTCACCCTTTGACTACAAAAGCCATTCCCTGTGGGTAGGTGTTGAAAAACCTACCCACAGGCTCAGCTGAGACAGGTGTAGGATGGCCCGTAGTATGTTCCCATTAGGGAACACTACCAAACCCAAGAGGATACATGGACAACCCAGGCTTCAGATTCCACTGGATACTTGAATTAAATGGCAGCTATAATGCAAAAATGCAGTGAAGGAAAACAAACGAGTTCAAGTTCTACTGGCAGATTTGAGAATATGCACCAACAAGAAAACTGAACACTGTGCTGTACGTGGTGACCCCCCTGTGAGGTACGCAGTCTGCCCAGGCTTCCCCGAAGAGAGAGGTAAACAGAAACGTAAAGCTTCAGGATAAAGATGGGAGAAGAAACCAAAGTGAACAACACTAACAAATTGCCTAAATAATAAAATGCCAGTCCTTTTTCTTACCTGTTCTGACATCAGGGTTTGGCGCAGTTCCTTCTGCAGATCAATAAACCGATCATGATAGATGGCCATGGACCAAGGTTCCCTGAAGTAGCTGGGCAAAAAAGAAGAAATTTAGTTATCTTGTGAACCTCTCATTAACCACTAATAAAGTATTTACCTGCTTTTTTGCCTCTATAAATTACAGTTCTGGACCCATCATGATCATTTGTTCATAAAATGCCTCCTTGTAACAGCATGGTCAATCAATTCCTTTAATGGATGTTCCTGATGTACAGCCAGCTTCAGTAATTACATTTAAAGTGGCTTAATTCAGAGCTGTGGCAAGACCCAGTGAAGAATCCTGATTTTATCAGAATTTAAAAGCCTGAAGACCTGTAAAGAACAGTGTCTCCATTATCTGTCCTCATTTGAGAAAAGCAGATTGCAGGATTAACTGAACTGCTGCATAAACAAATTAAATTTGTGTAGACAATGACACAAATGTTGTTCATCATTAAGGTTTCTGGATTAATAAAAGCCAGAAAAACAGGCCACCACAGTGCTGCAATATGTTCTTTGCACCAGTGTGATGAAACTAAATTGAACCGATTCTAGGAGAAAGCTCTTGTAACTTTTTCTTTCAGTGACAGCATTCACAGCAGCATTCTTCCATGAAAGAGGACGAAAAGGATGGAGAGGACACTGCTCCCTGTAGAACCTCATGGCTGTAAATATAACTGGGGCCAGCCAGATTACAAAGCTGTGATTTACTTCTCTTTATAAGGAAAGATAATTTTTACAGCTCGGGTGAGATGCTTGGACTGTAATTCTTGTTAACGCTCGCTGCGGTCAGGAGGTGCCACACACTCATCCTCATAATGACTGAGCAGATGTCAGCAGGCTCACCCAAGGGAGGGGGACATTTGCGTGGCTGCCACCAGCACTCATGCCTTGGGAATGGCAGCAGGACCCTGGCACTGTCCTCAGGAGCACGAGAACCTTCTTGCCTGGTTCAGCTGTGTGGCCTTTAAGTGAGCGCCTGCATAAGGCACCTTAAACACCCTATACAGATTAAGTAATCCTGAGATACCTGTCTACAGAGAACTAATGTGCAATTTCCTCTCTGCAGATTTTACTTCCTCCATGTCCAAGGGCAGGATTTTCCCATCCTGCTCTGAATGACACCTCAGCTCTCCCTCACACCCATTAAAATGCTCTGTGCACCTGGCACAGCTTGGCTGGATGTCCACGTGCTTGGCCCCTCTCTGACGTGGCACCCCCATTCCCCTCCGTGTACCAGCCTGGCTGGGGCTGCCCCTTGGAGTCTGCACGGTCTTCAGCACAGCAGGGCTCTCTCCCATACATGTTTTCACAGTAGAAATATTTATGGACACCATTCCCAACACTGCATCCTTGCTATGGCATGGGTTGCTCAGCCCAGGAGTTACCGGGACTGACGCTTGCCCGCTCATTCAGATATGCAGATTAGAAAAGATGAGCGCACCTTTAAGGAGGCTTGTTTCAGTAACTGCACACCCCAAATGTGTGCAGAGAGCTGGAGAAAAACATAATATTCCATAATATTTAAAACCCCTTCAACTTCAGAAGAAAAACCCCACCCAACACAAACCTTTAACTCACTATTGATAATAAATAGCAAAGAGAGAAAGGGAAGTGTTATACAAGAATACATTAAGGTAGTTAAAGACTGTTTTTACTGATATGCTGTGATAAAAGCCACGTTCCACTGGCCATATGTTTTGTCTTGAAGCTGGCATCCTAATTTTGACTATAACCCTGAGCAGATGATTTCCTCTCTCGACTGAGGTACACCTTCCAACTGCTGTACCTCAGTTAAGGGGCTCACCTGCCTCACTGAGGTGTTGCATTAAATGCTCTGTATAAACATATCAGGGGTGCTATATATTCCTGCTATTGTTACCAGCTCCATCTGTAACCACAACTTTAACTGTTCCTGTCAATACCCACAGATTTGGAGCTCAGAACCTGAAATGTGCCACCCAGTTTGGAATCTTTAATGTAAATAAAATGCCCATATTTGTGGAGCAGAGAATGCCTTGTCCATATTTTCTAGATAGGCTGCCAGAAGGAGCTCCCAGTAACCAACATTTACTCCCAGACTTCCTTCACTTCTCTTCACCTCAAGAACACCGAAGGCCATTTGGAGATTCACCTCACACAAACAATTCAGTTTCTTTGCCAGCTCTGGGCTTCCATCTATTTATCTTTTCAGTTCAAATCACCTTTCTCAGGGGGCACAGGGTGATTTTGACAGAGCAGCTCTACATATGGTTGCTAAAGGGAAGCTTAATAATTAAAAACCCCATTTGAAACCAATAAGTTGACTTTCTGAGGCTCATTCTGAATTTTACTACCCCTTCAGCAGCAGTCCCTCAGGGCAAGCAGTGGAAGGCTTCAAAGTATAAAGCTCTTCAGTGTATGAGACAGAGCTGGCACGCTCCCAACAGGGGCTCAGCAGCTCCTCCACTATCACAAGAATGGCATCTGCCACATGTGTTTGCACCATTTAGTCTTTCATAACCTGCCAGAGTGATCAGGCTAAACATGTACAAGAAGAGACTGTCTGCCAGGACCAGAACGAGTGTGCAGACTTGGTCGCTTCCTAGCGGGGATCCCTGCTGGAAGCCTCTGTAGCTGCAGCAGCGATCGCAGGAAGTGTTTGTGATGGGTGGGATGGAATGGGCTCCTGCATTGCCTGCAGAAGGCAATGAACAACATCCTTCGCGTTGCCAAGGAGCTGGTCTAACCTTTCATTGACAAACAACATTTCAGGTCTCTTCTGTCTCATTTGTGAGGTGTAGCCTACATTAGATGAGAAGTGAGGAGGAAGGAAATATTTAGTGGTGTCCTGTACAGAGGGCACAGATTCCTTCCCTTTGCAAGAGATATAAATAAAATGGACAGAGCTGGGCACTGCTAGCAAGCAAAAATGGAGTGTGCACATGGCTGTCCCTCCGAGAGCTGCCTGGAGTTACTCTCTATTTCATTTGCAGGAACACTCCATGCTTGGAGAAGAAGCCTCTTCCCCTGTGGATGATGGTTTATGTCCTGGCAGTGAGGACCCAACACTGACCTGCCGTCTGAGTCAGGACTGGTGGCACAGACCGTAGCACTGGCAGCAAGGTGTGAAGCCAGAAAATCTTAAAAACCGAATAAAAAACCTTCAGAATAACACCCTTGTTCTATACAAGGACAAAACAAAAAGCAAGTTTTAAAGGTAAAAAAAGAGACGAGTAATTTCAGCTCTGTGGTACATGCCCTACCTGCAGGGGGCTTTGTCCATGCCAAATCCCCCATGCTCTGGCCCAGGGTCTAGTTCCAGGGATCAATCCTGACCCCTGAGCTGTGCCCATGCTCTCACAAGGAGGCTGGGATGAGGAGGGGATTTTTCACTGCTCAGACGGCAGGAGGCTCCTCATGATAGTGCCTTTGAAAAATCCCTCTGCAGACTGACATGTCAGTGACTACAGGTGTGGAGGATGATGTATCTGTGGCTGTTCTTATGCTACTCAGAACTTGCATGGAAACAACAACATTCAACTCCTCACATCCCTCCTATCCCTGTTCTTCCACCAACACACAGACACTCAAGGGAGGTTCAGAAACTTTGACACCCTGTGATGTGGGTTGAATCTGCAGATCTCAATAAATGTCTCCAAGCAATCCTGAACACAGATCTCTTGAACTCCCATTTGTTTCTTCCCAAAGCCATCCATGTCACCAGTGCCCTGCTCTCAGTGCCACTAAGCCCAGTGGCCCCGTGGTGATGGCTGTGCCCTCACAGCAGCACTGTGAGCACACACAGAGCAGCACCCTGGCTTTTAGGCCACAGTACAAGCAGAGTCATTTATCAAATTCATCTCCTGGTAATCTGTAAGGAGTGCAGAGTCTCCTTTCCTCTCTGTAGCTTACCAAGCTTTGTACAACGTGGGGGATTTTCAAGATAGAGGTTCACTTTCCTAGGTTGAAATTTCTTTTCTAAGAAGAAATGTAATGCTTGAAATGCAAAATTCTCCAGGCTGTACCAGCTGCATCTGGAAGATGTTCTGTCCCTTCTCAAATCCTCAGACCTCAGGACACACAAAGTCATTCCCCAGCAGATGTGCATGGCTCTGGTGGACTGTGGAAGCTGAGTGTCTCAGTGGTGCCTTTGGCACATGATGGCCAAAGACCCCCAGTGCTGGGGTGCTTCTGCTGAGAGCCCAGTCAGGCAGAGAAAGGCTGCTGCTCACACATCCCAGGAATCACCTCAGGAGAACAAGCACACAGGAGATGGAAGCTGTTCAGCTGACAGGAGCTCAAGTGGAACACAATTATGGCAAGAGTGCCTACACAGAGCAGTGACTTACACTTCTCAGGAGTGGGAAGAGTAAAGTATTGTGGAGGGATGGGATGGAATGCAATTCTAATTTTCAGGCCATCCTGACAATACTTCCCAACCACAGCTTGCAGATGAACAAAAGTCTTTTCTCCAACACAAGCACACAAGATGGAACATCCCATCTTGCCAGGAAAATTCAAAATGTGTTGAGAATAATATATGCCTTTCTTTAAGACTCTTAATCACAAAGATATGGTAATACCAGCAAAAGATACAAAATATTTCCTGATATACCTTGGACAGCTGGACTAGGAGCGTGTTTATTTAAAGACAATATAAATAAAACCACTCAACATTTCCTGCATTCATCTGAGCAATAATTTCAAAAGACAGCTTGTTTACATAGGTAAAAAACAAGACCAATTTGTGTAAAATCCCCTAGAGCATCACCTGAGAGCTTTGCTCTTCAGCACAAAGGACATAACATATTCCCTGGCCTGCAATTTCCTAACATTCACCTACAACTGCTGAACAGCAAATGTGAACCAACAGCCTGTTTGTAGCAAGAAGGGTCTTTACTTCATTGCTCTGCAGTTCTGTTCCCTGAACACCTGCTTGTCCAAGCATTTGAGTATCTCCTGTTAAATTCAGTGATCCGGGACTCTGTTACTGCTCTGACTAGGTAATTAGTGAAACCAACAGCCTTATGGACAACAAATCTGTGAGTGAATCCACTGATCCCAAAGTAACAACGGTGCTCACCAATTCACAAGCTGACATTGCTTTTGTCCCTTTTGAGGAGGAAATCCTGGAGGGGAAGCCTGTGCTTTTTAAGCTTTGCTCACAGAATGTGCACTGTCTTGTCCTTGGAAGATGGCTGGTTTAAAACTCGTGGTTTAAACATAGCTGTAATGGCAAACCAGAGCAAAGGACAACTGCTCTTGCAATTCTTGCTCTGGAAAAATGGCCACAGAATGCAGACCTCATTGAGGGTGATACTGCTCCCCCTGGCCCAGACCCAACACCCCGGGGCTGCTGCAGGGACCTGCTGACGTCAGGGGGTGACACTGCAGTATTGCCAGCATGCTCCCTCTGCAAACGTTGGTGATCCATCATGACTGATAAATCAGCTCTGTTTACTGCAGTTTTAATATCCTGGAAATGTTACAGCACTGTACCCAGAGGCACCTCCAGAAAGCAGATCCTGCTATTGAGATAACGCAGCCCTTTCCCGTTCTCCCAAGTGTCCTCAGAAGAGACTGTTATTTCAGCACTGGCATTCGGTGAAGTTTAGACACCTTAGTATATCACAGCAGTCAGTTATGGTGCACTGACTCTCACTGAACTGCTCTCTAAACTTTCTAACCTTTGTGTTCTTTAAAGCTGGCACAGAAGCACTGTTGTCTGTGCACTCTCTATGAGCACTTTGTGGCTGACCCTGAAATCAGGCTTACTGCATTTTTTCACATAGTACTATTTCACATGTAATGTACTATGGAAAACAATTTAAAGGAAATTAAACCCAAGGCACAAAATCATTAAACAGGCTGTGTGCAGGGGCATGATTGGTTTCTGCAATTGTTTATGGATTCAGAGTTCAATCACTCATAATGGTTTGCATAATTACTAATAGGAATCAGCAAGGTTCGGCCGCAAATTAATGTGGTAGGGTTCGGCCAACAAGCTTTTACTTACTGCTTTGAACGTGGGGTTTCTTAGTAACGTGGCTCTTCATCAGCAAGTTAGCTGTTCCTTTAAAATGACATTAATATCTGGAAATCTCCAGCCATTTGTATCGATTTGCTCTGTGAGTGCAGCTGTACCAGTGCACCGCAGGGTTAGCAGATAATTCTGGGAGCGAGAAAGCCGTTAGTGCTTTGATATCCCTTCAACATGTTCCTCTTTCCTTACCCTGCCTCTCTCTTCAGGAAAAGCACACACATTTCCCTCCAATTAGGCTGCAGAACGTACAGAGCAGCACTAGTCCCTCTCAGTTGTGCTCACTACCTGCTACAGCTCCTTTCTGGTCTTTTTTAACCCTGCAGAAAAAATGTCTCGCCATCTGTCTGACGAACAAAAGCCTAAGGTGGAATCCCTTAAATGTAATCCCAGTGTGTTAATGTGTGGGATCCAGCAGATTTCAGACAGCAGCAGGGCATTCTAGTGTTCCTCTTAACAACCAACCCACTCTTCATTTCAGAAAGCCCGCATTTTCTAAAACCAGCTTTTCTATGCAGCATGCATTTAATGTTTAAATAATCACTGATTATCCAGCCTATAACTAATGAAGTTCTCTCTACCTTTCAACAATAATGCTGAAAACATCAAATGTTCCTCTTTTCCTTAATGCATATGTTATATTGTGAGGTTTATTAGCATTAAGCCAATAAACAGTTCAGTGTGGTGTTTCTGCTTAAGTCTCACTGAATGAGACTGCTTAACAGATCACCTTCAGCCTGATGTTTACAGCACCAGGACATGGGAATTGAACTGCAGTGGAAAAACCTAAATGGTTACTTCAAAATAAGTGAATGCTGTTCATGCAGCTCAAAATACTTGAGAGCATTTAGCTTGTAGAGTCAATATGAAAATTAAATGTGAAAATAGAAGATAGAGTTTGAAGAGAGCAGCCAAGGAAACATCCGGTACTGTTATGCATGTTTACAGTTTCTGGGTGGATTTTCCAAAGCCTCTCAGGGAAACGGAGCCTGACTGCCTTCATATATTCCTACTACATGTTGGGCAGCCTTGTGTTCTATGGCCTGTCAGTACCTGGTGCAGTTGAAGCTTTGTGTGATTTTCTTCAGGATGCCCAGCTCTTGGACAGCAGCACGCAGGCCTGCCGAGAACCACCTGGTATGGATCTCCACAGATCCACGCATGGATCACTCGTTCCCTTCCTCAGGGAAAACTGAATCCTACCTGCATTCTGTCAAAAACATTCCTTTGTGACTACAGTTCAGCTAAACTCCCTGTGCTTTTGGTCCCACCCTCCGAACTCCTTTCCAAAGAGCCCTGGTCATGTCTCCCTCCTCATGGTACCCAAGACCGCTGTGCAGAGCAAGCAAATTGTCCAGTTTGACAAGTCCTTACAGTGCTGGAAACCCTGGAAGCTACTGAAACACAAAGTAACAAAGTGGTTTTGAACTCTGCCTGGATGACCTGCTTGTGAGTTTCTCTGCTCGTCCCTCATTAAAACATGCCCTGCCTTTGTGCACTTCTCCCCAGACCTGACTCCTGCCCTATGCTGCCCTCGCCTCACTGCCACTGTTGGTGCCACATGACTGAGACACAACCAGCACCTACTGCAGGTCGTGGCTGACAACCAGTTCATTAATACTCAATTACAAAATCCCAAGTAAAAGCCACTCACACCTCATTTGCGAAATAAGCTCCCTAAGTATTTTAGAAACGAGTGGGTCAGATTTTTATGCATTTATGTTAGATTTGATTTTCATTAATGCCAAATGAAGCTTACATGAAGCGCTTCTATCTCATATTAAAGGCATGATGCCAGTGAGCATCCATTTGGTTGCCAAGTATCAAGAGACCCCTCTAATTATCTGTTTTGTACTTAAGATGCAGCAGAGGGAAATTCCACTTCCCTGTGGACATGTTCCATAACTTGGCAACTGCCTTGCAGCTGCCTTCAGCTCAGAAGGACACAAAAGGAGGCCACGGCTAGTTGCATTCCTCCTCTCTGAAGCAGTGTGGAGGACTGATGACCAGTAAATCTGTAAACTTAAAAAGAAAACAAAAAATGCTTCAAACTTCTCCCTATCCCTCTCTTTTATCTGTCGCTAGGGCAATAATAATGGAAAAATCTGAAGGCCTTCCAGAAAGCGAGGGAGGGCAGGAGCATTCAGGGCACACCACTGGAATTTGCTTTCTTTATCCTTCAGGAGAAGACTCCCCATGAGAAAGAGCCTTCCTTCTTGGCGACTCAAATTCTAGTTGACTTTTTGAGATGCAACCTGATGGGAAATGAATAAAAATTACAGAAGTAATTTTCCTTCCTGAAGTTGACCCCAAATCTAGTGAGTAATGCCATTCAGCTCACAGGTGACAGTCTTTGGTTCCTACGTTTTTTCTACCCTGGCAGAGAAGAACTGCACTGTCAGGCCCTGTGCCCAGGAACACCCTGGCTGCAGGCCCAGGTGCAAGGAGAGCACTCACTGCAAGGCAGCTGGGAGGGAGGGCAATGTGCACCCACTGCTCCACCTCCTCCAAGAGCCCAGGTACAGAGGCAGAGCAGCGACCAACCCTTCCCTGGGTTGTGGGTCAAGTCCTGCAGTTTTTAATCCTGCTGAACTCATGCCCAAACCCATGGAACTTTTCTCCAGACAAAAGGAAATGTTATTTATCTCATTATTCCCATTAGCTGCAGCTCCAGGCACACGACTGGAAGGGGGGACTTTGTCAGGTTTGCTGGATTTAGTTAAAGCTATTTTGAGAATGGTAATAGACACGTTCTGGCCAGGAAATCCGGTACCATGGGGTTAACTTTCAGCTCTTACACCGAACGCAAATCAGTGAGGAAATTCACTGCTAGGTGCAGTCTCCAATTATTTAAAAGATAATTTGCATGCTACACAGAAATAAATTAGCTCCCAGGTGACAGCTGTTCCACTGTGTCCATTCCTGGAACGAGATGCCATGCTGGGAAATCTAAATGCAGACCAAAAGATTAAAACACTGCACTTTCTTGTCTCATAAGAAGGCTCTTCCCAAAAGAGAGGCATAAAGAAGAGAGGATGGATGTTTCAAGCCACCAAGTTTACAAGCTTAACTAACACACCACATTTTCACAGTCTATATTTTCTTTTCACTAAGGGCACTTCACATCTCGCCAGAAGATGCGGATGTAAGTGTAACATGTACTAGTTTAAAAGGAAGGTTTTGAAAGCCAAAGAAAGGAACTCAGTCCCAACATCAGGTTTGTGTTCATGTGGGATCCTTACAGACCACGTGAACAAGGCCCAAAACAGCTGTTCTTTTATCACACACAGAGAAATCAGTGAACACATTTTCCTGTTCTGTACCAAAAGCCAACCAGGCACCACTTTTTCTCTACATAAAAGTCTCAAGACAACTCACAAGAGATGCTAAACCATTTCTCAGTGTAATGGTTTTCTAGCAAACAGTCTTCTCTTTTAGCAGAGTCTATTGCACACTGCACACACATGTATGCACATTTTACATGACACTGCACTGTGGAGATGCAGATGAACTGTAGGTGTGATATATTATGAGAGTACATTATCCTGCCAGCCTTCCTCTGTTGCTCCATGTCCTCTGAAAGCAGCAAATTCCTGTGCCAGCCTGCTGTATGCCAGGACTGCTCCGTGGGGATGCCAGGCAGTTTACCTGTTACACCTGCTGGAGAATGCTCCCTTCCCACAGGATGGACATGTGTAACAGGAACACCAGGCTGGCATGAATGGGAGTGTGTGTGTGTGTGTGTGTGTGTGTGTGAAAGTGCCACAAGAACCACACAAGCCAGGATTAAAGAGCAGCATATGTTCACTGCTGCAGAGCAACATATGGGATTTCATTCATATGACCAAAGAGCAAGAAGAGAAGGAACAAACCTATCTAAAGATAAGGTATAAAGAAGACTGAAAACGACTGGAGGCAATAAAACAGCCAGATAAGATAAACCTGGCAACTGTAATTCAGGAATTCTGCCACAGGCTAATGAGAGGTGAGATAAAATAATGAGGCAAAAGGTCCCAAACAACATCACCGTCTAAAGGCTGTAAAAGACAAGTCCAAAATTAGTTCATCATCACTAATTAAGGGGAGCTGAAGGGATGTGATGAGGTCCTGATACGTGGTGTCCCTCTGTGCAGCACAGCAGTGATCCTTTGGTCAAGGTCAGGAAAACACTGCTACCTGTGCTGCAGGCTGAAATCCCAAAGCAGGATGGTTTATTCTTCCAGATGTGCTACTAACTTGCTGGTGCATCTAACAGGTGACACTGAGCACACCTCAGCATGGTTCCCAGAGAAGATGAGCTCACCATGTGTGTGCATACTGTGATGCCCCAGAAAGGACTGATGGTACCTGCCACAACCTGACTGTGGAGCTCTTCCAGTGCTCCAAATGCACCATCAGCATGAGCTGTGACAAGGAGAGGAAATCACCTGCTGTCTTAGCCCATCTCTTATGCACTTGTGTCACCCCCTTCAGCTTCTCCTCAGCTGACATTGTGCTGTTCAGGGGAACTCCACACCTGCTGTGCTCCATTCCTCTCTTGTAAAACCAACCCAACATTTGCTACAAATCAAAATCAAGCCCTATAGCAGCAATAATTCACAAGCATCTTCTGGACCACAGTACACCCTCTACAGCAAAGTTTTACAAACTGTTACCTAAATAACAATGTTTAATCTGACAATTTTGCTACCATTTGTAGCCTTTCTTCTAATCACTTACAAATAGAAAAAAATCAAACCTGGAAACGTTTCAGGCACCACTATCAGTTTTGTATCACAACAAAAACCCACCATTTGTTCCTGAACCTGGCTTTCTGTCTCTACCCAGCTGATGTAAGGCAGTACTTCACTACCCCATATGGGACAGTTCATGTTCCAAAGCATCATTCATGAGGGATTTCTTCAAATGAAAATCAAAAGCAATGAAACATTCTCTCACAGGAGATGGCACATGACTACAATGAATCAGGCCCTTCAGTCTCTCTCACCCCTTCAGGATTTATTACCAGATAAAAATAGGCAAGTTGTTGAGCATGATTATCACCATGAGTTATTTAAAATCTCCCTACAAATCTTCGCCTTAAAAATTTGATTCAAAGCAACAAAAATACTTTTAAAAGTGACTTTTCAACATGAGTCTTCAGTAATAAAGGATTGTTCAGGTTCAGCTTAATGATTAACCTACTGAATATTCTAAACAAAAAAGATAAAGACATTGAGATGCTCATTCAGGTGAAAGATAGTCAAGTAAACCATTGCTCCTCCTCTAAGTAAATCTCAGACACACAGCTCCTTCCAGGACGGTCTCCAGGACTTGCCTTTTTACCAACAATTTTGCTAAATAATGGAAAACATATTAAAATCTGTTTTTCTGCCTCTTGTTCCAAGGGAAAACAGCAATAAGATAAAACTAGAGTTCTGCCAGAAGGTGGATTTTGTGCACAATGAGAGCTGCTCTCACCTGTAGAGGTCTGTGAGCTGCCCATCCCCCCAGCGGTAGTACAGGTCATTGAGCAGGCGCTCATGCTGGCCGTACAAGCAGATGTAGTTGGACGCAGGGAAGGGCTCCTTGGAGAAGCAGGTGATGCTATCCACTGTATTGTATCTGCTGAAGTGCAGCCTGAAGTAATTCCCCTGCTCTGCCTCCCCGGTTACAATCTCCATCCCCTGGAACAGAAAATACCAGGAAAGCTGTGGCGATGGGAGAACACCTGACCTGGCACAGGGTCAGTGAGGGCTTCCCAGCCTGCAGCTCCCACTGCTTAACACCCACAACCCTTCTGTTCAAATCCAGAGCCCACTCCTGGCACAGTGGGTCATTAGGCATGCTGTTGTGGCTTGGACACAGATTTTCCATGTGGTTTGGTTTGGTTACTGCCCACCCCACTGTGCAGCACCAGCCAAGTGCCACTGCAGACACCTGGGGATCCAGGCCCCCGGCTGCACTGGCAGTGTGACACCGGATCCTCGGGGACCTGTGACCTCCTGCAGCAGCAGCTGGAGTCAGGAGGGATGCCCTGGGGCATCCCAAACAACACTGGATAGCTCTGTTTGGGTAACTCAATTGAACTCTGTTCAGCCTGCTTTATGACACAGAGCACACACATGGCATATCACGTTTGCTGTCAGTAAAAGAGCATCAATATTGGATGTTCCAGCTCAAACCATAGCATTTAGATTCAGCTACTTAAATCAATCACTTAGACAAAAATGTAAAAATTTGCTTCAAACCTCATATTGCAATGGGATGATCAGATAGCTTGAAGCTATTTTTTCAAGCTGTATTCCTGTTACAGTTTTATACATTTCTACAACCTGTTGCTAGGCTACAGAAACCCTTAGTATTTCCACATTTAAGCTAGTACCTTTCACTAGCTTCTCTTACTTATTTCTTAGAAAATTCTGTTAGGATTCACATGAAGTTTCTGGAGTGGCTTTAAAAAGATGGTCCCTTTTCAAGTAATCAGCAGGTAATCAGAGTGGCAGAAAAAGAATTCTAATCATATTCTAGCAATTTGGAGTAACAAAACCAAATTCCTCTCTCTGACAGTCCTTTCTGCTTTCCACTACATGCTGCTTTGGATGGCTTATCCTGGATCAGAAAAGCAAGGTGAGCCATCCTTTGATTCCTCTCCCTAAACCACTTTCTTTTTAAAAAGTCCATTTGTTTCGTTGCTGTCCAGGTTTCAAAATCAACACTGAAGTAGCTTTTTAAAAGCTGCTCTTTAAATCAACTGCAAAAATGGGCTTGATGCAGAAATTCCCAAGGAAAAAGGTACAATCTGTGTGAAAGAGGAGTGCAAAGTCCTCTCTGGCTTTAAAACACATTAATCTAGTCCTTTTCTTTCTCCACATTTGTATCCTGGGACATCTCCCATATAGCCCAGCATGGGGAGTACCTCCCTGTGCCCTGTTCCAAGGTAACTCTCATGGCTGCAGGATTTTCTATTTTCTAGCAGCACAGAGATCTCTTCCACAATACTTCCTGCTCCTCTAGAAATCAGCTGAATTTCCCTGCTGGACTGCCATCATCTGTATGCACTTAGGGAGCAAAGAGGCTCATCACCAAGGCTGAAGGCATGAAATCCTGCTGATACTGTCCTGTGTCCTCTGCTTGGAAACCAGGAACCTCTGGGGAAAGCCAAACACCAGGAAGTGTGGAAAGATATACCCGAGAGGTTCAGTTAGTTCTGTGACTGCTCCTGGTTCTCTCTCCAGCTCTGTCTGATGTACACGGTGCCTCCAGGCCCAGCTACCCTAAACAGGAACATCTTTTCAAACGAAGAGGGGGACAAAACAAGAAAAAGTTCCATTTATTTAATTATTTAACTTACATGATCACACAGGCCATGTTCTACATCCAAGGGCATGGGGATTCCTGGCTTGAAAACGTGCAAGTAGTTATAACCTTCAGGAAGAATACCACCTGCCATAAATGAAATTTGAGATTCATTAATTCATTAACAATGACGAAAATAATGTATTTTTTTGTCCTCCTTCTGCCATCATCTTTTTCTACTACATGAGGAGCCTTGAGTGCTGTATTGCCATGAGATGGACCTGCCTGTACTATAGAAGAGCAAGAATACCTGAGAGGGGATGGATGTGTGACAGAAATCCAGCTGGACATACCTTGAACTTTACACCTTCTGTATATGGGGATGAGTCTGTCTGAGCCTTCTGGTTGCTCGGAACTGGGCTGAAGGGCTGGATCAAAGAGACTCAGCATGGAAGCAGCAAGCTCAAAGCCAATCTCCTTGGAGTTGAAGTTGCTGTGTGTCAATTCATCCCTATAGTATCTCCTGGAGTACTTTGTCAGAGGACCTGCAGCCCTGATGCTGACATCATTGGTGTGGAATTTGGTATCAATCACAACTCTTCCATCAAAAACAAGGCAAGCATCACTGACAGCCTTAAAGATTTCATAATCCACTGTCCTGTAGGCAAAGCTAAAAAATGCCTAAAAAGAGACATATATTACTTACTGGCTGATTTCATCAATCAAAACCCAGAATTTCTTCAGTACGTTATTCTAAAAAACAAGAATGGGAAATACAGTATGATTTTAGCAACACTGCCTCAGCAGAGAGATCCTTCTGATCCAGCATTTACAGCTACCAAAGTTAAAACTAAGACAGTAGGAAGGAGAATTACTAAACTAGACTCATCTGCTTCTGGCTATTAGATAGTTTAAAATCTCCAAAATTTGCTACATCAAACAGTCTGAGTGGCTGTGCATATTTTCTGTGTTAGTCCAAGCATGGAACATAGACCTGAACCTTTTGTGAAGTTTGTTTTCTTTCAAATGCTCAAGCCAACCTGAATCCCCAAGGAAGAGAAAAGCACAGTGTATTTGGAATTTAGCAGGATAATTGTGTATTACAAGTGTTTTCCCAACTGTAAAGCCTGTTTACCAACAAACTGAGTTATTTTAGCACAAGGACAGTCAATGAAACAGAAACATCAGAAATTAAACTTGTTCAGAGGAAATGTTGTCCTCATTCCAGCTATAGCAGTGGAATTTCAGTCAGTGGAAGCTGTAGAGGCCAAGGACCCTAAATCCATAAATTCCTGTATCAAAGAAATCCATAAATTCTAAGTCTCAAAGAAAAAAAGCAAGCGATAATTCCCTCCTTTCGTCTTCTCATGGAATGGGCACAGTCCCTCTCCTGGGGCACAGGAAGAGGAGCTCCTCTCCCCTCCCAGAAGCTACGGCAGCATGAGCAGCACTGCAGAGCAGGTGGTGCTGGCAGCAGACGTGGGAGAAGCAACCACCATGAGCAGGTAAAGGTGTTAGCCAGTTGTACCTCCAAAGAGCTTTCCTGGGGACTAAGGGTGAGCGTCAGATACTCGACTGGCTGGATGAGCCAGCTGAAAGAAAAGGCACGGGGAGCTGGAAATTTTAGCAACACTGGCATAAGCAGAGATGTGGCAGTGGAGGAGCCAGAGCCCCTGGGCTTGTTCATAGATAAACTAAGTGATGAACTATGCACAGCTAAGGGAATTCTGACCAACTCAGAGAGCCAAAAATCAAGGAAGCTCTGCCTGTGAGGGCAAGAGGACCACACAGCCCCACATCCTGCTGGCTGACAGGCAGGACAGTGTCACCAGAGGGGAGGGGAGGGCTGCAACCTCCAGGCGGGAGCCATCTGTCAGCCCGGGCAGGAGGGAGGAGGGAGGGAGACTGCTGCTTCAGGGATAGAAGAGATTTTCTCCTGTTGTTTTTATCTTGCAGGACTCAACAAATTAAGTCCCCAAGAACTGCCAATCAACAGTTGATACTGGCTGAAATCCTAAAAGGCCCAGAGCTGCTGCAGAGACGATTCCTGCAGACTCTGGTCTCTCATGAGTGCAGCTGCCTTCCTGGTGGAGCTGCTCTCCAGAGCCCACTCCTCCTCTGAGTCCAGCCTCCCGGGTGGCTGGGGGCACATACAGGAGCCTTGCACGGCAGCTAAAATGCTTTTGGAGAATACAAAGCCCTTGACATCACAAGGAATTGCAGGTCTTTTATCTTAGAGGTTGTGAAAGAGAGACCTCGACAGGGAAGGACCGTGCATGGAGGAAGGACAGGGCACGAATGGGCAGCAGAAAGAAACCCCAAGGCAAGGGGGATCTGAAGAAACAGTGCAGGCCACGCAGGCAAGGTGGTAGGGAAAAGAGGGGGGATGAAGTGGCACTGGTCAGTGGATAGCAAGTTGCAAAAGCAAGAACCACACTGAGATCTTTATGGAAGGATAAAAATAGAGAGATTTCAAGGAAAGAGGAAAGAACTTGAAAAGATGCATAGAAGGAGAGAGTGGGAGGAGCATCACTACTGATATGGACACCAGAGTCAGGAGACTGCTGTGGATAAAAGTGCTGTGTGAGGTCTTCAACCCCATCACGAAGGGCTGCAGAACAAGAGGGCCAGCAGGGACCCTGGCACCTGGGGCACTCTCTGGGAAAGGCACAGGGCTCATCCTCTCCAGTTAACACCAGCAGCTGCACAGAGGAGAGCTCACACAGCGGAGAGCATGGAGGGGATGGCAGCTCCCAGGGATGCAGGTTTGAGGTGATTCACTCCTGTGGATTAGCCCAATAAAGGAAAACAGAACTGTGCTGACCCTCAGGAAAGGCTAGAACCTGTCCCCAGTCTCAGAGCAGTCACACCTGTCAACATGCCTACAGCTTCCATAAGATACTGGTACTGAAAGTGAAAAAAACTGCAGTCATTGATGTAGAGGGAAAGGAAACTGCTTAAAATACGTTTTCATTAAGTTACATACTATCCCAGTGGTTTTGGCTTTTCTATGACAATCAAATGCACATAACTATAGACAGGAGTAACTGCACATTTAAATAAGAAAAGGATTTCTGGAATTACTTTGAAAATTAATTAAGAGTATTTGTCACCCAGCAGCGAACAATTACTTGTGTCAGGTGACTTAAATACATTTTAATCCAAATCAGTCAGGGCATTAACAATAGGTTTATTTGGATTTTTTAAAAAAACAGTGCTTGAGGCTAACAAGTGAATGTTCAATCTCCTGGAGACCATGAGGAAATAGATAGATAGATCTGTGAGGGACCATCTAAATGTGATGTTAAAAGGTGATGTTTGTGTTAAAAAGCAGCCTGAAGGAAAGGCACGGGAAGGATGTACTCACTGAGCAGGGCACTTGGAGCGGGCCCGTGGCAGTGCTGAAGGCAGCCCAGGTGATGTGGCCGTGCTCACCCTGGCCCCACTGTGCCAGGACGCTGTCCGGGTGCACAGCCACGCCCGCCTCGGACAGGGCCGCCCCCACCGCGCGCTCCAGGGCGGCATCCGGGAGACAGCAACCGGCAGAGCCCAGTGGAGCCTGCACGAGGTGGATGCGGGAACCGTCAATCCCAAGGGATAAGAGGGCTTGTACCGTGGTGTAAATGTCAATTGTGTTCCCGTAGACAATGACGTTCCCTAAGAGGAAAAAAAACCGGGAAAGATTTCTAAGACATACAATGGAAACCTTATTAGTATAACTCAGATGATAATAACATGGAATTGCTTTTTTTGACCCTCTTATTTCTCTGATGCTATGAAGCAAACAATGTTACCTAGCAACAGTAGCTAAGATAATTTAGTGAAGAATCTGTTTGAAACATCCTACAAAGTAGGCAAGTACTTAACACAGAAGTATGATATTCATCCTGACCCCATAATCTGAAATTATTTTGATTGAAAAGCCTCTAGGGGTAAATAAATAAATAAATCACCATTTTTATTTTGTTCTCCCCCTAATTTTGCTCATTCAAAGGACTGATTGAAGGGAGGGAGCAGACAGAACCAAATTCAATACATCATGCAGAAAACCCCCACAGACCATGGAAAGGCCAAGTTAGAGAAAACCAAGCCCTTGTGCCGCGTGGAGGTCACCAGTGCTGCCACTGCTCACTGCTGCCAAAGCCTGATCTCCAAGAACGGGGGTGGCCCTGCAGAGGTACCTGTCTGTCCCTGGTGGTGGGGAGAGCTCGCACCGCACTGAAGGCAGCTGCACGTGGCACAGTGCCCAGCCCAGAGCCAGCTCCATCCCTGCTCACTGCTGGGAGCTCAGCGAGCTGCAGGCAGCCATCCATCCCAGCAGCTGCCGTGACAGCAGCATGCAGGAACCGCTGCTCCTCCTGCACAGCATCGGCACAGAACTCCTGAATTCAGCTCCATCCTCCTGCCCTGGGCAAAGGGAGCTCAGACCTGACCCACCCCTCCCGCCTGGCACTTCAGGGCAGGGCCCTGCTCACTGTCGTCCAGAACTGGTGCCACTTCAAACAGCACAGTCAGAGCTGAGCAGGAACACGAGGAGGGGAGTGTCTGTTCTGTGTGAGCACAACGGGACTTCACAGCATAAGGGCTAAAGCCCTCCTGGCAATAAGGGAGGCAGAGCTGGCATGCTGCAAGAGCAGCTGTGTGTTTTATCTCAGGATGGTTTCATATAAAACACACAAACATTCCTCTGAGCAGGACTGAGATGTGCTCCTCTTCTCCCCATTCCCTCTGCCCCCTGCCTGGAATAGGAACCATTTGTCTGCTCTGTGATCCACTAAGCCTTTGAGTAACCTAAGCAAAATGGCCCTGCTCGCTTAGGGAACTCCTCTCCCAGGGCTCAGGACTCTCACACAAGGGCCAGAGCCCAGCCCTGCAGGTTCTCTGTGCAGCTGTGCCATGCTCATGTGCCCCAGGGCCAGAGCCCAGCCCTGCAGGCTCTCTGTGCTCAGGTGCCTCAGGGCCAGAGCCCAGCCCTGCAGGCTCTCTGTGTAGCACAGCCCTGCAGCCGTGCCATGCTCAGCTGCCCCAGCCCCAAAGGCAGGAACACCTCCACCTGCCTCCCCGTGCCCATACCAGCTCCTGTGTTTCAGATATGTCCTGTCAGCACCTCAAAAGCACCCTCCCAGTGCTTTCACACCTGGGCAGTGCTGCCACCA
The DNA here is from genome assembly GCA_013400955.1 of Drymodes brunneopygia. Classification (NCBI taxonomy): domain Eukaryota; kingdom Metazoa; phylum Chordata; class Aves; order Passeriformes; family Petroicidae; genus Drymodes; species Drymodes brunneopygia. Next base: position 87,143 of record VZTZ01040341.1, on the reverse strand, counting down.
ACTCACACATTTATCACATCTCACCACAGGTGACAGCATCCCCTATGCCCCGAATTATATTATTTCATGAGCTAAACTAATCTCACTGGACCATGTTTCACTGAATGAGATGCAGGGCAATACTAAACTGAGCATGCACACAACCCCAGCTCCTAAGGATATTAATGATAAAAATGTTAACAGATGTTCTACTATTCCCCTTTGACTACAAGGTTATTTTATTTGTCCCTATCAGTTTGGCTACTTGCAGCTGCCGAAGAAACATCTCTCTTCATAGCTGCCAAAGAAAAGACTTGCCCCATGAGTACACTGCACAGAAATGACAGAAAAACATGTTTTTACTGTTCACAGCAATGGCCAGAGGGACAGAACCATTTTACCTGCAAATGTATCAATTTGAAAACATAAGAAGAAAGAGATCTTACTACTCCCATAGGTATCATATAGAATACACAGGAATGCTCCAGTGTGTTCATCACTGACCTGACTTCCCAAGCCAGAAGAATCTATCCCCATAGCCTGTGCGCCTGCCAGGACACCTGTCTGCAGCTGCACTGGCCTCAGGAGAGTGCCAGAAGAGAAGACAGACATAAGCCTGACTGGTTTTTCCCTGCTGCAGCAGGGTGTAATGTCAGAAGCAGCCCAGCAGAACCCATGGGCAAAGACCAGTTTTGCTGTACTCATTTTTATTAACGCCATGTGCTGACAGTGCAGGCAGGACGTGGTGTGCAGGTGCCGACAGCCTCACGCTACATTTACAGGTTTTCAATTTGCAGGGAGTGAGGCACACGAGGAGTGAAGAGGATGCCATGGCTGTGGCTGGAAAAGGAGGGTGAGGAGGGCTTTCCTGAGGCACAGCCCTGCAAAGCTCCATTCTGACTGCAGGGCAAGGCTGGGCTGGACTGGGCTGAGACACCTTCACCCTTGGGCAGCACAGCCCCCTCAGAGAGAAGCTCAGTTACTGCATTAGACACTGGCATTTCGGGATGGACAAGACCAGATGCGAGTCCTACATTTCTCAAGGAAAATTAAAATTCTATTTTATATGGTAATATTAAATACAACTGCATTAGATCAGGGAAAGCCATGCTCCTTTATTGACCTCTTCTAAATCAACAATTTACTGCTTCTGCTTATTACAATATTAGTGGCTTTTTAGATGACAGTGCTAGTAGTCTAGGAACTGCAGATATTCATTATGGACTGAAATTATGTCCACTGAACAGAGAGCAGTTCCTCAGGATGCTTTTATTATTTGACTACATGAAAATGTATGTATCTGTGAGTAAACATAATAATCCTCTACAGAAAAAACAGCCATAAATACAGAACATTACAGCAGTTTTATCGTTTATTACCTGAATGTCAGTGTCCTGCTGCAGAGCAGACTCATTAATTTTCCACAAGTGGAAGCACAAGATTTCAGTGACCCTAAAGTGACCTGAATCTTTGCAGTTTGCAAAAGCTAAAGGAGAAACCCAGTGTGAGCTAAAGCATTGGTGGCTCCAGTTGCTGATTCATGCACTGGAATTTTAATGCAAGGGTATTCCTACAAACACACTTTTAATAAGGCAGTAAACTATGCTTAGGTGAAGAGAAAAAAATAATAGATCCATCTTGGGCCATTAAAGCAGTTTTGTTTCTTACTTCACTTCCATCCTATTTTTATTTTCATGGAAAGTGCAGAGCTAATAGGAGATGAATTTCAATTAGTACCAATTACAGCTGTAATAGGTTCCATGCATTAGGTGGCTGGGTTTCATCAGTGAAGCCACAGTGGGCCAGTGCTTGCCCTGTTCCTGGGCCCTTAGCAGCACAAAGCCCTCCAAGAGCCCTGGCACAACTGCCAAGACTGAAGTAACGATGTTTGTAAGAAACACAGCTGGAAAAAGAAGCAGGGTGAGGAATAAGAGAAACTGAGAGCAGTGGAGAAAGACCTCTCCAGCTAGGCACTCGGCACAGCAGCAGAGAACGTGATGAGTAGAGCAAGGAGAGGGAACTGAGGCCAGAGCAGGGGAAAAGGGGATGGTGTCTCACCTCTCCTAGACCACACCTCCAAAAGTCCCTCCAGGCCAACCTCATCAGGAGCTGTGAATTTACCTTTTCTCGACATGAAGCCAGGCCAGGGCCTCATTAAGAAATGCAGCTTCATCCTGAAGCAAAGGCCAGCAGCAGTAACAAAGTGAAGATAAACATACCATAACTTCAGCACTGCTGCTGGAGAAGGTGCCCTCGTGCCAAGGCAGGTGAGGCACTGTGACTGTGCCATTTGTTGCAGAGTGACTGATCCTCCCTGGCATCCCAGCCAGCGGCTGCTCCCAGGCATATTCCAGGACTGGGCACACAAAGGACTGGCAGCAGCAAACAGAGAAAGTCAACACCCTCATCTGCCCATTCAAAGTCAACTGCTGTACCAGCTGGACACCAGGTAAGGCCATGTGGGCAGGGCTGGTACCAGCTGAAGGACAGGTGCAGTCGGACTGCTCCAGGGGCCAGGAAGCTGCCTGAGAAAACCACCAGATTTATGGAACCCTGTGCTGATCACAGCAAGACCTGGAGGAGGATAAAGGGCTTTCCAACATCTTGAGAACTTCCCTTAAGGACTACCAAGCAGGTGTGAACCTTGCACCACACCAAATCACTGCCAATTATCATTAAACTCCACAAACAAGGCAGGTAAAACACATCTTCAGGAAAGACCAGCTCTTGCACTCAGCCAGCAGGAATTCCCCACAAAGACAGCTTTCCTGCTCTGAACTGGCCTGACTCAGAGCCAGCAGGAACTGACATTTCATGAACTCATTGACTCTTTGGTCTCTGTTTCTCTAGTTCAAAGTTGACTCAGAAACCTGGATGGTCCCAGATATTTTCCACAGTGCACACACACAGTGGATGAACTAATGAACATATGAACACAGCACACACGACAAGGCTGAGGAAATACAGGGATGGTGCATGTCTGCATAAATGTCTGATTTAAAGGGTTAAAAAGTACCAGGAGCTTGCAGTACTGTGTGAAAACCTGATGCAACTGAATACAATGCTGGCAGACACTTCCTAATTTAGACTTGTTTTCTTTGTGTTATGCCACAAATCTAGATATTTTTCTATACAGCAGAAAAACACATCCACTAATTAAATTATTATTTCATTGGCTAATTAATGACTCTGGACAGATTTGCATTTGGGACACATTTTGTTTTATATAATAACTGCAGATAATTAATCTATCTCAAACCTTTCTTTCCCAGCTAAATATGCTGGGTATCAAAAATAACAAAAAATTGTAAATTAATCTGGAAAACAAAGCACAGCAGATGAAAGACTGTTAGAATTCATCAGGTGCCAATTGTGCCAGGGAGTAAAGGAAATAATAAGCCCAGGAAACATTTCTGTAGATGTGTGTGCTAACAAAGCCCTTACCTGTGGAGCTGACGAGGTTTTCCTCCAGCCAGTGTGCTGCCTCCAAGCAGTCCTGGGCATCGTTGAGAGTGAAGTGGTTGGAAGGGACTCTCTCCAAGAGTCTTTGTGGCCCCTGACTTGTGACTTCACTGGGATCTGCTCCCATGGGAGCCACAGCCTGGAGAAATGAGTTGGTGAGTGGATATATGGCACAGACTCCAGAGGTGTTAAAATACAATGCCACTCTCACTGTGGCTACCCAAGGGCCACTGTTCTGACACATCCCAGCCCTTTGTCACACCCACGGCCACAGGGAACACGGATCCTATTTCCCTATGTTCCCTATTTCCCATGGGATGGGTGACCATTTTAAACAGCACTGCCAGTGCAAGTGGAGGCACATGGTAAACGTCAGGGACTGCACAGCAAACAGCAGAAATGTCCCAACACACAGCAGGGGATCTCAGCAGCTCTCCGAGTAACAGATCACTTTAAATGGCCCTTGGAAAGTCTCTGTGAAGCCAGACTGCTTCCACCTTTCATCAGCAAAAATCAACCTTCTCCAACGACACATTTTGTCCCAGAGAAAGGGATCAAAACCTGCTTGATGGTTCAAATGTGAAGATTCAGTAACACGTTCACTGTGTAATGCTGCTATACAATAACAAACTCAATCTGAGCTGTACAAACCAAAAAGGGAACCTCATCTCTGACTTCCTCAGCACCACTGAGCCACATCCTGAACCCTATACTCACTGCCAGCCAGATCAATTGAAACACTGTTGGGTCATATAAAACCAGACATACACCAAAAGATCTTCCTCAACAAGAAAATCTCTAAATCATAACATATAGTGTTTTACTGAGCATTAATTTGACTGTTTACCAAATAAGGATGGACCTTATAAAAAGGATGGATTAGAGCTCTGTGTAATAAAACAGAAGCCACTAATTTCTTCTTATACTTTTGTATAGCTCAAAAGTGAGAATAGATGATGACGAGATTTCTTCTTAAAGGCAGATAAAACCTGCCTTTTCCCTTGCTATCTTTATCTTTCTCCCCCACTACAGTTATTTGCCATAAATTATTTTGCAAGTCAGAGTTACCTTCTCTTAGGGCACTTTTCCAGCCCTCACTTGAGCTTTTGTTTCATCCCTGCTGCCCAGTGCCCATGGACCACTGTTTGAGTGTAGCTCTGTTCTGAGAAGGGATCCCAGACTGCAGCGTGCTGCTCACACGTAGCCAGACACTGCTGTGGGACATGGGCACAGCACTGCAGAGCTGCAGACACTGCTCACATCCATCTCCTGGTTTGTAAGGCAAAAAGCCTTGCTCCCAACTCCTACCCCAAACTACCCAAGTAAGACAATGCCCTGAAACAAGGGGGCTGTATCAAGCTGGCCATTTGGTTACGTGGCCTGATGGCTTCATGGGGATACAGGAGCCACAAGCCACCCTGCCCAGGAAGTCTGAGTAGAAGCTGACTCTGTGAGGCTGGAGCTCAGCTTGATTCCACATCTTACATGCAGCTAAGGGTCTGCTTCAGTCTCACTGGAAACTCAGCTGTCTGCTATAACACCAAGCAGCATCATGGACGTGCCTAGGCATGGTCATCACATGAGATGAGTGATTAGTTTGATAAGGAATTCTCTCCCTTTCCCAAACTAGGTCAAATGGTCTTAGACCAGCTGGAGTTAAGTCTCCTGTGGCTGGGGCCACATGTCAGCTGAGTCTGCTCCTTAGTAGGTTTAATGGTTATGGTGGCAAAAACACAGGCAGCTTTGCCTGCTGCCCAACCCCGAGCAGTGAACTGCTGTGGGAAACTCTGTCCAGCCTTCCTCTCCTCCAGTTCCGGCACTGACACAGCCCAACCTGCTGTACCACAGGGCTGCACACTGCTGGTGCTACCCCTGCTGAGGCTGCTCTGCCTAATCCCAGGAACACCATTCACTGCAGGAAACCTAGGATACTGTGCTGGCTCACTCTGCACACACCTCACCTGGTAGCTCTGTCCCGTGCACAGAACCAGGTAGTCATACGGCACTTTTCTCTTGGAAACAACGACGTATTTGGCAGCACGGTTTATGCGTGTCATTTTACCAACCACAACGTTAACCCAGGAACAAAGTGACATCTGTGCATAATCTTCATCACTAAAACAGTGGCTGTGAAGAAAGAATATCTCTGAGTGACATTTCGGCAGCTGACAGCAGGCATTAATTAGACATCTGGTGAGCTTGGCCCAGGCCCCCAGTGGTTCTGCCTGCTCCTTTGCTGTGAGTTTACTGCAGTCTATGGTAAAAGACTAGGCATTGGGAGATACTCAGTTACAATTGATACAGTTGCCAACTTTCTGCTGAAACCAAACAACCCCTTCCAACACTGGGCCTTACAGTCATGTAGTTTAAGAACTAAGTCAGAAATCTGTGCTTTACTCTGCTTTACCTTTGCAGGCTGATGCGAGGTGGAGGCTTGTTGACTCTGCAAAGAAAATAATTCAACAATCCAATTCTTTCTCCAGGACAAGACTTCCTTACTCAGCTTTTCCCCCACTTTCCTTCCTTTGCTATTCAGCTTCACCACTCATAGCTAAAGTGAGACAAAAATGCAGGGAACGCACCCTACCATTTTAGCATCCGTATTCCAAAATAATAGTCCAAAAAGTTTAAAAATAAATAGAAAGTTAGGAAAATGGTTGTCAGAGCTAGAAGTAAAAGGCAGAGATCTCAAGTCTCCTATTGGTGACCCTTTTCCAAAGAACTTTTCCACAATGCAAGAATGACAAATGCTGAAAACACACAAAACTGGTCCTGAGTGGCATGCTCTAGGATGTTCGGGGTGTGCATGGAGCACGCATCACAAGCAACATGCTCTGACAGTGTGAATTTGATATCAGTACCCTAAAATCACCTGTTGATTTTGGCAGTCTCGGCCTAGGTTTGCGTTTCTCACATTTCAGGGGCGTTACAGTGTTGCACTGCTGGCAACAGAAGAAACATGCAGGCTTCAGAGCAGCAGTTGAATCACCAGGCAGGACCACCCAAAAGGGGCTGCCCTTCTTTATTTTCTCATTTATATATATTTCTAAAGACAATCATGGATTGGTGAAAGGGGTTAACACCTCTATAAGTTTACAGGATAAAGACATGGTAAATCATCTTTCTCCGCCCCAGGGGAAAGGAATGAAAAACAATCTACAAGTTCAAAACAATCCTGGCCAGTTAGGAAAACAAGAATTATGTTTATAGAAAATGCATGGGAACTTCTATTACAAAATTACAAACGTGAAACACTGCAAAAAGCAGAGCGACATTACAGCCTGTTCCAAGCAAAAAGGATCAGATATCCCTATGTGTGAGAGAAGTATCAAAGATCTGGAAGCTGCTATTTTAAAAAGCCAATATTAAAGCAAAATCCAAATGGAACAAAACCTCTTTTAATGCCTCAGTAATGAAAATTACAATTATCTTCAAAGGTCTTTTAAAGCTCAGAGTGTGCCCCCACCAAGTATGTGCAACCAAGCTAATACCAGGACACACACTTACTATTGCATTTGTACCACCCCCTTTGCTTAATAATAGCCTTCTGCAAAGACAAAGACTCCTGAAGATAAAATACTTCCATACAGATATGCAACAGACACATCACTATAGAATGTGAGGAGAACCAGAGAGAACATTCCCAGCTAGGTTCATCATGACCCTTGAATGCCACTGAGCCTGGCAATGGCCCACCATTGAAATGCACAGCAGGTTGCTGGTCACTGTGCAGATCCAGCTGGGCTCAACTCCATCCCTCCCCAATACTGAAAACCTGCACCAGGGAAGGCCTGTTCTGTTAGTTTCTTCCAGCAGAACTGGACAAACCCATTCATAGCTTTGTAAAGCAACAAACCCACAGGATCCAGTGAAAAAGAATGCAACAGGTTTAAAACAAGCAAAAAAGACGAATGGCTGGTGTCACACAGACGTCTGGTTTGCGAGAGCAGAGCAGCACAGCAAGAAGAAGGACTGAACACACTACATGAAAGAAGCTGAGTCTCACCCCTGCTAGAACTTCAGGAGGGGAATGGCCAGTACAGAGACCCTGGGCTACCCCCAGGCTGTCAGCTCAAGTCACCACAGAAAATACATTCCACCTGCCCAAATAAGCTCATGGCCATTTAGAGGCCCAAAAACTTGACTTTCTATTGATATTTAGTGATGAAAAATATTCCACCTTCTCCCACAGGCCTCAAAGTAATTAAGCAGAAGGGGCTGGGCCCATGCTCAAGCATTTGATGCTTTTCTGTGGCACCAGCAGCTGCAGCAGAGAGTGCAGGCAGAGACCGGCACCAACAGCTGCTGCTTTGCCATTAATACCAGGACACACATCCCAAAACAGAGTTCCTGGTTCCATGTGAATTGCTACCAAACTCCCAAAACTAGCATTCAGGATGCCACAGGAACAAATACAGTTGATTGCACAACCTGGGGAATTTTAGGATTGAATTGCCAGGCTTTCTGTGATGCTCTGCATCCTCTGTACTCACAGATAGCAGAGGCAAATAAATAGGAGAAGAAAACCACTGACAATTCTGAACTGTAATAATGCAGAAATCTATAAATAAAATGGACATCAAGAACAGAGGAAGATTTTCAAAAGCACCTCTATAATTGAGGTGCACAGCTCCCAGGAGACTGACACTCCAAAATCAGAGGGATGCTTTCAGAAATCATACCCTGCAGAGTTCAATTTTCACTTTTAATCTGCTTCCAGATTTTAACAGCTAAATCTGATGAGGTGGCTCTGAACTGCAACTCTCTGTCAGGAAGGATGCTTTGTTAGTACAGCTCTTTTCCACAGTGAACTTAGGGAAAAAAAGTACATGCATTTATGTGAGAACATAATTCCTTCATTTGGTAGATATGCACTTGAACACACCCCTTTCTACAGTACAAAAACTAATACAGGGAACTACTTATACAAAATTCCAAATAAGATCAGTTGGTTTTAAACAGTTTCCCACTACAGCATTTTCACATCTTTGTAGAGATTTCATTTGTAAGATTCAACAATCAGACATGGAGCTGTTTTGTCATTTAAAGAGTCAGCCCTTTAGTGCACTCCTGCTCACTGAGGAAAAGATTTGGTAAAATACAATGCGAAGGCCCAAAGAGTCACATGCCACATCTAAATAACTTAGTGTAAGTTATTTCCCCAGCTATTCAGAATAACTGTGCTATTTTAATTCTATGCTTCTGAATGTTCAAAACAATCATGTTCGAGTCCACAGAGATGATTTATTCCAAAATAAACCCCAAACATACTGTATTTAAATGAGAATTACATACAGTGAATTTTAAAGAGGTACAATTTTATCTGACTAAATGGAAGCTATTATATTTATTGGCAAACAAGGAAGCCCAAGAAGTGTTTGACAGTCCCTAGACAAGGCTCTTCCACCAATTCCCTTCAGTTGTACACAGCCCTGGTGTGGGACAGTGCTGTGGCTGGGACCGGGGACAGAATGCCACAGCCCAGGGACTGGCACTCACAGCCCAAGAGCAGCACAATTAATGCAGAACAGTTCTGCCAAACTGATCAACAGCAACAATTCCCCCTGTCCTCAGCAAAATCCCCACCACTGCTGGTGGGCTCTGCATCCTACCACATGCTGCTCTAAGTCAGTCCCTGGCACACTACTAATATTAATTCTTGTACATTTTTTGGTTCAACACTATTTAGAACAAAACTCATGAAAGCTAAAAGCTAAACAAAATTTAAAAAGCAAGAAGATATCTTGTGTCATTTGTCTTCAACCTGGAGATCTAAACAATCTAAAAAGTCTTGGAAAGCAGAGCCCACTGTCCAGGTATAACACAGTGGACAGCAGTCCTGAAGTTACTGCTTTGGCACTATTTCCCTACTCCTAATTCTATCCACCTCCTCTTGCAGGTGAGTGCATGCTGGATAGAGAAGCTGGAGTATTTTGGGTCTCTCTATGGATGTGCCTAAAATTTGGGACAAGTTCACAAGAATTACGAAGTGTTATGTTTTCCACAGGAGCTATGGAAGTGTTTAGATGTGAAGTCAAACCTGTTAATTAAAAATCTTCTGTGCTTGGAGCTCTGTGGGTCTTTTCCTGGAAGGCCATGAATAGAAATCAAGGTCAGGTTGTTGAACTTCAGATGCGGCCTGTGGAAAGAAAAACAGCCCTAGTTGGAAGAAATTCAGAGGGCACATCAAAGGAACAGCATAGCTCAGAATTCCACATTCAGGAGGATACAGAAAGCAATTCCTTTACACAAAAGTAAAAAGGGACGAAGTGTTTCACTCTGCTCAGATGCGGGTGCCTCTGGATACAAAGAGAAGAATAATTTCCACCACAGTTTCAGTAATGCTGGGGCGAGGAGGGGGACAAGACTGACAGTATGTTGAACTAAATGTGATCTGACATTTGAAAACAAATAAATATTATGAGTGATTAAGCCTTCTAATCTTCAAGGCTTTCTGTAAGTTAAGGATGGACTGATGCAAATGGTACAAAGGAATCAGAATGTTTTTTATCAACCAATGTTAATTTGTTATTCATACATTTAAAAAATATATTCAAACAAAATTAAAGGTCATACTTAAACCAAGGAATTTCAAGGTTATGGCTGCCCCTCTCAAAATGCATATTAATAGTTTAATTCTGGATTATGGATTATCTGTGGTAAATCTCCATGCATACTCAGGCCGAGCACAAAGTAATAAATAACCTTAATGTAACAGAGTGCATATATTTATACAGATTATGGGCCTGATTCTCATTTAAATTAAGGTCACTCTGCAGAGGTGGATGTAAATACAATTTGCTCTTCATTTATGGCCACCTTATGCTGCCTGAGTGATACAAAATGATCTTCATGTAAATGAGAGTGAGGCTGATCCACAGAGCTGAAGGCAGAGTGTAAGAGTGATGCCATCTGCACAGCGGCAGCACCCTGCTCTTGGGGCACCAACAACAACTCCAGGAACTTCACACACACACAGAGCAGAGCACAGTTCCTTGGCATTTAGTTACATGGCATTAACTACATAAACACCCTACACATCCTCCTGTCCTCGCAGCAAGGAGATTTCCTTTCAGTGTGGAGCTGAAGTCATCTGTACATGCTGCATGGCCTCTCACTAACAGGTGCTCGAATCCAGGGGCTACAGTAATGTTACGTTTAAATATTGTTAATATTTAGGATGGAAACCTTGTGACCCAGCACCAGAAACATGGCAGAATCAAAGTTCTAGGCACCATTAATGTGCCTCTTTTGCATGACTGCACAATGGTGCACTTTATCGATCTGGTCACATACCATTTTCCTCTGCAGATGCTCTGCCTCTATTGAGTCCACACGCAGGCATCCAGGATTTCCCCAGTCATATGGTATTTTTGTTCCCTTCCTCCCCACTGAGAGGGAGGTTTCAATCAGACCTTTCAGTCAGTACCATTTACTAACTAATGATTTACTTCTACCTCAGTGCTCCCATGGCATCCCCATATGCCCAAACAATAAATTCATGTTTCCCACTCATTCATCTCGCAGGCATCAAAATGTTGATTAGCATCTCCTTGGATGAAATGAGATTAAACGAGCGGTATCTTTGATTTGCCCTTTGCACCGAGGAGAAGCAAGGCACAAAGCAGCGTGGCTGGCAGCTCCCCAGGGCAGGGTGGTGCCAGGCAGAGCTGCAGAGCCGCCGGGGTGGTGCCACACGCTGCCCTCCGGCTCCGCTCCACGCAAAGAACGGCCCCATTTTCACACACTGCTGCCAGTCAGTGTTTAAGCACAGGCTGGCGAGATTTGTGCAAAATTATCAGAACCTTTAAACAAGTAACAAATGTCATATGTTGTGTTACAAAGGGCTGGCTTCAGAAGTGGAGCTGGCACGCATAACCCCAGGATTTAAAACACAGTTACACACACACAGGTACTTAGAGACAAGCCTGAGCACTAGAGGGGAGCTGTGGCTCCTGCCAGGCACTGGCAGAGTCACCGCGGGGTGACAGGTTGGGGATTTGGAGCTTTATTATTCCTAGGATAACAAAAGGATGGCTCATTTACTACAGCTTTTGATTCCTCATTCGTGCCTAAAAGCTCTTAACTCAAAAACAACCGAGGCCCTGGATACAGGCAGTGGGTGTCAGAGCAGGGACTGGCTTAGATGCTGCTAATAAATGTAACAACGCCTGACATGAAACAGGGCAAAGTGGAGGCTCCCATTTGGTGAAGAAGTCAAGTTAAAGAGTCTGAACCAGTGCAGCGTTAAACAAGGGCACCTGCATTTTAGAAGCAAATAATTCCAGCAGGGATTCATGTTGCTGTGGATACAGAGGGAAGAACAGCTCAAAGATACTGGCAAAGCAGGGAGGGATTAGAGTATCTAGGGAAATAAGTAAAAGGTGTTGGGTTTCAGTGCACAGCCCTAGAGGACAGCTACAAGAAGAGTCTGAACACCCTTGTCCTCAAAATAAATCAGGGTTACTGATTTAGTGAGCATAATCAAACAGACACACAAAAAAGTTTTAGTACAGTTTTTACATATATCCTGGTGTTTGTGAATCTGTTAGAGTATTCCTTGCTCATTTTCTGCCTGATGTCTTGCTACCTTTTTTTTCCTTCTGCGTGTGGCATAATGATGGAGGCTTAGATGGTGGAAACTGCCTGAACAGTTAATTAATTGCTTTCATTAAACCCCTCATTATCACAACAAGTCAAATCACTTTTGTTACAAAAAATAAAGTGTGGTGAAGTAAGTCTCCACGAACCCGAGTGTTTCAATCTACTTGAAATCTTGCATTTTTTGAGATTATTTTCCCACTCATCAATAAAAACTAAAATAAAATGGTGACAGAAGATAATGCTTTATCTGCCTCTTAAAATTGGTAACTATGTGAACTGTTCTCCTGTGTACATAATCTTTAAACAATAGTATCTGAAATTATAACCTATTCAAAAGTACAGTCTTAATGACAGTGGATCCTCAGCTTCACTGCAGCAAAGCCCTTATAAAAACGGCAGCTTGAGATGATTCTGAAAAAGGTAAAAAAAAATCTGATTTCAGCACTAAATGCTGTAAAGTAAGATATGATAAAGTCTTGCATTAACAAAACTTTGAAATAAGAGAAAGCTCTGTCCTGAAACAAAAAGGGAACACTAAGATTTTTGTGGGGAGGAAGGAACCCAGAAGCAGAGATGATGATAGGAGTCCCAACAGGCCATAACCTTGTCCAAGGCACAGGAACTCAGCATGTCCAGGTGTCAGTCTCACGCTACAAGCGATGGAGACGGTTCTCCTTTTCCCTTCAAGTGTAACAATTTATCCAAAGCAGGACTTTTTTTAAGGAAACATTTCAAGAGCACAGCAATCAGGATGTGACTTGGAGAAGAGACTTCTCCAAAAGGAAAAGATATTTTAACAGATTTCCCAGCTCCACACCAAACTGCAGCTAGAAATGCCCAGTTCAACAAAGATTGCTCATAGGAATAACTAGAAGGAAACCTCGCTCGCTCAAGTTGTCTCTCCAGGATAAACGTGTTACTCAGCACTACAGCCTGGCTTGGAGCCCCTTTCCAAGCCATGTGTTCCCATGTTGACTCTCCACTGAATTGCTTTGCCAGCCCCAGAATTTTCCCTTCCCTGCGCTGCCTCTGCCTCCCAGGACAGCCGTACTTGGCTGCAGCAGCAGCAGAGTTTGTTGTCCTGTTTGTATCAACACCTACCAAAAGCACCTCTTCTCCAGAACCTGCTCCGAGGGCATCAATTACAGCTCCCAGAACAGGATTCCAGATTCACTGCTGACCAACAGATGTCCATCTCCAAGTTACCCCTCTTCAATTACCAGTAAACAAAGATTAGCCAGTTCTCCCTTGGATCAAAAAGCGTTAAGAATGTGCTGTTATCCCTTCTGTTCTTGCACAGATTCATTCACAGTGTTTACTAGGACACTTGTCAACGCAAGGGTCAAGGAGGGGCTTTCCACACAACCTGACCCATGACAACTCTTCCTCTCTCAGCAAAATATTTCATCATGCCCCAGTTGCTTCCTCCTGGTATTAAAACAACAGGGTCCCTTCAAAAACTTCTGTTTTGGTGGAACAGTGCTTTGTATTATTTCCTTTTTTTTTCTCCAGAAACTTCCTGCCAAAGTTTATTGGTAATTTTATCAGATGCTGTCACCCTAAGAAGAGCAACCTCTAAGCACAGGCCATGAAAGCCACCATCACCATTTTTGATATCTTAGCAAGAATCCATTAAAGAGCTAAAGAACATTTCCTTCAGCCTTTGACTAACACCCTTCAAGGATGCTGGGAGTGTTTCTCTCTCCACCACTGGCAGCTGGGTCTCTCACCAAACTTTGAACTTGATGGTTCACTACTTAGTAACAATTACATCAGCAAGTTATCAACATCATTCTCATAATCAATCCAAATACAGCTACCAGTAAGAAAATTAACTCTATCCCAGCCAAACCCAGGGCAATCCTGGCTCAGAAGCTGTCCCTCTCCAGTTAAATTTGGATTCTCCTGCTAGGTTATATAAACCAGTCCTCTCACTCTTCCCCTTTCAAGTGATTAGTCCTAGATTTCCTTCTCTGTGGTTATATTGTCTCCTGTCCTCTGTGCTGATCCTTTTCCTAGACAACATAATTAAACACACCAGCAACTCTGATTCTGTTGCCTTCCAATTACTTTACTAATTCCTCCTTTTTTAGGTGGCTTTACATCAGTCTACAATCTTGATTTCTCTCTGAATATTACCAAGCATGTCTTTTTAGTTTCTTCTTTTGAATTTCCATCCACCTTATAACTCATCGTTATAACACCTCAGCCCCTTCCTGTGGCTGTCACTGCTTTTGTCCTTTCCAGTCACCTCTCACTTCCCAGCAATTGGTTTTGCTTAGAGCATCCAGGCAAAATCTGCAGCATTTTCACAATCTAGATTACTAAAATCAACATGACAAATTTACTACAGTATGAATTGTTCTGTAACAGGGCAGGGAAGTCTACAAAGCTCCATTCCTTGTCCACTCAAAACAGACAGCTAAATCAGACCCACCGATATCCTTCCACAGCTACAGAGTTCACAAGGGCAGCTCTGCCATCCCAAATCTAGGTTAGCTTTGAGTCTGACCTAATCAAAATACCATCCAACCACTGCTTCAGTGACAGCACTTCCTTCCTAAAATTCCACTTTCCATTCCACAAGTGTTCAAGCCTTTCACTTTTTTCAAAAATGGCAATTATTTTTCTAGACAGAAAATGAGGGATATCTGATGATGGCCTTGGTAGTTACAGTCTCTTGCTGTTTAACCACCTGGCAGATTCCAAACCACAACTGAGTCATCAACATCATTTTCCACAAATAAAGGTACCATAAATTGGACAGTAAAACTGAAGTGTAGTTAAAACTTCATCGGTTTGCCTGCTGTGTGTTTGCCTGTGTGAGTGCTTCAGTGAGTAACACACACTGCAGATTACAGCTTGCTAATAGGACATTTTTAATATTATTGGCCAATTAACCATGTTTAAAACTAAGTTGGTGGGAGTTTTATGGCTGTATACCAGACTCCAATTTTCCAATCTATTGCAGAGGAGATAAGTATCCTGACTCCATGATGTAGCCTGATGCAAATCTGGCAATGCTGCCTTCAGAGTGTGCACCCTCAGAATGCTCCCAGAGGCCACCAGGCAGACCACCCTTGAACCTGGAAGGTTAAACCACATGTGCTCCTCCTGCCAGCAGGAGAACACAAAACTCGAAGCTGCATGTTCTGAGGCACCCCCCGGGGCCAGGTCCTCATGACACAAGGCTGGCAGCCCAGGCAGGACAGGGACACAGCTAGCAGAGGAGTCAGCTGGGCCAAAACTCCTGATCCCAAACATCCATCCCTTCAGTTAGTGACCCCCACGTGTCTGCTCCTCAGAGCACACACACATATGAACAGGAATCAAACCCATGCTAATCACCAGTGGCAAGGATCACAGCTTAGCCACACAAGCCATTTTCTCTCCACTGCAGAAGCCTGCACAGTTTGCTGTGCTTCCAAGCTAACCCTCAGGCAGCCTGGAGACTGCTCTGGAGGGCTCAGCACTGCACCTCCTCTGCAGCTCCAGGAACAAACTTCAAACCAAACTAAATATGAACAGGAGACAATGTCACCCTGCTTTTTGCAGTGTTTCACGTTTGTAATTTTGTAGTAGAAGTTCCCATGCATTTTCTATAAACATAGTCCTTGTTTTCCTAAGTGGCCAAGATTGTTTTGAACTTGTAGATTGTTTTTCATTCCTTTCCCCTGGGGCGGAGAAAGATGATTGACCATGTCTTTAGCCTGTGAACTTACAGAGGTGTTAACCTCTTTCACCAATCCATGATTGTCTTTAGAAACAGATATAAATGAGAAAATAAAGAAAGGCAAGCCTTTTTGGGTGGTCCTGCCTGGTAATTCAACTGCTGCTCTGAAGCCTGCATGTTTCTTCTGTTGCCAGCAGTACAACAAGAGAAGGTGTTGACACCTCTTCCATGGCTCTAGCAGAGAGCCGGAGAACCTCGGTGTAGTTTGCATGTGGAGTGCTGCTGTATTTGCTCTGAAGTGCATCGATCAGAGGTACCAGGTTACCAGGCTCAGAGCTCTGGATGTCCTGCTGAGTCACCAGGAGGGGATGATGGATGTAGCCCAGCATTCTATAAAAACCCTTGTGACTCATTCCAATTTTGAGCAGGCTTTTTAAGAGAAAACTCCTATTTCAAGATCAGCTTTAACACTCACCAAGAAGTATTCAAATATAAATAGCAACAAGAGAAAATCTACAAATTCTTACAAATTTCAAGTGTGAAAGAACAGTGTGGGGCTCAGAGCAGTGTTTGCATATGTTTAAAGGGCAAGTATTTCAAGTTGAAATAATCTTATTTAAAACTGCAGACAGTCTCAAAAACAAGACTGTAACTATAAAATAAGCCCATATTGATGCTAATTGAGTCTCATTTTCTGGCAGAGGCTGTAGGGAAGACTGATTCTGACCCACATCCTCTCTCCTGTTTGTGTCTGGTATCAGTCACTGCCAGCATTCATTGTGATGCCGACTGCGCAACAAGACCAGCGCTGACCCATCTGATTTATCTCTGTCACAACTTGAGCTGCGCTCACCAAAAGCCATGGAAGTCAACAATGACTGAGGGACGCAGGCCCGGTGACACTGAGCACATGGCCTGGGCTCGCCTTGCTCTGAAGGGAAGGCAGAGGGAAGCACACGTGTGTCAGCTCATGTGGCAGAGACAGATAGGACAAAACAATGGGCATCTCTAACCCATTCATCGCATGTTAGTGCTTACTTGCTGATCACAGAGCTAACTATTTAATTAGTCAACTAATTAGTGACAGGCAACGTGGAAGGCTTCAGATGTTCCCAGACAAATGCAAAGATAAAAAGCCTAATTAACCAGCAAGCATTATGCTAACTACAGCCAAACAGGCCAGATGTGCAGGATATTGTGTACCCCAGTGCTGTCAGATAATGGGCTCAGGAATCCTGTTCAAACCCTGTCACATCAGAGCTGATCCTGGGTACCCTGAACTCCCAGTGGGAGACTCTGTCCTGCAGTGAAAAACTCAGGCTTACTGTGCTGGATTCCAGTTCTACATTGAGAAAAAAATTCAGGGCTTTGACAAAAATGTACTTTAATCTATCTGGTTTTTAAAAGCCATAATTATTTTAAGGCACCCACATGGAGACAGAAATAGATTTCACAACAATTTCATATGAAATATTGTGACTTTAGGCATCATTCATTTATAGCTGTCTCATGTAGCATGTTATGTATATTCCAACGTTCTCAGAGGATAAGTCATTGTTTACATCAGGGTTTGGATTAAGGAGGTTTTCATGGATTAAAAATGGTTTTCCCTATAATCGAAGACAATAGTGCTTTCCAGCTATATGCAAAGAGGTGGATAAAAGCCAATGGGTTCCCTGCACTGGAACCAGTAACAAGACACTCCTGGGAGCAAGCTCTGCAATCTTTCAGCCAAACTTCCATCCCTGCTGCCTGGGTTTGCATTCTGCTCTAGGAACCAGCCCCTGGGATTAAGTGGAAACACTGGGGTTTGTAATCCTGTGTCCTTCTGCCCTGCCCATCCCTTTGAAACTAGCAAATAAATGAAGAAAAAAAACAACCAAAACCAATGAACCAAATAAAAAACCACCTACTGTCACACCTGCACCCCCAGAGCCATTGTCACACCAACAGCTGGCCAGGCACCAGGCTCTTCCCCTGCCGCTGCCGTGCTGCTGCCTCCACTGGTCACCCAGACCCTCCAATAAGAAAACAAAAAATCCCTATGCATTCTCAAGAAAAGCAGCTCTACAGCTGAAAACATACACCTGCACACGCTGCCCAAGCAGCATGGCAAAGTCCAAAGCTCCTTTGCGGTTCAGGTGGGTGAGCAGTGCTCCAGGAGCACTGTGCCCTGGGATATGCTGCCTACGGCACAGCAGGAGCGGGAGCTGTTCTGCCAAGGGGCAGCAGAGCTCATTCTCAGGGTCAGTTCTCTGCTTAATGAAAAATGTATTTCTTCAGTCTCAAAGAAGTTGAAAACACTTGCAAGATCGAGTTCTAATAATTGCCACATCGGTAAGTGAATTACATTTGTGTGTTTCCATGGTGACTGGTAATGTAAAATAATTAAGTATGAAGAATAACGATGAGAAAACTACTTCCTCTTTTTAAGGATCAGGACTTACAAATTGATTCAATCCGGCTATTTTTAGTGCATGTAACCTTTGCAGGGAATATTAGAAAATTATGAGTAAATTAAACTAAATTGTTTTAAAAGGCCTTCACATTGATCAAGAGGCTATTTGCTGCTGATGTGAAAATTAAAAACTAATCTTTCCCAAATTTACACCTCTATTAATATAAATTCAGTGACACTGCACTAAGTGCTGCCTACTGGCACTGTGGTTCTCCAAGCAGCACCCCATGTCTGAGGCCAGGTGCCAAGACAAGCTCAAGGAGGATGTGTCCAGCAGCAACTGTGCCGGAGTTTGGTTCAGACTCAAGCCCTGGCTGCAAAGGCTCGGCCGAGGGAGCTTTGAGGGCAACACCTGCAAAGGACTGTTCACTACAGACACACTCAGCTGGCACACCTGGAGCACAAATACACTCTGGCTTCCCCACAGTGCTTTATAATGGCATGGCAGCAACAAACAGCACAGGGTGAGCAACAAAAAAGGGGTTAGAAGTTGTAAAGTACATGTTTAACTGAATATGGGGTGGAACTGAAAGCCTAAAAGGTGCTGAGAACAGGAGGATGAGAGGAAACTATTTACCCTGAGATGGGATGCTTTACAGGAAATCAAGAACTCAGAGAAGGGCAAGAAGCAGAAACTTCTTCTGCACTGCTTCAGCAATGCAACAACTATTAAACACTTCACTTATTCTTCTCTTGATGTATTGAAAATATCATTTGTGATGTTATCAATGGTTGCTGCAGAAATACAAACTCCTGGCTTAATTGAAAGGAGGAGAAAGGTGGAATTTTCCATTCTCTGCCCCCCATAAAAGCACCAGACTCTCAGTTCTTGTTGCATTTTGTTGTAAGAATCATGTTCCGAATTTGAATTTTATATTCATTTCTGCAAGTCTTCTATGATGTTTCTAGCATGTGTGATTAAGCTCTGCAGGGAACACCAACTGCATTCTCACAGTCTCACTCCCCTGTGAGCCCCTGAAACTGCTGTGGAAGAGGTACAACAGTGAGACACCAGAGAGAGCACCCTGTCCTCACTTTGGGAAGGCTGTTAAACAGCAGAACTCATCCACAGGTTTCCCTGCCTTAGACTTAGGAAAGGAGACATTCAGACAGGTTTGGGATCCCACCAGGCTTTAAAGGTCAATACTGCTCGAGAGCACAGGCAAAGGGCCATTGACTTCACTTCCCCCCACCAGATTGTGGTTTAAGAACAATGGCCAAAGTGACTTCAGGTGTTTTCAATTCTCATTTCCAGCGTGCCTCCGCCTTAAGGAGCCAGGTGCAATTGGGAGCTGCTTGGAATCCTGTCAGTCCCAAGGCATCCAGGATGCCAGAACCCATCCCTACATCTGCAGGTGCTCAGACCTTTAACAGCCAGTACTGAGACAGACTCAAGGAATGCTTTAAACACAACAAACAACCCCCTTCATACAAAAGGGAACACATCCTTTTCAGCAAAGGAAATAGAATTAAAAACTTACCAAAAAACCAGTGTTTCCAGAAAAGAGATTCCGACATCGGATGCACCAACCACCACAATTCTAGTGTTGATACACACTTTGGATTCCAGCACCAGCTTTCGGTTTGTGTGGTACAAAGCATAACTCGGCTGTAAAAATACATGTAAGACATAGAAGTGCATTAAAAAAACAGTCAGAGCCTGCTAGGAATCATTAAACTCTCAGTGATGCATTATCTTGCATTCACACAGAACTTCTTATGGCTCACTGACATGACTAATACCATTTTTCTATGCACGGCACCAGACAAGTGGTACTAAAATATGCGCAATATGTGCATATTTTAACAGGTCACAGAAAATTACAAGAGCTGAATGGTCTGGCTCCTCCTGAGCAAGATGCTCTGGAATCCTTGCAGGAGAGGACTAAACCCTGCCTCTGCTATCACTCACTGCCATTTATCAAACACCTCAAGAACTTGCATTTACATGCTACTAAGGTCATTTTTATATCCCCTAGAGCAGTTTTTACTCTTGCTGGTTTATTTATAGAAATGGTTTTACTTGTAAGTTAATTAGGAACTTCTATTTTGAGTGTTTTTATGTGTTTAATTGAAAACTCCCTTTCCAAAATTATCCTTTTATTTTCTTAAATACAGAGCAGCTACCTGGAAAGCCAGGTTGCCACATGAGTAAAAGCGTATCTCAATGCCACTGGGGTGAGTACTCCAGTCACAAATCTTACTGCCACGTTGGTAGTTACTAATTTCAGCTTCCACACCACCTAATGCACACTATGGCTAAGGGAATAAATTCCATGTGGGTTTTTTTCCATGTGTCTCTAAGTCTTGCTACCTAACAGAGAGTCGAAACAAGCATGCAGCTAAGAGACATGAGATATTATTGCATTTGAAATTTTTTTTCACCTTGACTATATTTAGCTTTCAAACTTCTGATGAAAGACAAGGAAATACTTTCCATCTCACAGTACAACACACTTTGGATTTTTCCTACTGCTCTGGGTTGCCTACATTCCCATTTCACAGAATGGGTAACTGCAGGTTCATAAATGCACTCGGAAGACCAATACAAAATGGAGCCACTTTTGTTATTTGTCAGACACTTCACCTATAAATTCCTGCTGAGGCACTTAGGAAGGAACCAATCTAAGGCTTCTAACAGGTTTTCCTCTACTACAAATAGGAGACAGCACTAATAAAATTAAGTCCTCTAAATTCCTCTTATGAAAGTACAGTAGAAATATATTCTCTATATATCAGTTGACAGAGTAACTCAATTGATGAAGAGTAAGTACTTTCTTTGAAAGCTGTGGTAATTACATGTGCCTTCTCAACAAGTACATGGCACATTGAGATCCCCAAGAGATCTTTTATGCCATGTCTTTGCACTGGTGGAGCTCCACAGCTGAGGTTTCAGCAGAGCCCCACCCCACTGTGGAACTCACTAGAGTGCTGTCCTGTCCATTAAAGAAGCATTATGGGTCAATTCCCTGCCCAACGGCATGACTGCACAGCAAGTCATTTAGAATGTGGCAAAATTAAATGTCACCTTTGGTCAGGCAACATTATTTTTTACTGCCAGATAAATGTTCTTTGAGCTGCAGTTCACCACAGTGCAACAATGACATCCAGTGGTGAGCCAGATTCATCTCAGGGACTGGATTGCCCTGGGAAAATTCCAGAAGATATCTCAGAAAAGTATGCCAGCCCAGGGTGGCTGCTGAACAGAGGTCAGCTGTGCAGCAGGCAGCACATGGCCACAGTGAAGAGCGCCTGGGCGAGGGACAGAACCATCCTGCTGCTCCAAACCAGGGCTATACAGGACACAGGCGAGTCCCTACAGAGAATCTCCATAATCCCATCCAAAGCCAGTGCTTCTGAACCTGACTGAACACTCCTTACAGAAGGATCTGCCAGCATAAAGGATTTTAATCATAAATAAAATCACACAGACTATATCTGTAACATTCCACATTTCTGAAACTGAAAAAGCCCATTGTATTTCCCTGGAAGTGCGTATCTTTACAAGATTTTTCAGGAAACGAGAAGAACCAGTGCCAAGTATTACAGACATCCCCTACTACTGAAAACCAAACTCTGTTTCCTACAGCACACTAAATGTATAAATGGTTATGCCCCAGCCAGAGAAGCTGTTGCTCTGCCAGTGCTGACAGGTGTGGAGCTCTCCCAGTCCCACAATCACGCGTGGAGGACTCTGTGCCCTCACCTTGGTGTTCACACCCCTGGCACTGGCAGACAGCAATTCTGACAGGCTAGGTTTTGCTGCACACACAGACTTGCAGCTTTCTAGAAAAGCAACAACTTCTGGAGGAAAAATGATTAAGTGATGTTTGTGCTGAAACGCAGCTCTTAATAAATAAATAAAATGGTAAAAGACATGACAACATTAATTGTAATGTACATAATCAATGAAAACAGGAATGCAGCAGTAAACAGCATAAACCCAACAGGCCTCACGGCAAGGCCAAGCTCAAACAGCTCCTCCTACTGCTGTTTTAGTGGTTTATTTTAATGCACTGCAGCAGTGAAAGTGGGAATACAATTTCCCTGGGAAGAGTTGTGTCTAATTTATTAAATGGCTTCTGTATCAGGGACACAAAGGCAGCCTATGAGCAGAACATAAACCATTTTGCTCCCCACACAATGGCCCCAGCACCAACAGCTGTCATGCTCCAGAAATCACTTTTCGACAGCTAAGTACACTAAACGGCCCCGGGGAGTGAGGAATTAGGTGGATTGGTCCCATAATACCACCTATTTTAACAAAATGTCAGGACAAATGGCTGTATGTGTTCCCCAGAGGGGTAATCAGACATCATAATTGATAGGTCAATAGCAAACGAACATGTTTATTTTGTATCCAATCTATTAAATAAACCAGTAATCATTAACTAATGTAAGGTGAAAAGCATTAATTGCCCACGGTAGAAAAGGCATATGCAGCCCAGAAAGGAGGATTTTCTTTGGCTATCAAATTATTACTTGGGGTGCTGGTGTCCCTCCTCCCCCACGCTGCTCCCATCTCGGGGCAGAGGGACAGTGGGGCTGGCAGGGGTGGCCACTGGCAGTGGTGGTCCTTTGGCATCAGCTCACAGGGCTATTCCTGCACAGGGACAGGCAGTGCCGTGACTCAGAGCCTTCAAACCAGACCTTACTAAAACGCTGATGCAGCCCCCAGACACTGACAACTCATACCCTGCATGGAGCCATGGCTTTCACTCATCATCTCACAGCACAACATGGGCCGGAATCATCTATGGCATCCAGAATTCACACATCCTTCTACCCCAAGCAACCAATGGAAAAAGACATGAATACCGATTAGGTTACAGCAAACACGTTATTTCCTTTACACTTCCCAACCATGTACAGCTTCATGGCCAGCTCTCCTGTCTGCTTTGCACATGCCTTGGGAATGGATTCATGGTACATTTATTCACTACTTTACATTATATGTTGACGGTACAAACTCACATCTAGACTATTTTGAGGCTCCTTTCAGTTCTGTTTTTAAACACTGGACCCTAGGCTAGCTGTAGGTTTTCTACATATATTTATAATAATTGTTCTACAATAGGCCAGGGTTTATAGCAAACATTAGCTTCATTCTAACAAAAAAAACCCCAAACCCACAGAAATTGAACACCCAAAAATGTAAAAACAAAAATTTGGAGAAAGTATTTCAGCCCCGACAGGAAGAGAACAGCATGGTGTTCTGGACTGAGCACTGAAAGTCTAACCCAGTAGCACTCGCTGGTGCATCAGAGCTGCTGCAGTCCTCTCTGGGACTCCTCATGCAAAGGCTCCCTAACACTGCAGAATTTGCAGCATCACAGAATCCTTTAGGTTGGAAAAGACCTCCAAAGCCATCAAGTCAGACCATGAAACTTAGACTTGACTTTATTAGACCCTGAGGACTTGGGCCTTGCCCAGCTAAACGCACTGAAGTGTTGGCTGCAGCTCAAGTACCTTGAAGTGGTCCCCATTCAGGAAGTGGTCCCCATTCAGAAGGGCTGCTTGGGGCACTGCATGGCAAACACGGGGCAGACTCGTTTGTTTTGTTCTTGGCATCTTCACTGATCCCTCACTGCTACTGGGAAGGGCCCTCCCAGCCCTGGCTTGTGGGATTCTACATCTGCCTGCAGTGCTTTTGTTTTACTTCAACATTTGTTACTGAGAAACCCGGGCAATAGCTACTGCTCTAGAGAATCCACATGACTTGAACTGTTACTGTAAAAACCATCAGAAGCAGTGAAAGCAATTAACAAACCTGTTATGAGAGTAGTGCTGAGCTCAGCCACAGTGGCAGGCAAACAAGAAGGTGAGCAAACAGAGCTATTTTCATTTCAAGCTCCATTTGAACCACAAGTTAAAAAAAGAAACATCAATGTTTACCAAGGTGATATGAACAAAACTGATTGGAAAATGCATGCTTTTCAGCCTGCATTAGGAATTGTTTTCTAGATACTAGCTACATTCCAAAAAGCCTTATTAGAAATCTCTGCAAACATGTTTTCAAAAGCTGTTTCCAAGCATTCACAGATTTATACAAACACCAGAAACAGAAGGAAAAGAAAACAGAAAAAGAATCAGTGATGAAGAGTGCAGCCTTCATCATTTTGTCTTTGTCAAAGAACCCCTCCTTGGGAACTGTGGCTTGGACAGATAATACCTCACCTTTACAGAATATTTTCATCCACAGATCCCCAAGGCCTTTATGAATAAAGTCAGTATTATTACACCATTATTATGCCTATATGGGTAAATGCTGATCTTCAGCTTCTGGGAAAAGCCATCTCTATATTCATAACCAGTCAAATGCCAGTCCCTATGGCTCCATAGGAAAGCAGGGATTCCCTGCTTAACTCCAACCAGCAGCAGAGGAGAGCAGAGCACAGGCACATCTATTTAATTTCCTCACAGAACCACTGTTACCATGGTAAAAAGCTGCTCTTTTTCCCTTTGAGCACTGACATTTGGATCCCCAGCCCAAAGAGGGCCGGGCAGTTCACACTCATGTAAGGACCTGACCATTGCCTGCTTCTCTGCTTCAAAGGCCAAAGAAATGAACTCGGAATGGTGCCACTTTCGGAGAGCTCAGTTCTCCCATTTTTTGGGAAGAAAGGGAAGGACAGGAAGGGACAGGAACTTGATCAAAGCTTTCAGGCTGGCAGGGGGGTAAAGCACATGGCTGGCTCTAGTGTTCTGGCAGCAGTCATTGCTTCCCAGGTCATCTGTCCATGGCTTATTCTTCAGGGCAGAAGGAAAGAGAACAGCAAATACAAACTTGGGGTTTGGCCAAGGAGCGACCCCATAAGCTCCACACTCCTCCAAGAGAGGAGCAGTCCCTAGGGAAAGAAGCCCTAGGGAACCCTTGGCCTGAGGGCAGCCTGCACAGGTCTCTGGGAACACTGAGCAGCCTGCAGAGGCAGCTGCCCACACACACACACATACACTCACCAGTGACAGAGAAGAGTCAGAGCGCCAGGGCAGGCACAGGCACCTCATGTACAGACTAAGGGCGACAGAGGCAGCAATTTACATATACTGAACTCATTGAAAAACATAAGAGGTATAAAGTTAAAAACTTGAAAAAAATAAATTAAAAATCATAACATTCCATACTGAAAATAATGAACACGAGGTAACAAATAATAGCCCAGGATATAAGGGGAGATTGACTTGAAGGGTCAGAGTGTCATGTTTTAGTGACAGTAGACACAGTTCTGTTTTATAACAGCGAATATTACCTTTCTGTGGCAAAAATATCTGTTTCCTCCTTACAAGCTGGAATTACCAATCTAACAAACGGCTTTGAAAAAGCTTTAAGCCAAGTCTGACCTGTTTGTAAGCACAAGTGCCTATTTCAGTTTACTGCAAATGTCATTAACACCTGTACAGCACTAACACCACGCTTTCAAAACAAAGATAGGTCATCTTACTTTTAATTTCACACATGCACATAAGTGGTAAACATTCCTGTTAATGATGCCATCTGGTGCTTCCCAGAACGGTGTGACACTCAGCCTTCCAAACAAAATGTAATGGCAGTATTGCACAAACCCCACTGACATTTACAGTGAGGAAATTTGTTATCAGCCTCACTTCACAATGCCTGTTTGTGTGCCTGCTGGTGCCATAAAACCATCACCTTCACCAGCCAAGGGGAAGAACAATAAATAATGGATTTTCATCCATGCACATACTACAGAAGCATTAAAAATTCATTACTCAAGCACGCAAGCATCTTAAGCAACAGTTACTGCTTTAAAAATTAATACTACTCCCCTGGTTAAGTGAAAACTATCCACACCAAGCCTTTGTTTGTAATCCCAGCGTCCACACACAAATTGTAACACAAAGGAACTCTGCCATTTTAACTTTGATACATGAGCCTTGAAATTTAAAAGATGGAGAATTCTGTTGCCCATCCTCCCCAGGCTCTATTTGCTCTTTATCTTAGTAGAGGCCTAATGATGAAAAAAAACCCCCAAACCCTGAAAAACCTTCCATATTTTAGCCATATTCAGAACACTTGAGTGCTTCAATTGCACATAAATAGAACTGAAACTGCCAGAATAAACTCCCTAATTGCTACAGATGTTCTACCACCCCAGCACACACTTTGCTGCAAGGCAGACAGTGAGAGGGTAAAATAGCAGTGATTGCTTTCCCCAAGTTACTCCAGGCACTGCTGTTCCAGAAGCACCTCCAGGAGCAGAGCTGGCTGTTCTGTGGTCGTGCCTGCAGAGCAGGATGGGGAATGGCCAGTGCCCAGGATGGGCACCCACTCCAAAGCAGAGGCTCTGGTGCTTCACAGTACTTGTACCTGTTCCTCTCCACCTCCTTGACATTTCCCTGCAGACACCTAAGGTGACAAACCATGCAGTTTGCACTCTCCGTTGCAGTCAGAAGTGAAGAGCTTTGTTTGCTCAGAACAGACTGTTCTGTGGTAGCCTCTGTGGACAGCCTCTCACCCATATTTTAAAATCTGATTTTAAGTCTTTGTTTTCATTAACTTTGAATTACAACTGAGCTAAAATTTTCAGGCTGTACACTGTGGACTAGCTGGCACTGGACAGCAAGGTGTTGTTAACAGTCAGCCTATAAGTTCTGAGTCCTTTCTGCTCCTCTGCCTGCACAGGTGAAGGTAAAGGCTTGTGCTCAGACTAGGCACTAGTGAAAAGTTCAGACAGCTGGTAATGAACTGGCCTAAACACTAGAAAGTAGAAGCCACAGAGAGTGAAACTCCCTAGGAGTTTGTGGGAGGGGACACCAGCATCTAGGGATGAGTTTTCCATATACACCTATAAATCAGTTTAATTTCCATTTCTTAAACAAGCTTCCCCACAAGAGAAAGTTTGTCAAGTTCAAAAACACTTCAGATTTATTTTCTGGTTTTACCTGATTGCTAATACCTCCTTTTCTTTTTACAAAACATGGTAAATACAGACTCTTTTAAAGTTCTGCAACTTTAAAATGGACACAAAAAGCTCACAGAAAAGAGAATCATCCAGGATGGCTCCTACATTCATAAGTCATTTGAGTATGTAGGTGTGAACATACACTGCAATGGAACAAGTTCTAAGATGAACCTAAAAGCAAGGATGTATTTTCTAACATGTTCTTGTTTTAATTACTATTTTAAACTACTCTCAAGCCATTTATTCATAGCCTTTACCATAAGCATCACTGTGGAATCTAACAGACAAAAATACCTCCACACTGCACTGGAAACTGTTGAGTTCACAGTGCTTTGGCCTCCATTTTCTATCTGAACCTCACACTAAACTAACTAAATTTGTACAACACTTCACGGGCTTCTGCAACTGTTCTGTCTTCTTTTTATGAGCTGGAGCAGAAAAAACAATTCTAAACTGTGCAATAAAGCCTGACAGCTTGAATGCAGCCATGAAATAAAAATACAATAAACCCAATAGCATGAATAATAATAAAAGGGCAAAACCAAGGAAATAATTCAACAGATGTGTGACATTTTTGTTCTTCAATGTGGATCAGTTATTCTTGTTAATTATATCACCTATTCTTCCCCTATATTGATAATTACATGAAGCAGATGGAGAACAGAATGCTCCCAGATGGTGAGAAAGCAAACAAGTTTATAAATTGTTTATTTATGAAGAAATAATTTAAAATTATTTCATTATCTATAGTTTTCTACTCCACCAATAATGACATGCACCATGAGGGCCAGCAGCACTTTATAAGATATTCAGGATTCTGTTGTAAGCGACTATTTTTCGTGTAACATGACTGCAGTGACTGACAGATGTGCAAACCACAATAATAATCTAATCTGTTTTAACGCTGAGGGAATTCAGAGTTGGATCTCCTGCCAGTTGGCGCTTCAGCACCAGTTGCTGATCCAGAATACAAAAATTAGAGATTTCTTTTTGCTTTGGCACAACTGTACAAAGTGTTTGATCTAATGGAGCAGGCAGGAGCTCTGCAGGTCTGTGCCCTGAACCTCAGTGTGGCAGATATGCAGGCAATGCAATTCTGAGCCAAGATGTGACACCTCTGCCACACTTGCTGCTCAACAGCTATCCCAGAGTCTGGACACCTCAGGACCAGATGCAAATCAGCAACTGTGCCATTCCAGAGGGCTGCAATGGGACACAGGCAAGCTTAACATCTCCTGCTTTGTGCCTTCTCAGTCCAGTCCCACCCAATTTATCCAAATCTCTCCAGCAGAGCAATGCAAGACAGAGTTTGGTAGGAACAGACACATAAAATCAGCAGCAAAATGTATGTGCAATCTCAAAGCATAAGAAGTCAGGAAGAATTTACAGCCCTTCAGGAAATGGAGCTGCTGTTTGGGGAGTGACTGGGTTTCTGAGGCAAAGATGAAGCAGCACAGAGCCGTGGTCTAAGCGAACAAGTGAAAAAACTTATGATGGCCTTAAGACCTACAGCAAAACCTACTTCATGAAAAGTATGGCAAATAAGGGAGGAGCAGGGAGAGCTCCTAAGTTCTGTATTTCTCTGGAATCACAGTTATTTCAGCAATAAGCCACAACACACACCAAAAGCCTGTCTCAAACCAGAA
Organism: Drymodes brunneopygia; assembly: GCA_013400955.1. Lineage (NCBI taxonomy): Eukaryota > Metazoa > Chordata > Aves > Passeriformes > Petroicidae > Drymodes > Drymodes brunneopygia. Next base: position 58,397 of record VZTZ01040341.1, on the reverse strand, counting down.
ACAAGACTGAACCATGGGAAATGCCACAGGGGTCTGGAGAGAATTGCAGGTAAAGGCAACACAGGTAACAGTGGGCTGTGGGGTTACAGGGTACGTTCCTGGAGTTCAGGAGTACCTCTCTCCAGCTCTGCCCTGCCAGAGAGCCCACAGGAGGAAGGATCTATGCTTCCTTCAAAACCATGAGATGCAACCCACGCTCTCTGCACGAGACAGGAGGAAGCAGGCCAGGAACCCATGGAGGGTGGCACATGGCACTTCCCGCTTGGTGGTTTTTCCAGACACCACAGAAGAATAGTGAGAGCTTACAGAGGGACAAGAAGAACAAGTTACCACACGTTGTGCTCTTCTGTCTGTTAGAACTGATCCAGACCTGCAGGAAAAGCACCTCTCCAGCATAGTTGAGATCCATCTGGACTGGCGGTGCTCAGGAATTAGCTGAGAGCAAAGCTGCTGTGGTTTAGAGTGCTGCTTCCTCTTCTGGCTTTGCAGGAAGGAAGCAGGAAAGCACCCTGGGTCTGTACCCAGGAGTGAATTCCCTTGGTGCCCTAAGCAGGCTGGAATGTACTGGGGACACACAGAGTGAAGGAGCCCCAGGGCTCCCAGCCACAGTCACTGGGACACAGAGCTGCTGATGGTCCACAGACATCCACACACCAATCAGGAGCTGGGCCTCGACACAGAAGGGGGCTCTTACTGAGGAAAAAGACACCCTGCAGCTAGAAAAGGAGAGCAAGAGCTCAAGAAGGGCTGGAACAAGAGGAAGACAGCTGAAAAAGCAATAGATGAGAGGCAGATGCTGATTTGTTGATTACTAGATATCAAGGGGCATCTTGTGGGTATCAAAGCAAGAATATCACCACAATTATCTCCATTGCAAGCAACAGATACTCAAGCAATCAATTAGGGCAGGCAATCAATGAAAGTTTTGTATTTCTGAAATCAGCTTGCATTTACAATCCTCATCTTGTAGTTCACCAGACAAATCCTGCCACTACTGCAGAGCCCTCTAAAGCAGCAATTACAGTGATAACCTGTCCTCCAGCTCTTGGGAACAAAGCAGGCACAGATTCACCTCTGGAGGAGCTGCTTTCAAATAGGAGAGGGTAAAGCCCCTTCGGTTTAAACCAGATTGGTGCACAGCGATAGAGACGTGGAATCAAGAAATGAACAGTGTTCTCAAATGCTTGGAATCCCTGCTTGCTCAATCTCAACATCTTGCAGGATTCTGCCCTGATTTTGTTTAAAACCACCAAAACAAAGATGATAGGAGACATTTTCTCCATTCTCCTCTGCAGGTGCTGACATCTTCCCACTGGACTCTTTGCCTTTCACCTTTCTCCCTCTCTTCTCCACACTTTCCTCACAACATTGTTCTCCCATGTCCTTTTCCCCCTCACTTCCCAGCCTGCTAGCATCTTCTACAACCGAACTGTGTTTCACCTTGTCTTTCTGTATTTCATAAGGTGGCAATTCTCAGCCTTTTCATTCTGCAGAGCTATCACATTTATCTCCTTGGTGGAACATGTTGTTCTCTGCCTTACAGATTGCACCTTACTGTTTACAGTAGGTCTGAGAAGCCTTTTAATCACTACAAAAAGGCAGAAAGATAATATTGTGCCTACTGAAAGTTGGTTATATTAATTTATAAAGTACACCTCAGTTTATTTGTAACTTCACTACAGGATTTGGCAGCATAGTGCAAGATTATTGATGGGGATCAATCTTCCTTTACGAGGCATCTGAGCAGAGAGAGGGCAAGTGCCTTGTGCCTGGCTGCAACCCAAGGTCTGAAAGCAGCACCACCTCCTCACTCACAAGTACGCTCAGTTCCCCATGGCAGGCTGCTCCTTATGTTACAGAACTTCCCAATGTATGGTGGCCAAAGGTCGCTCCATTCACTCCACACAGGAGTCAATTCAGCTTTACAGGGTTTCAAGTTCTTGGTATTTCAGAGGAGCCAGCAGCAGCAGCAGACTAGCTTTATCCTCACGTTACCACCCAGCACTTAGCCCCAGATGTCCATTCTGATAGAGCACAGTCTGTCAAAAATCTATAATTCATGCATAGGCAGATGCACAGATACTTACACAGTGACTGGTCTTAAGCTGGGGCTTTTCCAGTACAATTTCTGGGCACAAATTTCACACATTCTATTAAATAGATATTAGAATCTGAGATTTCAAACCACTGTGTCACTGCCTACAGAGAAGCTCAGAAAACCTCAGGAAGAATCTGAGCAGACAAAAGATTTGCAAATCTTTCAAACACAGAAGTCTGTAATTTTCCAGCTTCAACAAAAATGCTAAGATGAGCTCTTTTAGTAAGAGAGCAATCACTTTAAAGATGAAGAATAACAAGCAGTTTAAAGAAAAGAATCAGAGCTCATTCAGCAGAGAAGAGAAAGGCAGGGATGTGAGTGTGGAGGGAAGGCTGCTGAACAAAGCAGAACTCAAACCAACAGCCTCAGCCATGTTCTGGATTTCACTTTGCCAGCTGCTACCTAATTAAGAGTTTTAGGTGCCAGAACGTACTGACTAACTGAGGAAAGGACAGCACTAAAAATATTATATGGAAGCCCATCTCAGCCAACTGGAAGTAGACAGACATAAAACTCCCTAATTATGTTTCTCCACAAAATTACAACTACCTACTGGGAGAATCCATCACTAATTGTGTCTTTACTAATATTTCAGCTTCTCTAGTTACTCTTTTGAGGAATCACCTTCACGTCAAATTTCAGTTACTTAAAAATGTAAGAGAATCAGGTGTAAGTTATTTAAAAATTGAAATTTTAAGAGACGTTTCATTTAGAACCTCCAGACCACACCATTCCTTTGCAAATAAAAATGTTTACTAATGAAAACAATCTTTGCTGTTATTTGGTGCTTTAAGGGTATCTCGCGCATGAAAGAAACCTGACTTTGGGAACTGAAACATAAAATGTGCTAAAGCAATTTCTACAGACGTAGTCAAAAGCATGACGTTGTCTCTTTCCTGCTCACAGAGCACGATACCTAATACAGCCAGCAGGAGCAGGGGCTCAGCAGCAGGCAGAGCGTTTAGCAGGCACTGGGAGGCCGTGACAAGCTCTGCCACAGCGTCAGGATGGAGCAGGAGGGCTCTGCCCCGGCGGCCAGCGTGTGCCGGGCTGCGGGCCCAGCCGGGCCGGGGCACGGCAGCAGAGCGGGACGGGCCGCCGGCGCTGTAATTAAGGAGCAGCCCGTGAGCACAGGGAGGGCCATGCCAGCCCATCTGCCAGGCCCTGCGCGAGCTGGCACCGTGCCTCCTGCCTGCTGCCGATGCTGTCACCCACCTGATCCTTGGAGACCTGCTCCGACGGAGCGTTCACGCCAAGCTCTTGCAGAGGATAGACAATCTGTCGTCTCGGCCGCACGGGAGCCATGTAATGAAGGGCAGATGTCAGGGAATGGGCACAGGGACGCTGGAGCTGAAAGACAGCGATCCATATTTCAGCAGAGAGAATGTCAGAGCAGTGCATCACAGATGTCTGCTGCATGGCTTCTCAAACACACAATTCTTAGCTCTGTTGGCTAAATCTGAGACAAAAATCAGCAAATAAACAAACATGCTCAGAGCAGAGGAATGAATTGCAGATAATTCCTGACACTAATGAAGATAATTATGAGAGTAATTACATTACTATCTCTGTGGGAATGACAGATAAACAAGTGGCTTGGTTTATGGGATTTTTCAGCACAAGTATTTTCCCCAGGAGGATATTTTTCTCCATAGTGATCATGAATCAGCTTGATTTGACCTCATTAAGCTGTATTATCTGCTCGCTGCTAACCTTTGCTCGCTTGGCAAGGAACGGAGATGAATTTATATAGAAATTCTATACCAACTGAAATGTCTGGTTCATCCAAGTGATAAATGTTAATAAACTGGCAGAAACTTGAAATGAACAAAACCCTAATGCTCATCTGAGCAGCCTGGATCATTAGAAATAGCTGTATCTGTCTATTATAACGTGACTGGCTCTGGCATAACTTACAACATGAAAGCAATGAAAATAAGAGAATGACAGGAAAAGCAGAATGAGTATTAACACAAACTAAATTACACTCAGGTGCCATTCCATCCACAAATATTAAAAACTTGAAGTTACTATGTTGAGAACTAAGTAAAATATCACACTTACAACTTATTAGACAATAATATTAGAGAAGCTAAAGTAACTTAGAGTAACTCTGTAGCCTGGTAGCCTGGAAATAGTCAAAACAGGAATCACTGGTAAGATTTAGCTTCCCTTCCATCCAGTGCCATTAAACTGCATTTTTGTGAGTGCCTCTTCAGAATGTGAGAACTTAATGCTACGCAGGAACATTGGTTCCTCACGGGAGCACTTAGAACTACACAAAAGCACACAGGAAAACACATCCCTCTGCGAACGTACCCAAATCTAACCTGTCACAAGTTCACACATGAAAGCCAGTGGTGATTTCAAAAACACCCAAGCCACCAAGGACAGAGCCCATCTCAGTCATCATCTAAAGGCCAGGTGCTCAGTGCAGCCAGCCAGGCAGAAGCCCGAGCTGGAGGGGAGCCTCCAGAGGGAAATTCTATCTGTCCTGAGACAGGCAGGCACGACCGATGGATGAACTACCCTTGGGATGCACCGTGTGTTTCCATCAGTGCTGCCAGGAGCCTGGGTGACTGGGCTGGGCCAGACAGCAGCTTCACATGGCTACACAGGCTTGGAAATTTTACCTTGTGCTCCCTTTTCTGACACGACACTGATGACAAAATACACATGTGGGTATTTCTGAACCACGTTCTTCTCAGAAATGGATTTTCTCCATTAGAAGTTCAGTTCTTGTGGTTCTCCCGTGACACTTGCAGAAACAGAAGTCCCCATTCAAAAGCCAATGAGGTGCCTAGGTCCCACTGACTTTTGGTGAAACACAGCCTAGAGTACCTGAATCCCTTTGGAAGGGATTTTATAAGCCATCTGGATGTGTTTAGGATGATCCCCCTGCATTTACTCAGGCTACATTACCTTGGGCTGTGCAGAGAGCCAAGGCCAAGGATATTCCCACTCTCTGCTCCCCCCACACTTCCTGAAGACACCAGTGGACACCATGGACCAGCCCTGCTATGCAAGAGCTGTGTCCATGGGTCCAGAATATATCAGGCAGGACAAAAAGAAAGTACAGTTTGCTGCAGACCGCCAAGAAAATCCCTGTTTGCAGTCATCCATGGAAGCAGTAATAAAGTGAGAAAATATGGCAATATTTAATATAAGAAATACCAATTACTTTCTGCTTACCTTGCCCTCCACATATTCAGGATAAATAGGGTAGTAAAGAAAAGATTTGTGACCCAAGCGAAGAATCTCCTTTAGAAAGTATTTTGTATAGTGATGAAATATAGGATTTAAGACAAAGTGGCAAAGATGTCCATGTTCCTCGTGCTGGTGGAGATTAAAATGAATAAAGTCCTCAATGTTGTAATGCGCTCGAATGTATTCAATATCCTGGAAAATTAAGAATTTGTGAGTCAGCAGTGATCAGCAGCTACCTTGACAGGATTTTAGCAAATACCAACCAATAAGTCACTTTCTATCAATCAAGGAACTACATTTGAACACTGAAATCAAGTGTCTTTGAGAGCTGTCCTCAATTAAAGGGCACTGATTGAACAGATTTTCTTTGCAGCTTGCCCTTATTTACAAGGAATGCACACCTGACCCTTTCCCAGCAATGTCTGATACAGGTGGACAGATATCCATGAAGGGGAAAACCCTCCCCACCTGTTTTTCTGCATTCAAGGCAGAGAAGCGCAGGCTGTCCCTCTCACCAAACTCCAGCTGAAAAAGGGAATTCCACAGAGCAGAGCTGTGTAAGAAATGCCCTCCGACAAGCCTTCCCTGTTGAAGTGATAAGCTGATATTTTTCCACATTTGTTCACTCAATCTATCCTCTTAGCTCTTAATACAATCAAGAGAATTACTCTTGGAAACAGAAGTGACTGTTCTATTGTAAAAACTAAGCATTAGACCTGCTGAACAACCTAAAATCTACCTTTTCAGTCTTAGCAGAATGTCACAAAAGTAAGACTTGGGGAATGTTTACTCTTCAATAATAATGTGCAGTGTCTTTTTTTACTCCATCAGAGAATAGACTTTTCTTTGTTTTTAAGTGCATGATTCACAATCAGTCAGAATCTACTGTTGGAGAAAAAAGTTATGAAAGCAAATCTAGCAGAAGAATTACTGCAGGATTTGTGGCAAAGCTGATTATTGACTGGGAAAGTAGAAGGGAAATAGGTGATTAAACACCTATTTAGAGGCAGAATGGCTTTGTGCTAGAGCACAAAAAAAGTGGAGGAGGAAAACTTTCCAGATATAGCAGCAGCTTCTTGAAAGTAAGAGGATAATTTTTTTCATCTCTGTGTCAATCATTATCTGTGAGCAGAGAAATAATACAGTGGGCATAGAGAGCAAGGGAGCTTCTACAAGCAGCACTTTTACAGACACTTTGTTAGGCACAAGTACAGTGCCAAGCACAAAACTCAATGTGAAGATCACACATCACAGAGCTCATGGAACACAAACTGAATTTACCATTTCATCCCTAGTGACAGCAACACCAACGATTTGATCCAGAACTTCTGCTACAAAAGCCTGTACTGGCATCCCTTCCTGCAAGGCAAAGGCAACAGATGCACATTTCCAGTTTCAGCGGGATGTCTTTGTAATAGTAACTGTGTATTTCACCCCAGAGTCCCTCCCAGTGCAGCTCCCAGGCACCACCCCAGTTTAACCAGCCTGCTCCCCATGAAGGCCCTGTTTGAGGCAGGTGTGTGGCTGGGCTCTGGACCACACAGACCTTTCCTCACTGATGCTTCAGTTTGGGTACAGCTGCTGCAGGAGTGCTACAAGCTCAGCCACCGCTTCAGTCCTGGGTGAAGTCAGGATTGAACACATCTGCAACAAGTACTCACTGGATCTTTGCGGGCCTCAGCAGACATCTTTGAGTCATTCCACATCCCTTCATTCAAGCTGAGAGTCTCAATGAGCATTTTGACACCCTGCAGGTCACTGACTGCTGCTCTTTTTACATTAAATGACCTAAAAAAAGGACAAAAAAAGAATTAAAGTTGACTCTGTGACAAAATATGGACAACTGCCAGGCTTAAGACAACACACCCTTCTTGAGTACCAACCACATCTTTCAGAAGCTGTAACTGATTGCTAAATGACACTTGTTCCAAAGGCAGATATTAACTTATTGCATGGTAATAGAAAAGATCAAAGCATCCCTTGAGACAAATCCAGAATCCTGCTTTACCTGCTATTAAACACTTGGCCTGATCTATAACTACCGGTGTCACCTGTCTTCAAGTGAGTAAAAGTCAGCAATAAAGGGAGGCAAAGAACCATGAAACAAATGTGGAATCTGTAGCTGCACACTGTGGCACATGGGGAAAAGAGCAAGATAAAACCAGGGAATGACGAGAATAAGAAAAGGACAGAGAAAAATAAAACTGAGCCAAGTGTCATGGTACAAAGTAAAGCAGGAACATCAATTTCTCTAAGAACAAATAAGTAATTTTTGTGTTAGGCCTTGGTGCTTCAAGCAGTACCACATGAGGATAAGCTGACATGACCGCACCGCCTCTGCTAAGCATGGAGTGCCAGCTGGGAATCACACAGCAGTGACGTGGTACCAAAGTGCCTGTGCCACACATGGAACACCTCACCCACAGACAGCTATGACCTGGCACTCAGCTCATGTACAGACAGTTAGCAAACATCTGCCCACCTACTGACTAGGAAGAAAATTCACTTCACTGTGACACTCTGCAGCAGCTGAGAAGCTCTTCCAGTGTCTGTCAAAGGCAGCAACCCCTTCCTGGTTACACACAGCTCGTGCAACCAATGCTTGTGGAGTGCTGTTCAAGAAGGTGAACTACAGCTTCAATTCCAAGAAATAAGTTCTTTCACCCACACATAAAAAGTTGCATAATTTTTTTACTCCTATTCTTCTCGCCTTCAGCTTAAAAGTGGATGTGCTATTCGTCAGCCTTAGTCACACTGAGAGGCATGTTGTGGAATATGGGTTTAATGAATAGCAGTGGTACCTTAAAAAACCCAAATTTACCAAGATTCTGGTATGGTATGAGAAATTTCACAGCTGAATTCACTGACCATTTTTGAGTGCTCAAAAGCATCCATTCAGTTACTAAATTACAAACTAACCCTGAACTTCTAAGTGAGCATCAGCTGAGCTTCCACAGCTTTTCACACACATCCACTATCAATTTCAAGACCCAGCAGTGCTGAGGACTTGATGGCCTGTGGCTCACCCTGCAGCCCAAGTGTGCTTTGCCCCACCCATGCCCCAGAAAACACAGCTGTGCCTACAGGGAACTGCACCTTCAACATGGCAAAACCAGAACATGTGAAAAGTTGAAACTGCTTTTTTTTTTTTAAATAAGCAGATCCACCAGCTCCACCGGGAGTATGGAATAGGAGGAAGGACTATCCAAGGTCTGTACTCGTTTCTCTCCCAGCAATGAATTAACTCATTCTAGATGCTCAAGTCCTTTGACTGCTCAGAGACAAGGACATTATTATTATTATTATTATGCTTTTTACTGAAAATTGAGGAAAAGTATCCATTAAGCACCTCAGCCTATGCCTTGTCATCTGTTCTTTTTTTCTCCTTCACTGTTAAGTAGCAGACTCACAGTTCCATTTGCTGCACTTTTGCTTTTTATGTACTTAACACTTTCTTATTCCTTTTACTACCTGTACTAATCAGGGGCTCATTTTGTGCCTGTGCCTCTTCTGACTTTGCCCTTTCACATCTTCATATTCCCCTCTTCTTACCCTGTTTTTCTTTTAGTCCATTTTCTGTGACTTCCTTTTCATTCACATGCTTTTGAAAGCCATAGGTGCAAGTACAATGTATTGATCTTTGGCTTTCACAGATTTTGGTTATTTCCAAGAGAGATCTGCTGTTGTACCCTGTAGGTTTTGTTCTACAGAAACTTTCCAGAAGCTTACTCTGGCTTCTCCCAAAGCTTTTCTGATTCTGCACCTCAATGAGCAGCTATTTTTCCTTACTTTCCTGCAAAGCTGCAGGGGGATTTGGAAAATGCTACTGATGACCCTGTTTTGTTTCCATGGAAAGACTGGTATAATTTGGAATATGCACAATGTAATCAGAATGGTAACTTTTTTTTAAAGAGCCTTGATAACAACTTGAATTTTGTCCAAAATCACAAGAGGACATATGACTCCCAACCCTGCTGGTGGATTACTGAGCAGCTGGGCCTGAGATTACCAGGAATTACTCCAGGGGCTCTCTCTCCAGCCAGCTGGATTCTTACTCCAGACCCAGAAGCACAGTTTCACTCCAGGGCAAAAAGCTTCTGCCTGGGTCCAAGAGTAGCTGGCCAGTTCCTGCATGAACTATTTGTGTATCACCAAAGGTGATGAGTTACGCAAGTAAACCTAGAAGTGTTTTGCTAAAACCAGACAGTATTTAGGCACATTAGGACCAAAAACAAAAAAAAGAAAATCTCTAACTATGCTACAATATAAGCTTGGTGTTTGGGCCAGAATAGGCTTGATATACAAGCAAAGCTTTGGAAAACTCATTCCACATAACAGAAATCACAGCAAGAAAGGTTTGGTGTCCCAGTTCGGTGATATCTCAGCCTACAGAAGTGTTCAGAGCATCACAGAGACTGAAGGCAGGAAATAAATTATTCATCACCAAAAGTAAAAAGAGAAATCATACATAACAGATACTCAACAATGTTCCTGCTGTGATCTGCATGTCCCAGAAACACATGACTACAGTTCTCTCAAGAAAGCTGCAGCAAGTTTTCAAGAATTAAACCTACACCAGGCTATCAGGTGCCAGTATCACACAAGCTGGCCCATATCTCCAAGGCCAAGCACAGCAACCACATTTCTCTGCTGGACTTGGCCCACAGCCTGGGAACCTGGAGCTGCTGGTCTGTACCGATGTCCATCTCCCCTCCCTTAGTACTGTACATACAAATCCCAAATGCCTCCTCTCCCTGCACTTGGGTTCCACCGAGAGGACAGTCCCACAGCAGGGCTGTCCCGAGGCACCACTCACGTGAGCAATCCCGCCCGGTGGAACACGTACAGCTCCCGCCCCAGCCTGGAAGTGCAGAAGGGGGCAGCCCGAACAAAGCTCCGGATCAGGGGCAGCTCCGGGATGTGATGTGGCACCAGGATGACACACAAGTCTCTGTCCTGAAAGACATTGGCAGGCAATAAAGGTGATCTCTAAGCTTTACCCAAAGCCCTCTGAGGGGACAGAGAGCCCTAAATGCGGAGCTTACACTGCACACCCCCAGACAGTGCTCTGCCTGGGCAGCACCAAGGAACTGTCAGCTCAGAAGTGACTCCACTTTAAGCAAACTACAGGATGAACCTTCCTTACTACATCTGGTGATTCCATCAGGACATTTTGTTTCAAAGACTGGCATTGTTGGATGGATAAAATACGTACATTTGAAATGCCTTCTGGGTTTGCTCTCTCCAGGAACTTCTTTGGTGATAAGCAGTATTTTTGAGTGTGCTAGTTCTTAGGGCCAGGTCTGCATCTCTGGTAGCCAGAGTCTGTAAGGCACACTGCCAGGCAGATATTTGTAATGTGACTTTATAACATTCCAGTGTGCATTCAGAACATCTCAGAAAGTGGACTTTGTTACCTCAGACAGAGTGATCACACAGGGCATAAGTGGGAAATAGCTCCTGCACTGTGAATCCACAGTGCCACTGTTCAGTCTACAGGCAAATACTATGAATCTCATAATACCCCTGTTTTATAGGCTTTAACTCCATCTCCTTAATATATTTTGTTGATTTTGTTTTTAATTTAGGTACAGTCTGCATCTATACATGATTTTAAAGGAGTTTGAAGCATTTGTTTTCTAAATCTGCATCTCAGAGAAGTCCCTATGGAACATAAACTAGGGAGACTATTTACAAGAGCATGTAGTGCCAGGGAAATGCCTTCATATCAACAGAGAGTAAGTTTAGATTAAATGGTAAGAAAAAAATTCTTCCCTGTGAGGGTGAGGAGGCCCTAGCACAGGTTGCCCAGAGAAGCTGTGGCTGCTCCATCACTGGAAGCGTCCAAGACTGGGTTAGACTTGGCTTGGAGAAACTTGGTCTAGCAGAAGGTGTCCTGCTCGTGGCAGGGGGCAGATCTGGATGACCTTTAAGTTCCTTTCCAACCCAAACCATTGCAGGATTCCAGGATAAACTGAAGAATTAGGTATGCATGAAGTCCAGAAGCAGCCAAGGAGGGGAGTAGCTCAGCCCAGGGTAACCAGGCCCAGCACACTCGTGTGGGGCAGACTCCCTGGAGCAGCAAACATACATCCCCTGGCTGCCAGCTGCACTGCTGTCCCACCACACACCACAAAAAAACATTCCAGCTTTCCTTATACTCACCGGGAAAACACTGAAAGCATACTGCAAAAAATCCAGTGACCTGCAACCAAGTGCAAATATTGGTAAATAAAGCACATATAAGAATGATCTGATACACTGTGATATTGACATCCCTGCAAGGGAAAGGAACATTTATTGAGAGCTGATCAGACAATCCTGATAGATCATCAATAATCAGCTGCTGATGTTGCATGCTGCACAGCAATTTCTAGTGACTTCTAGACTAGACTTCTAGTGTCTAAAGCAGCATTATTAACAAGAATAACCAGGATGTTTGATGTAATACATGAGGCTCCTCACTAAAAGGATAGGGGGGAGGAACAAACAAAACATTGGCTTTATGTTGTTGACTCCAACCTCTTCAGAAGCCATTCCTGGACTGTCACAGCAACATTAGCATATAGTAAATATTACTTCAGGTTACAAACAGTTGTTGCTATGTTCCACAGTATTTTCAGCCAACACCAAGAGCTCAGTGACTTTCCACTCAGGAAAACCTGCCTGATGTGCTCTGACAGACTAACAGGAACATCAATACTTAGAATTGTTTTTGAACACTTCTCTCCACTTCTCACCCACTGACTTAGAGCTATACCAGTCTCTTTTCCATGGTGACAGCAAATTGTGACATTTGAGTTTAAATAGACTTGAGAAATCTCACCAAAGCCCTGCTGTTTCTCCCATCTGTAAGGATATCAAAGAGCTCAAAGCCCAGTTACATTGAAGTTTCATAAAACACTTTTCCACCACACAAGATATATCTTTTGAAGAAATTAAATAAAGATACATATTACCTATAAATACTGATAAATCCCCTCCTCCCTTGAGAACTGCAATTAAGCTCCCTTTAATTAGCTCTTGAATAAAATCACTTAAAAGAGAAATAATTTCTAATTGCAATATCTATGCTTGAATGTAAACTTAAAGCTACAAGTACAGATCAGGATTGGGGTATTATATATTCACCTATATAATACATAATTAAGACTAGTTAACAGAATAGCTAATCAGGGAAAGGAAAATGCCATTGCAACTACATTGCATAGTAGTTTTCTCTGTGGTATCCAGGACCTTGTTGGCAGCAAGGACTACAAGAAGTGAGGTGGGAGATTTTTCAAGGGGCTTAGAAAAGTATCAAATACCGGCAGATAAGCCAGCAGTTCAGTTCCTTCACATTTCACTCTCAGTGCACTAACAAACCTCATAACAGCTCTGGATTTAGGAGATGGAAACATTCAACAGCTTTACTGGGTAACAACTCCCAAGGAGCAAACTTCTCTCAGGGCTAAGATGCAATCACACCCACACTTCAATCCAACTGCTATTTCTGGGTCCATGCCGTGAAGGCCAGCAGTAACTCCTTCAGGGCAAGATTCCAGGCTGCAGTCAGCATCACCTCATGCCCTCCTTTACATACATTTGCTTTGCTAATATTTCTTTTACAAGCAGGTGGATCAAGCAAAGGCAAGCCAGAGAAGCATACAAGCAAAATGTTTGAAAACACCAAGATTTACAGATTCTTCAGCCCTGCATGAGGTCATCGTAGGAAAAGTCTTCAGACAGGAATGCTATCTCCTCCAGATACCTATCTTGGAATCCACACTGCTCCACAGATATCTCCAGGTAAAAAAGGCTGGGACCACAGCATTGAATGATAAATGCAGTAAGAAATGTCTTGAACAGAAATAGCAAACAAAGCACAGAGCTCAGAAGGGGGTAAAAAATGGAAAGATCCTTATCGTAAGCAGGAAACTATGAGCAGAGAACTCAAGAAGTCTACAGTGAGATTATTTCCTGACATAAATCTCTATCACAGCTCTGAACTGCTGTCTCCGTATAATGGTGTCATTCCAGAGCAGACCCCTTGCCTCACCAATATTTTAAAATAAAGCTTTCTTATTCTGCAATAATTATCTTGCTTGAATTTTTACACTAGATTGTCCCTCAATTAACTGTTCTGGAACAGTCTCTCTGCAGTGCAGTTGATCTTATCACACATTAGTTGATTGATGTTTCTAAGAACAACACAGGCTTCTAGCACTGTATTTCACTAATTAAACTAGTTCTTAACAAACTTGAGCTATGTTACTGGGTATATCACCTGGGAAATACATACCCAAAAGGCAATGTCTTTGTTTTGTTTTGGTAACTTTGGATATTTGCATTTGCAGCAGATTCAGTGTTCGATCCCCTGGGCCAGGTGCCCTTTCTTAATCAAGAAACAGCTCAATAAATAGAACCACTTTTCAAGGAATTCTCATTTTTCTTCTCAGTCAAGTTTACTCTTACACTTCTGTTAAGCCAGAGAAGCTCAGAAGTTGTTACTCACCAATGACTACTACTACAAGTAGACAGATGTTTTCTCAAATGGTACTACACATGTTCAACTCCTCTATCAAGGCCTTACTCCTGATACCTGCAGACATGACATGGATGTGAAAGCATGGAAGATCCTGAGTGTGGTCAGCTGCTTCATCTGTTCTGTATCTTCCTTTCTATCTTTGCTGTTGTAATAGAACTGCTCATCCTCAAAAGAGTACCTCATGGACCACCATAGCCCACGGTAGTAGCTGTGGGAAGGCTACTGGTGTGGGAGGGACCATCCCAAGCAGATCTTTTCCTCCCGGGCAACTGCTGGTTGTGAGGCTGAAAACCATAAGAACTGTATTTCTTATGGAGAAGTCAACATGGTAAAGCAAGAGAAAACTTCTCTCCCTAAATGGACTGAGAAAATACTATTTTAGAAGTGGTAAACTGACTGAAGGTTCAAAGTGTTGTCTTCTCGTGTTGTCAGTGAGAAAGAAAATGGAGAGGCGGGGGGAGAAGAGGTGTTCTGAAGGTTTTGTTCTGGTTCTTGTTTTTTCTCTTGGTAGGTCTGTTAATAAATTTTTCGTTATATTCTTCAAAGTTGGAGCCTGCTTTGCCTACTCCTAATCCTTATGTCACAGCAAAATTGAGTAAATATCGATAAGTGTGCTGGCGTTTAGCCAGAAACTCAAATTAGTGTTTCCGCCCAGTTTCCCAACCTCAATCTGCAAAAAGCTCCTCCAGCCAGCTTCAGAATGCGTGTCTCTGTAGAAGGAAGAAGCAGCCTTTTTCCACAACCTCAACTCACATTTTTTCCAACAGAAATAAATCCTTCACATTTTGTCCCCACAGACCTATCAGAGATAGGAAGTTGCAAGTGGAGGCTGGAAAGTTATTACTGGAGGTAAAAGAAGCAGACAAGAAAGATGTCAGAAAAAATCCTACCTAAGCGCTGCAGGTGCTGTCACTTTCTGATTTGTCCAAAAAACATAACCTTGAAAATGGTTATGAATGGGAAAGCAGTGACTCTTCCTCTGCACTTACCAAGTTTCATACTTCTCATCAATACAAAGCAGACGGATACGGAAAGCGTTTGAAGCTCCTCTGTACACGGGATGCCAATCCCCTTCCCCATCAGTCTCCAGGAGAGGTGCTGCTGAGCCTTTAGAGCCCATGGTGCTGACATCTCCTGCCAGCACTTCAGTCTGAGAAACAGCCACGGCTCCATCTTTCTGC
This sequence comes from Drymodes brunneopygia, assembly GCA_013400955.1. NCBI lineage: Eukaryota > Metazoa > Chordata > Aves > Passeriformes > Petroicidae > Drymodes > Drymodes brunneopygia. Next base: position 43,384 of record VZTZ01040341.1, on the reverse strand, counting down.
AGCAATAACAGACAAGGACTCACAACACTTCATAAAGCATTTTCATTAGTTAAGCCCCTTCCTTTCTCTCCTCTCAGTGACTCTTTCTTCGCACCCTGATGGCTGCTCATGGGGAACTGGATGGGCGAGCTCACACTGACCAATAACTCTGACCCCCTCCCTCCAGACACCAGGCAGAGCAGGTTCTGACCAGCACCCCATAGCAGAGACACATGTGGGTCAGAGCAGAGGATGGGGCAGAAGGGGAACCCAGCAGTGTTTGCTTGTCCTCATCTCTGCTAGCCTCGCTCTGTACCAGCTCTGAGAGTGATGGGCACTGCTGGGTGCAGCAGCATTACCCGCACAGCTGCATCTGCAGGAACATCTTCCAAGTTTTGAGAAGAAACAGACTCTGGCTTTGGTCTTGTTGGGTTGCTTTCATCTTTATCTGAGTAAAGAAAAAGAGAAAATGCACAAAGTCCAATAATGTGAGCTTAACCCTCAGCCACAGCAATAGCTGGAGTGGGCCAGGCTACCTCTATCAAAAGGTTTTGTTATAATAACCACAGTTAAAACAGACCATCCTATAGTTACTTGGCTAGAGTTTCATTAGACTATTTGATTTCAAGGCAAAAAAAAATCCAGGGAATTGGTTGTAAAATAAGACCTGAACAAGACAGTTTGTAATTCCTAACTTGTGTGTATCCTATGTCAAATCTTTACCCTATCTGAACTGAAAAACAGGAGTCAGTGTATTGACTGGTACCTTAAATCCTGTGTGTTGCTAACTTGCTTTCTGGTGATCACAAGGACAAACAAGGGCTCTTCATTCTCATATTAGTTCTCCTAAAAGGACTGAAATTCAGGTTAAATCCTAGTCAAGCCAGAGCTCTTACTGGTGCAACAAGGGACAAGAAACAGTGATTATAATTCCTTTACAAATTTTACACAATAAATTCTTGAGGTGTAGGTGCTGCTGCTGAAGAAAACACATCAAGCAAAGACATCCTTGCATTTGGAAGATCCACTAACATAAGGAAGTCAAGGTTTCTGAGCTCCAAGAATACAAAATACACTTCAGAAAACAACAGACTCCATCCCTTCTCCCTCTGAACTTTGCCTTGAGACACCCACATAAGCTACATTCAGAGACAGAAGCATTTCTTCACACAGTAATGGGCACTTTTTAAAAAAAAAACTCAAAGGTTTAAAATAATTTAGCCAGAAGTATTTAGAAAAAAATCTTATCTCAAAGACTGTTTCTCTGTCAATAAAAGAGTGCAGATGCAACATGCAGGGCAAGGAGAAATGCAGGGAATAGGAGTCATGGGTTCTCTGGGGGTATCACAGATGTGAGCCTTCACAGAAATGATCAAATGTCATCTTGATTAACCAGCTCCATTTCTCATTACCAACAGCCTTGCAGGTGTCAGAAGTTAATTAATACAAGTCTCTTGTTGTCATGTAAATATTGATATGTTGTTTCTGTTTTTATACTAAAATGCAAATCCTTAATGGCTCCACCATCCACTCCTGTCAGACGTGGCTGCATTGCTGTTTACAGACATGCTGCACACGAGTGATGGGAAGAACTGCAATATTGTCACTAAATCAAGTAAGGACCACAAACAAAGAAAATTAAAATGATTCTGTGATTGCTGGGTTATTAACTGAGGTACAGTCAGCAGGATCAAGAAGCCAGTTCACCATGAGGCCTGATGAAAAGTCCTTGAATCATTCCCACTGCATCATGTTTTCTAGAAACTAATTAATGACACCATATAGAGTAACAACCAATTACTGTAATTACCCTGAAACCTAAGTGGCATATCAGTACAGACTGTTGTATACTCTTTCATTATTATTCAGCATTACATTTTGAAAGGAAAAAAATATCAACCTGTGGTCTCTACTTAAAAGCTAAAGAGCTTGAAAAAAATATCCCTTTTATATGTAGGAACATAAAATTACTGTACAAAGGAATGCAGCTTGCATTTTAAAAGTTCCAGTCTTCAGATTCCATAAAGCCAAGTCCAGATCTTCTATTGATGCCAGGTCACTGAAGCTGCTCTGCCCTCACAGCAGGGTACTATCCAGCAGCAAGTTTTCAATGCAGTCACTAAAGCAGCTTCATGGAATGGGCATGGCTTTGCCATATCCACAAATGCAAACTACATGGGACTAACACCACAGCAGATTGCAAGGACACAGGCTGCCCCTTGTGTTGGAAAGGCTTAACTGTGAACTACTGGGATGTAACTCTTCTGTTCTAAAATGTGAAAAGCTGCAACAATAATTTTAATTACTGTTCTGTGATATCAGAATTAATTCCTGAGTAGTGAATAGACAACTTTGCTATTAGGTTTCTAGTGGCTCTCTAGGAATAGCACCAGAATCAGGCTCTCAGTTTTGATACTCTTAAGTTTCTCCTCATGTGTCCAAGATCATTAATGATCTGCACTCAAGCTACCTGGAAGTCTACAAATAATTATTTTTCCCCAGAGCTGCCCTTGTCACTCCAAATAAAGGGATACTACTACTTTAAGAAGTCTTACCTGAAGGCAACCCACAGGACTGCAACTACCATCAAAACTAAAGAAGTTTTTAAATGAAGAGAGAAAAGAAGGGAAATTAATTCACCAGACTGCTAACCATGCTGCTTAAAACATTTCTGAAAAGTACTCAGATGCCAGATTCTCAAGAAATTGAACAGAACAGCTGCTCGTGCTAAGTTTAAACATTTAGAACATGTCCCATAGATTTCCTATATGATAAAAAACATGCAACAGCTGTATTGTCATAAGCCTGTAACCACATACTCACTGAAAAGCTCAGCAGCACAGAACTTGCCACAAAACACAGACCTACAGCTTGCAATCCCTAGAGAAGGAGAGAGGACACCAGAACCAGGAACAGCCCTGGGACGGGTAAGGCTGGGAGGGAACACTGGAGGTCACCTTGCCCAAGCCCGTGCTCAAGCACGGTCACCCAGAGCAGACAGCCCAGACTAAGCTCTGGCTCCTGAGTGATCTCTCTCCCTCCTCAGTCTCATTCCTCCTCCTACCCATGTCTGTCACCTCTTCTGACCTAATACTCCTGGAGCTGCAGGAGCACGGGATCAAACAGGAGGCAGGCAGCTTCCTCCATCTCCTATGTGCAACATGTTTCCTTGCAGGGGAGGGGAAGTCCACAGGAGCAGCTATGAGACCTGTTTCTCTCCCTTCTCTGTTCTGTGACTGCCAGCTTTGAGGTACCAGCTGGTGACAGCCCTGCAGCTCCCTGGTTGCCTCTTTTGCCTGCTGCTTTGTGTTCAGAAAAGCAGATACGTAACAACCTAATGGTGGAGGGGTTTTATTCCATTACTGATAATTAGTAGATAGCAAAATGATGCCCTTCCGCACAAAAAACCCTTTGACACTGAAAAATAAAAACAGGAACTGTAAATCATTTACATGACACTTCTGTTCTACAAACAGGTGACATATTTGTGCTACTGGTTTTTATCACTTGCAGGAAGGCAGCTTGCACATGTGTTGCTGTATCAGGCCCAATATAAAAGCAGAATAAAGAGACAGTCCCTCATCTCCCAAAATCTGGTAACCCAGGAGACTGCAAACAATAAGCAAAGAGAGCAGAAGCTGAACCACAAGGAAAAAAGATGACATGAGTCAACAGGACAACATAACAGGCACAGTTCACCAGCTGCTCAGCTACTAACAGACCTCACCTCACCACCAGATTTTACAATCACATCTTCCTTTAACAGCACAACTGTATCTGAGACAGTATACCCCACGCAACAACTTTCTGAAACTTGAATCCTACATTTATCCCACAGCAGGTACAGGCCAGCTCCTCACAAACAACAACTGCTACTGAGTCAGAGACCAGGGGTACCAAAATTTCTCTCCTCAATTAAAAACACCAGGCATCCTCCTTCAAAAACAGGTTCATTCATTTGTGTTTTCTTGCTAGTAAACTATAGTAAACTATATATCCTTTTCCAGCCCTCCTGCAGAACCTACTCAGAAGTTAGACACAAACACATCCTGAATCTATTTAGAATACAGATACCTTCCTGAACACTTGGCTTCCGTGGCACCTTGAGAATATCCTCAGGATGTGGTTTACAGAGTCCATGGAAAGGCCCTAAGTCAAAACACTCTTGAAACAAGGAAACGTCCACGTGAGAACATAAGCTCATAAATCCTACTGCAGTGCCATCAACCTGGAAGATAAAAGGCAAGTCACACGAACCTGTCATTCTAGGTCGGGACAAAAAAACACTGAACAAAAAATTGCTGAAACATCAACCTTTATGTTCCGTCTCTGACTGTGCATAATGGAAAAGTATAAAGGAACTATTTCAGCGAAAGTTAAAGATTCTTTATGTTTTCCTTGTAATGTATGTATTAAGACCTCTACAGTAGATGTTCCAATTCTGGTTTTGGCTATGACTTGCATGGGTATTAGGTTTATATACAGGCACCAAATAATGACCAGGAATTTCAGTAAAACGTATATTTGTTGTGGCAAATATACAACGGATTTCCAAAAATGTATCATTTTGTTTAAAGTTACAGTGCAGCTGAAGTAGAACTTGCATTCAGTTAGCTGTAATGGTTGACTCATTCCTGGACACTGATTTGGACCCAAATTGGGCTCAAACCGGAAAGTGTATTTTATTTTCCTACAAAATTATTAATTCAAAAAATCAATTATGTGTAATATAAGGAGTACCTAATGCAGTAGGTACTATCTGCAGCACTTACAAGCACCAAATATTTCTATGTTCTGAAAAAATCCAAGAGCTAGCCTTAAAACCCAAATGTCCTGGCAAACATGGAAGTGATGGGATCCCTGCAATGCCGGTACCCACGGTACTTTGGATGCCTGATTGCTGCTAGAGTTCCCAGCAAGCTGCAGCCCTCAGCAAGACACACACTGGGACCAGGGAGAACTGGCATGCTGAGGAGCTTCTGGCTTTAACCTGAGTCGAGTCTAGAAGAAGGAAGCTCTTTAATTTTTAGTACTGTATGCAACTTTCTGGTGAAACACATTATCAAAACACATTTTCTTTCCTCCTCAATACACATAATGAAAGCCTTTATAAACCTAATGAAAACTCAAAGGCTGGATTTGTACAGCTGTTTTATCAGGCCATCAGCACTTCAATAAAGACTTTAAAAAGTGTGACGTTTAATTTTTCTGCCCTCAAACAACAAGTGATTGTTTGTTTGCGTAACCAACAAAGCCAGGGCGCCGCAGTTGCCTGGCTGCTGTGTAATTTCAGGCCCAAGGCTCAGCAGAGGCTGATTAACCAATCCATCTACCATATGTGCAAAAAGAGGCTGCCAGCTTCGTTCTCCGCAGGGAAAATTGGCATCCATCATGGTTTGTGAGAGGGTGCCTTCCCAATCCGCCATGGCAGCGGCAGCTCAGATAAACTGGGGGCCTGGAATACCTTTTGGTGGTCTCACACTGAGCTCTGAACGTGCCACTGAAATGTATTATTTACAGCAACAGCCCTCTGCAATGTGCCATTACACTAATGGTGCATTGTCTCCGATTTGGCTCCCAATGGCAGTGATTACATGGCACAATCTTATAAAACCATTTGCCACAGAAAAAGCAGACTTCAGGAATTAGGGAGGTTATATTGCCTATCAGCTTGCAGTACCATGTGCAATTACCAACACAGGTAAAAAATCTTAACAGGAATTTTCAGCAGGATAGCTATAACCACTCCTTTCTTATTTAAATTAATTTCTGGGTTTGTCTTCATTTCAGCAAAAATCCATTTGAGCCAAGAGAAAGGAAAATTATCTACAGGACTTTAAACTGAATGGATTACTGGCTACTCATTTTCACATGCAATATTAGTTTTCACTGGGAATGAAAACAGGTCACCTATAATGCAAATGTCTAAAATGACAACATGGCTTTGTCAAGATGGTCTATCCAAATTACTTGAAAATATCTGCACAAGAACAGAATTGCTGCTTCATCTCTGAACTGGAAACATCACTCCTGAGGATAGACACAAACTATACTGAGAAGGGCACTGTGTGGGTACAGACTATGAATTCTACCTTCCACAGGTGGACTGCTGATTTTATTCCCTGAGCTAGAGTGAGCAGTCACACAAGACATCTCTAGTGCTACAATCAGACAAAACCAGAGCTCACATCAGACTGACCTCACAAACAGCTGCCTGATTTTCTTCACCTTCACGTTCTATGAGATCAAAAAGGAGATATTCACCATAGGTTTCCTTCAGAGTCTCAGTTTGAGGTGTCCAGATTAGCATGAGATCATCATAATCTTCCATCCTACAAAAAAGAGATCGGGTGATGTCCTAAGGCTCTGCCATTGATAGGTCTTGATACTTCTGTTCTACTCCATTAACATGTGGAAAAATATCACAAATACTCCTTCCAAAACCTGCATCCACAAATCACTTCACCCAAGACACATCCCCAGTGCACACTAAAGTGGGAGTCTCAGCATCAGAGAGACAACCATGCCCAAAAACCAGCAGAATCCACCAAAATCTGTACTGGCCAGTGGAGATGCTTCTCTTTCCCCAAGAAAACATAAGGGAATCCCAGTTCAAAATTTTCCTGCCTCACTCTCCTATGTGTGTGGTGGAGCACTCATACAGGTCCCAACCTACATGGATTTTTATTTAGACAGGCAACAGAGACTCTTTCCAATTAGACTGCTACTCCTAGCCAGGATCAATGTAACTCTGAATAAGAAAATCCAGCACTTTTACCAGAGCGGTGGTAGAATTCATCAGTCACCCACGCTGAGACTATGGCAGGAAGGCAGGTGGCAAACCAGCTCTAACACTCAGCTGCTATCAATAACATGAAGCCACTTACATTTACCTCCTGGAAAAACGCCGGAATTGAGTGGTACAACCAAAAGCAGCAGAGAGAAAACTGGGGCTGTGTAGGGCTGCCAGAACGAACAACTGCAACAAACTGCAAGGGAAATCCTCCCTGCTCCGGACCAGGAGCAGGCGGCTACCTCGGCTATCACACCAACACCCTGGGAACGCTCGCGCTGGACCATCCCGACGAGCCCGACCCGACTCCGGGGTCCGCATAGCGACACCGGAGCTGGCGGAGCCCAACGCGGTCTCTGCCGCCACCCGGCGGCCCTGCCAGGCACGGGGAGCGGCTCCTTCGCTTACTTGGGACGCGCAAACCTCCTGCTTCTCCTGCTGCATGGGAACCGGGACCAGCCCGCGGCGCTTCCCTCGCTTGTCAGGGATGCACAAACCTGCTGCTGCAGGAAGGTACCCAGGCTTCCCTCGATCATTAGGGATGCACAAACCTGCTTTTGCAAGGAGAACCAGGCAGTTCAGAGCTTTCCTGGGTTTTGGGGAAACTCCTGTTTTGCCCGAAGGTCCCACTGCTCAGGTAGGGAAGTGCCTGTGTGCGACACCTGTAAATCAGAGATCATTGTTCTGCACAGGCAAGAATCCAGAAACAGAATAAATGGATTGTCAGTGCTAATCTACATGTTTCTGGATTTGGAAGGAGCCTTAAAAACAACACAGCTGGGCAAAAGAGGTTCTGTTTCTCAGTGTATCACTATCAGAGTTCCCAAGCACTGCCTGACTTCAGCACAGGAGAGATGGTCAGGAGGGTTTCTGGATGCTTTTGCTGCTCCTGCACACCAGGATGGATGTGACTTCTGGGTAGGAGCACCTTTGCAACCAAGGCCAGGGATCCCTTGGATTCTGACCTTGTTCCTGCCCTTTTTTTTTTTTCCCCCCTCAACTAAAATGAGGCTCCACGAACAACGAAAACTCCGTAAAAACTTACACTAACTCATTCTTTCTCTCTCCAACCAAAATGGTTATCCTTATTTCCTTCACAGGAAGCATCCCAAGGGAAAATCTGCGGTGAGGTTTTCTATTATCAGAATGTCACCACAATTAATTAGTACAGCAAATCTACTATCAAACCTCAAACAAACCGAACAAAGAGGGGTAACAGAATGAGACTGTATCCTAATCGAAGTCTGTTTTTTCATGAGGTCCATAACAGACACACACCTCCTCCAAAGGGAACGTTATGCCAAGTGCTCTGAGTGCCCCACGTCACTCTGCTCTGTGGGACACAGGACAAGGCCACACACAAAGGTGCAGATGGCAATTCCTGGAGACTGACCCTGTGACAGTCAATGGGACTGCACATGCCCATTCATCTCCCTGCACACTACACTGCAGGAACACAACCATTTTAACTTTTTTGTTCTGTTTTTGGTATCTTCCACCAGTACCAAAATCTTACAAAATATAATGAAACCTTCCAAACACCAGTAGCTCTCAGTATAAAAATGCCATAAAATTCCTCTTCTGTGAGCACAAGCACAAAGCCACAAATCTGACTTTTGCCTACAAGGCACAAACCCAAGAATGGCAGAATCTAGACAAGACACCAGCAAGAACCCTAAACATCAAAGCTTAGTGGGCTGCATTCTGGCACACTGCTGACATCTCCCATTACAGAGGCCAGACACACAGTAACTCCGAAATTGACGGTTAAACAAAGTATCAATTTACAGCTGCTCTTCACCCTCTGTAAACAGGGGAAGAGGGGACAGATTACCCTAATCTCCTCTCACTGCTCCAGAATGTGTTGCTAGGCAGGTGGCTGCGGCCAACATCCACAGAGGAGTCTCTAAGGGCTCCGCTGACTGTTACTATGGATGCTGGTGAACCACAGAGGTGAATGCAGAAGGAAGGGAAAGGCAGAGCATCCTTCTGCAAACAGAAGCTAGCCTTACCTGTTATCTACTGATGGACAACACTGAAGTACGAATTTTGTATCACCACTGTGTCATTTCAGAGGACAACCAGTTTCACACTTAATTTTCTAATAATAACAAAGCTAAAGCAATTTTTACTTCTTATAACAAACTACTGAAATCCCAGACAAGATGGTAGCTCTAATCAGGAATATTGCTATGGCCCAAGTGACATTTCCAGTCATGTAAAAGAACGTTTCTCTTGACAATATCCAGTGGCCATAAAAAAAATTAGTTTAAACTGGAAAAAAAAGACAAATATGATAGTTGGAACCAAGACATATGAAAAGACTTTAAATCTTCAGGCATTAACTCACCTACTGATACCTTCTCTGTATAAAAGTCCATTCACTTACTGATAGGTGGCAGACAACTCAAAAGAAACATTTGAAAAGCCTAACAATTGTACATTGAGTTAGTATGAAAGAGTTTTTTAACATATTAAAATATCCAGAGCTGCAGCAGGAGAATGTGAAGTGGTAAAGGTCAGGCTATGGCTCAGAAGTCAAGCAACAGGAGGAGCACAAGCTGCAGATTTGCTTCAGACCCATGTGGTAAAATTCAATACATGCAGTAAAACAACTCTCAGAGACAGGCTTTTGTCAGCAAGCAGCCCAAGCTGGCAGCGTGAATCAGCCCATGAAAAAACAGTGTTGCTTTACCAGGCAGAGACATCAAACCCACTCAACGTGGCACCACCACCTGTGAGCACAGGTCAGTACAGACCCCTCACACCCACAATCATGTGATAAGAGTGTCCAAGGAATGTGCAACTACCTAAACTTCAGTCTTTGCTGTGGCATCAGAAACACTAATTTAATCACAGCTCTGCTACCTAGCCACAAAGCAACACTTACATCCACTACATGCAAAAATAACTCCAGAATAAATCAGAGTTAAATCAAATTACTGCATCATAAAACATTACCCTACTGGTAGTCTTTCCACAGTGAAGAGGACAAGTAACCCAAAATTGGATGGATACACATTCTATTTCAACCACATTACAGGGAAGCATGTACACAGCAATGACAACAGGAAAGCCACTGGGCCCCTGGGTCAGAAACTCGGCATTTCTCATGTCGTGGACACAACACTGGCACAGGTAGAACATCCGTGGCAGGAAAAACCAAGAGGGACAACAGCTGCTGCACAGGTAGAGAGAACACACAAGCTGCAGGAAAATGCACGAGTATGCCTCGTGCACTGCAGGATGCTGTGCTGAGGGGAAAGGGGAAAATAATTCAGTCTCACATTTCTAATGACATTTATGACCGGGATCCCATAGCAAGAGCAAAGCTCTGCCAAAGGCACACTGCATGGGCATATCACATCTTTGCTCCAAACTGGGGCCATCAAAAAGGGTAACGCAATGGAAGGAGAAATATGTTACCCTACGATTTTCTTCAGCTCCCTCAGCAAGGCCAAGGTAAGGAGCTCCCCTAAAACACAGCCAATGCCAAGGTAAGGAGCACTTCCACAGGAAAAACCAGACAGAAAAGAATTATTTTTCATGTCTGAAAGACTATTGGAAGTAGGGATTCTCTGGTCTTATTTACTTCTTTTAGGTAACAGGCCTATTCAAGCTTTGCTTGACTGTTCAGTGTGAGATAATGAGAAAATTAAAAACAAGTTTGAAGAGACTTCAAGAAACCTGGAAACCACATGCACTCTCTAAAATACACAGTGGTCTGATTTAGCCAGCAGAATAAACATCACTGACAAAAAATAGTCTTTCTACATAGCTAACTAGTTTTCAAAAAAATACAATTGATCTTGTGATGGAATAGAACAAAACCAGCATAATCTTAGAACTACCTAGTTGGTTATCACAGAAAACCAGAGCAGTCAAACTAAGCTACTGATGCTGCACACCAAAGAAGGAAAATGCTCCAGTTTCCCTCGGACAGATGTGCTCAGGGAAGCAGGAACGGAGCTGCGTTACCTTGCTTGGCGCACGTACAACTGTGGGTGACATCGATGCCTGGGGCACACCAGCAAGGTGAAGCCTCTCTCCATGGGTGAGCCTGGAACAGGCACCATCCTTTCAAAGACACTCCACATGTCTAGCTCTGAGAGACGAAAACCTGTCAGGGGCAGCAGAGAAATTTCAATATGCAAGTTTTAAATTAGCAGCAAAAGTGTGTGAGGAAAATGGAGTTTCAAACTTAAATCACAGATAGGAAAATGCTCCAAGTCTTTTAAGTTAGGCAATGAGGCTGAAATGACAGCAATATAAACATGTGAGAATTGTCATCAAAGTCATCTAATTAATCCAGCATTCCAAACCTGAATAAGCTTCAGAGCAATCAGAAATTGGTAGAAACCAGTCTCTATAAAAATAATAAAGCCAATTCTCTATGCCTCTGGAGAATCTCTGCCAGGACTCATGATGCTGAAGGAAAGCTGACGTTTGTTGTCAGGGTGAGTTTGACAGAACCTTTCATTCAAGCCCCATTTTCTGTAGCTGACACACCACCACAGTCTTTTAGTATGACCTGGAACCGCGATGCCTAGAAGCTGGCATAGCAGAAAAGTTCCAGCTCACTTCTCAGCTCAATTAAGTGCATGCTTGGTTTATTAGTTTGAATACAGGACCAAAATTGCACGTGTATTCCCTACCTTTCTACCTCTGTTCTAAAGAAATAATCCGAATTTCCTTCCATGTCTCCAGCAGCCCCTCTGACCCTCACCAAAGTGTCCTCTTCCAACCGGTACTCCCTTGACTAAGTAAGAGAAAGTGCCCAAATTCAAATCTCTTGGCTTTATTCAACCAGAAATCTGCACAAAACTTGTAGGGATTGATTTTTGAGATCTTTACTCCTTTTTGATGTCCTGTTTCTGGCAAATTTAAAGATTGCAGGGAATGGACAGACTGCTGAATGGCTGCTGGAATGAGCATGGAACCACAGGTACCTCTTGCATATAGGATCTTCACAAGAAGATACTTTTAGATTATGTTTTCCACATGTTTAGAAGCTGGTAACTGTTCTCAGTACTAAAAAAAGAACACCACAAAGAGCTCACAGTGCATATTAATTAGGTTTGCAATTGCTCTCATTTCAAGAATAGAACAGTATTAAATTCTTACCTAACTTCTTCTCAGGTGGTATACAGAGAATTATAAACTGCAGTTCTGGTAGTAAGAGGAAAGCTCTCCTGGACAAATAACGAACATATTCAGTCTCTCATCATTACACCCATCAGTGACAGACAGCAGCTAGTTTTTTAATACAGAAATTTTTTTTTTCTCCAGTGTCTCTAATCTTCATTCATAAGTCCACATGGCTCAACAAATAAAACATTTCTGACAAATAATATCATGTGAAAGTCATCTGGGTAATTTTGACTGGTTTTTCCTAACCTAGTTCTTTCAAATTTCTCAATCTTTACATTTCAAACATCCTCTTTTTTATAGCAGTTCCCCAGTGGTGAAATATTAAAGATACCAGGCCTCTCTGACGTGGCATCTGGATGAGGTGGCTTGACTTGACAAACGTGACATGATGTGACAGCAGAAGAGGGCACATGCTTCACTACACAAGGCTGCACAGGAACTCACCTCACAATTTCTTGGGAACATCCAGCTGCATATTCCTCCTTTGCCACAAAGAGATGCATGAAGAGCGTGTTCAAAGGCTACGAAATGAGGATTGAAAGTCTTCACACCATGCATATGTTTATTCCATCAGCCCAAGTATTAGTATGCATATACATTTCCAATATACATGATCTGCACTCAAGAAGCAGCTACATATATGTAAGTGACTCCAAAGAATATGTGATTAAAGTGCTTTATATCATTGTGCACTTCTGCAACATTTCGTCTTTCTACTCAGATTGCAATACACACTGGACATTTCATATTGAATACTATTAATTCTCAACTAACAACTTTCAACTACATTAAATAAACATTTAACATGCGTCTGACAAAGACATTCTTTTTAGGTTCAAAAAAAAAACCTCAAACCAAAAGCTTATGTGCTTTTCATAGTCCTAAAGTGTTTTTTCTTTAAAGATAGTAAGAAAAATTACAAATTTTAGGATGACACCATTAGACACAAATACCAGGCAGAAACAAGGCAGACTAACAGACAGCTCTATCTCGTGCACCTCCAGTGAACCTGGAAAACCCCTGTGGCAAGGTCTATTAAATCAGCTGTTCTCTGGCATATTAATTACAAGTGCTGGGTCAGTGAAGGTCTGCCTGTAGATAAAAATACTTTAAATGGAAAACCTGAGGTCTTCTAAATAATATAATATTCAATTAAAATGTCATAGCTAGTGTCACCAATAAACTTCAGCAATTTAAGAGCAAGAACGATTTCAATAGAGGCTGCAGTACATGGACCAGCACCAAGACAAGATATTGTAACAAACATCTAAAGCCATTCCTTAAAAATGGGCTGTTTGTTTGTTTTTTAAAAGCAAAGGGAAGAAATTTTTTAAAAATTACTGTTAAGGTCAGAAAGGACACCAAGTAAAGCAGACTTGGACTGTAACTGTTCCTGAATAGTGCTGGTAACCAGACAATCCAGTAAAGCATCTTCACTAATTCCTTCCTGCAGAAGTCAACTCCCCCTTCAGACCTTGAAATTATTTCTGTGCTCTAGGAAAAAGACAGGTCAACTGTCTGACTTCGTAGAAATCCTATGTTCAGATTTCACGTTCAGCTCTCGGTTTTGAAAAGCATACCTGCATGGATTTAACCTGTAGTTTATCAATGACATCTCAACAAGTACGAAAATGTTCAGAGCTTCTGCCAATGCAGAAGCAGAAAACACTGAATCTGCTACACCTACTTTGGCAAATAAAACCCATTCTAGAAAAGTAAGAACTCTGCTGCCTATCTGTTTCAAGGTATTTTTCACCATTTACTTACAGTGCACTTATTGTCAGTGTAGTTTTCATGCAGGAATGGTTCCCAATCAGCCTGGTCAGTGAGATTCCAATTTGGATAGTCCAGAAAGGCAGCATGGGCTATAACCTCATTCTTCTCATTGCAGAGTGTCAAAGCAAGATTTGATAAATCTCTATGAAAACAATTTAATTTCATAGAAGTTGAAAAAACTCCACATAGGAAAGTGACTGACTGTGAATTCAGACTGCTAGAACAGCAAAATTAGCCATGTTCAAGAGGGCTCCCAAGACTGGGCCTCAAAAAAACTTCATCGTCCGTGTCCTGACTTGGTATTATTGCTTCAGTTCCACATATTTGTGTTCTAACTTGATAAAAACTCAAGTGGATTTTCAAAACCTCAATCATACTATAAATTTGAGTGGCAAGACTCCCTCCTCTTTGTATGTTTCTTCACACATCTCTTTTTTTTCCCCAAAAAGCTGTTATCCGAGATTTTTGCTATTAAGGGGGGAAAACCTAAGTGACCAACCAGCATCTGTCTATCACACAGCCTGTCTGCTGATAGTTTTATCAGGTGCTATTCAATAGCATTTCTCCTGAGCTTTCATTAAAGGAAGCCAATACAGAATTAAACCTTGTCCACCATGGCAGGGACCCAGGTTTCCACAGTCATGTATATGACAGACATAGAAGCAGATTTTCTTTTCTTTTTCAGAAAGGGCACAAAAAGTCATTATGTCACATCATGTCAAGTCTCAGAATGTCTCCTGCCATTTTAAGTGTAACATAATTGCCTGAAAGGTGATAACCTAAAACACCTTTACTTACAAAAGGTAAGTGACATCGATTGCTCCAAAGAGGTCTTCTGTGATAGGGCTGAAGAGGCCAGTAATGCCCGGGACATCGTGTGACTCTGTCCTCCTGGCAGTGATGACCTCTGTATTCCCCCTCGAGGAGGTTACTGTGGCCATCCGACAGCCTGCACTGAGAACCAAGAAAACACTGCTGTTCCAGCCATCCCACTGTGATCCCCTGCCCAACACAGTCACTTCAGGGGGGTTTTCATAAAAACTTTTATTAAAGTGGGGTACCTCCCATGGATTTCGGTGCTTAGTTCCTCTACACCTCTGTCCTGGGGTTGCCCAGGAGGGGTCAATCTCAGAAGTGACCTATGCTGCAGGAAGTAATACAGCTTCCTTCCTGAGGGACAGAACCAGCTAGTTTTGAGTATTGATATGTATGCCAACCAATTAAAAGTTGATCTGCCTTTGAGGAAAAAAAACCCTATATAAGCAGAAGATGCCTGAGAGTCTTTCTCTTGCCTTCCTGCTTTTGCCAGAGAAGACGTCCCCTGCTTTCTCTTTCTGGAAAGGCCGGCCCTTTGCCCCTCCCCCCCCCCCCTTCCCCTGAGGGAGGGAAGGGGGGTTTGGAACTGCAGCTGAGCCCTTCGGGGTTCAGACACAGCTGGGTCTGGGTCTGGTTCCAGACAAGGCCAGGCAGGGCCGAGCCCTTGCTCTCATCCCCCTCAGCTCAGACACTGAAATGCTGCTCTCAAATAGCGCAGGCAAAGACCACGTGAGCATCACAAGGCCCAAGAGAGAGATTAATCCTCTCACTGCCCAAATGAAACTTGCAGACACCCATCCTCCCCTGCACAGAGAGGAAAAGAGTGAGGACACCTGCAGGAATACAGCATAGAGACTCTGAAGTCAGTGAAGGAAACAGAGCCCATGCCTAGAGGGAGGAGCATGAGAAGTGCTTCAGTAATGAAGCTGAAAATTCTTTTGTGAAATCATGGGTGGAACTAAACTAAAATATTCCCTGTAACATATGAGAAAATGGTCCAAAGGGGGAATGTGATGTTCTAACTGCAGCCAGTTAGCCAAGGCACCTGTGTAGAGATAAGTACATACTGAAGTAATTGCAGCCTGATGAGAAGCTTGAGCAGAGACAGAGAAGAAGCTGTGACCTGTCCCTTGCCCTGGGGATGGTGGAGAACTTGTGTTGCCAGTAACAGAAAAAGGGGATTTTCTTTGCTGCTGTGATAGAACTGCTTATCCTTAAAAGGGTACCCCATGGACTGCCATAACTCACTGTAGTAGCTGTGGGAAGGATCTTCCACAACAAGCAGATTTTCCTCCCAGGCAGCTGCTGGTTGTGAGGCTGAAACCATAAAAAACTGTATTTTCTTGTGGAGAAGCCCATGGTATAAGCAAGAGAAACTTCTCTCCCTAAAAGGACTGAGAAAAGGCTATTCTAGAGGTGGTAAACTGACTGAAGGTTCAAAGTGTTGTCTTCTTGTGTTGTCAGTGGGAAAGAAATGGAGAGGTGGGGGGAGAAGAGGTGTTCTGAAGGTTTTATTCTTGTTTTGGTTTTTTTCTTTCATTTTAGGGCTGTTAACAAACTTTCTTTATGTTCTTTAAAGTTTGAGCCTGCTTTGCCTACTCCTAATCTTTATCTCACAGCAAAATTAGATAAATTTAGGTAAGCGTGTTGGTATTTGGCCAGAAACTCGAATAGGCAAACTCAAACCTCTACAGTTCTTGAAGGAATTAAAAATTCTGTGGCTACTCAAAGTTCTGCTGCTTTCCTACACAGAAAAAAAATGTGGGGTTTTTTGGTGGTTCCACATTGACAACATGTGCCAGGCACAACCCATTTGTTGATTTGCCCAGCAACTTCAGAACACACAAGGGCAGCAGACATTGAAAGCACCTGTGAGCACCCCTCCGCTCCACCACCTTCCAGCTGTGTGTCTGCTCAGTACTGCAGCCTGCTGTGACCCAGCCAACCATCAGGCACGTATAAATAAATTAAGTGACTAAACAACGGCTTCCCGCAATTTCTTAAATATACATGCAAAATAAAGCAGTATTAACTCAGAAAAAAAAAGTTTCACTGCTCTACCAAACACATTAGCCACTTCTGACTGTGGCTCCAAACCAAAATGTGATGCTCAATTATTAGGCACCGCATTTCTCAACTACAGGGAAAAACCAAAAGAAATGCAGATTTTTACACCTTTAAAATACAGATAAAGTCACATGTGCTCCTACATCTTCCACAGACAAGACATTCCAGTACCGGCAATGAAACTAGCCTGAAGTGACACATGCCCTGCAAACATGCCTCAACTTCACAAATAAAAACAAACACAAACTTTAAAGCCATTCATCAGCTGAGGCTTAGCACTAATATAACTTCAACTGAAGAAAACCGTTTGCCACATTTTCACAGTCAACTGTTTAACTTAATACAAAAAAAAAAAAAAATACACCCCTCATCTCCACCAGCTCCCCCGAACACTCATACAGCCCTGAAGGAGCGAAAGCAGAATTTACAAGGCAAAAATGTACCATTTTCGTGAGGAAATGCGCTGTTCCTGCAGCAACTGCTGCATTCCTGCCACGGAGCAGCATCCCGGAGCCACTCAGCAGAACACCCAGAGGAAGGCGCTCCCGTCCCGAACTTGGAGCAGTTCCCTCCCGCCTCCTCACACAAATGCTCTCTTGAAGCACAAGTGATGTTCCACGCGGGTTTTTT
>VZTZ01040341.1:0-25949 GCA_013400955.1 Drymodes brunneopygia | reverse complement strand
TCCCCCGCCCGCGGCGGGCACCGCGCATAGCGAGGCGCCGAGGGAAATTGACCATCCCGGTGCTGCGTTAGGAAACGTGAGCCGAGCCCCTTTCCGCTTGCCTTACAGGTGAAAAACAAGGCGCCCGCCGAAGTTCAGATCACAGCGGAGCAGCTTCTGAGAGAGGCGAAGGAGAGGGAGCTCGAGCTTCTCCCACCGCCTCCGCAGCAGAAGATCACAGATGTTGAAGAGCTAAATGACTATAAACTCCGGAAAAGGAAGGTACAGTAAAAAACCCAAGCTTAATCTTGGCACTCACAGAAAGCACTAAAATTCTACTGTTTTTAACTTAAACAAGATGTAGTCTATATTCCTTGTGGACTTTCCGGGTGGACACGAATCCTTTAAAACCTCTGTTTCATGCTACCCTTTAGCAAGACCTGTAACGTACAGATGTGTTGCTTGGCAGAATCTGGTAGCAAACAAATCTCCCCCTTGTTCAGAACACTGAAAGGGTAATTGCTTACCCAATCAATAGGCATTTTCTTCATTACCACTAGCATCTGGCCAGCCACTATAAACGAACATGAAGAAATAAAAAATTACGGTAATGCTGAGTTACAATTCTGCTTTTAAAAGAATTGCTTTGCCTCTGCAAATTTATCTGTGGTTTTGATTGGCTTTTTGCTTTGAAAATGCCTAAGCAAAGCAAGCCTATTCCTAACGGTTATCGTAATACCCCATAAGCCATTTTTTATGTGAATGGTCTGCAGAAGGATTTCTAACTTAGGTATGTTATTTTCTCCTCAGACTTTTGAAGATAACATAAGGAAGAACAGGACTGTTATCAGTAACTGGATAAAGTACGCACAATGGGAGGAAAGCCTGAAGGAGATCCAGAGGTAACAGTGATGCAGATGTCTCTTAGGAGCCTTTTTAGGCACACCCCAAGGTCTAGGAGGCTCATTTTACCCACCCTGTACCCTGCATTTTCCAGAGCCCGGTCCATCTACGAGCGTGCCTTGGACGTGGACTACAGGAACGTCACCCTCTGGCTGAAATATGCCGAGATGGAGATGAAGAACCGCCAGGTCAACCATGCCCGGAACATATGGGACCGGGCCATCACCACCCTGCCCAGGGTCAACCAGTTCTGGTACGGGGGCAGAGCAGGGAGTGCCCCTGCTAGCCCCGAAGGCTGCACGACATCGGGCTCTTCTGGGGTTGTGCCTGGTTCTCTTAACTCTTCAGGCTAGTCTGCAACAAAAGGAGGAAGGCTGTAGTTTTGGAAAAGCTTTGTGTTTTTTATGTGGCAAGAGCACTGGGGGAGAAGGATGTTTGTGTGCCTGGATGCTGCCAGTCATTGCTGTGTGTACAGGCATTTCTGGGGTGGGAGGAAATAGGTGAGGGAAATCAGAGATGCTCTTTAGGAAGCACTGCAGCGATCCTGGAATGGACATGTTCACCATGTGATTGCAGAAACTCCGTGTCTTTCCCCAGGTACAAGTACACATACATGGAGGAGATGCTGGGCAATGTTGCTGGCTCACGCCAGGTGTTTGAGCGCTGGATGGAGTGGCAGCCAGAGGAGCAGGCCTGGCATTCCTACATCAACTTCGAGCTCAGATACAAGGAGGTGGACAGAGCACGAAGTATTTACGAGAGATATATCCTTTCCAGTGCCTTGTGACTCCTGCCTGGGTTCAGGCTTGTATTCTCTATTTCCTTCCCAAGTATTCCATGTCCAGCAATGTCCCTGTGCTCCTTTTTGCTATGGTGTGTTGGGAATGAGCCACCACTCTGGGAGCCAGCAGGAGGTATTAAAAGCACGTTTAGGGAAAGGCTCCAGGTTCAGTGAAGTTGCTGTAGGTCCTGCCATAGCAGTGTCTATTTAAATGCACTGGTGCACCCAGCTCTTTTGTAGTCATCATTTGTTTCAGGTTTCTCCTCAGGTTTTCCCTGACCCTTATCCCTTTTTAAGTTCTCAGTAAGGCACAAAGCTTTTGCATGCCTAGAGCTGTCAGTGTCTTTCTCCGAGCTGCATTTATTTTTCCCTGCATGTACCATCCTGGGGAGTTGCTGGATGTAGTCCTTGACCCAGTGATCCCTGGGAAGAGCACAGAGCTGGGATGTGCCACTGAGCCAGCAGTGTTTCTTTAACAAGAGCTGCACTCGTGCTGGTGCACCCCGAGGTGAAGAACTGGATCAAGTACGCGCGCTTCGAAGAGAAGCACAGCTACTTTGCCCACGCCAGGAAGGTGTACGAGAGGGCCGTGGAGTTCTTTGGCGAGGAGCACATGGACGAGCACCTCTATGTGGCTTTCGCCAAGTTCGAGGAGAACCAGAAGGAAGTAAGAGCTTCTAATGCATCTGAGTCATGCCAGGGCTTCTCCTCAAATATCAGAACTCAAGGCATTTAGCATTCACTGCTGTACTTGTAGTTTCCAGCACCTTGTGGTTGTAGTCTGAGTTAGGGAGACAGTTTTTTGCTCACCTGTAGTTGCCTTTGGGTGACATCCATAAAATGTGCTCTAAGGGAGATCTGCCAAGCCCAAGACTAGCAGCATTGGCTCAAACCTGTATGCTCCGACTAGAGAGGTTATAGGCCTGCATGATAGAAAACTAGATGTTTTTCACAATCTCTTAAGGTTCCCAGGCTGTTAAAAATTTAAAAACATGCTGTGAACCCCAAACCACAACCTCCTAAAAATGGTTTAAATATTCAAAACCTGTAAATGAGTAAAGAGATGACATAGGCTGGCATTTACAGATTTATTTTTTCCTCTCAAAGTTTACCCTTCAGGGAGATCTGTGTTAGTCCTGTTCTAAAGCAATCACTTACATTGAGATGTTTTACAATTCTGTATTCTATTAAGTGTTGCTAAAAACTCATTGAAAAATTGTGGGGGGGGGGGGCAGAAACTGCTTTGTAAATACTTTTCAAATTATATTTAATATTTTCAGTTTGAAAGAGTGAGGGTTATCTACAAGTATGCCCTGGATAGAATTCCAAAGCAGGATGCCCAGAATCTCTTCAAGAATTACACCATCTTTGAGAAGAAGTTTGGAGACAGGAGGGGAATCGAGGACATCATTGTCAGCAAGAGGAGATTCCAGTATGAGGAGGAGGTGAAGGTACGTGGGACAGGTGCCCTCCAGGCTTACTGTGCAGCCAGCTGCTGCTTAAGGCACACGAGTATTTTGTGGTATCAAGGCTGATGAGTTTCACACTACCCTTAAAAGTCAGTAAAAAAAAAAATACCAGGAGAATGTTCATTTTAGAGGCAGAACTTCATCCTGGGGGAAGAGAATGATATTTGCATTCACTCCTTTTTTTGTTTCTGCTTTCTAATCTAGATTGTGCAGGCAAAGGTTTTTGATTGAACTCAAGGCTTGCTACCCTTTCAAGTCGTCTTAGGGATAATGCAGTTTAGCTTGTAGTTACTACTTCACTTCAGTAAGGGAGTAGCCATTACAGAACACCCCACCTGTGCATAAATACCTTTCTGTGAGAAAACAGCTGTGCCATACCAGCCTGCTGTTCAGTCCACACTGCACATTTCATCATTCCTTGTCCCTTCTCACTCCACTTGGATTGCCTTCATTGAGACAATGCTGGGGGCAGAATGAAAACAAAATTTAAAACAAATTCATTTTTAACCCGAACACTCTACCATAAGCATCCCCCAGCCTGACAGTTTTCATTAATATTCCAGTGATCTCTTTTAAAGGGGAAATTCTGACTAAGTAAAAGATGAGGCTCTGTTCTTTTTAGTGACTGACTAGTGACTTCTGGAGACTTTTCAGTGACTGAGGTTTGTTTGCTGTTACCCCCTCCCTGTCTTTGGCAGGCAAACCCCCACAACTACGACGCGTGGTTTGACTACCTGCGGCTGGTGGAGAGCGACGCTGACGCCGCCACCGTACGTGAGGTGTACGAGAGGGCCATTGCCAACATACCCCCCATCCAGGAGAAGCGCCACTGGAAGAGGTACATCTACCTCTGGATCAACTATGCCCTCTATGAGGAGCTGGAGGCAAAGGCAAGTACTGACAGCTCGGGGGGGTTCCCTTTCTGCACAGTAAATAGCTGCTGATATTCTAATAAGAGAACCAAGAACTAAATATTCTCTGTGTTGCTAGTTTTGTGTAACACACTACAGGATTTACTATTTAAATGTAGAGAATTTTTCCTCTTCCAGTTTTCCCTCCTGTGAATAAGGGAGGGAAAAAACCAAACTTGTTTTGCCTCAATTCGTTCAGAAACACACTGCTAACGAAAGCAGGAGTGGGTATTTCTAGCGCCGGCTGAACTGCCTGTGCCAGGCTGTTACCTGAACTTGTGAAACAGTTTTATAGTTAACAGAAACTGTTTGTGAAGCAGCCACGTTGCTGCTATCGTGGCCTTTGAGGCTGTGCAAGTGTTCTGTTTCCAGTCATGGAACATTAGAGCTGCTCTGAGTACACAACACCTATTCAGTGTCTGTTAAAGGAAAAGACATATTTTCCCTCCCACAACGGGGCCACTCCTTGTTTTATTGTGTGCTTCCTAGCACTGAACCTTGCTTTGGAAAGGTGAGTCTTGCTGATTCAGAAGCTACCACCTTTGAATTGTGCACACTAAGTAGATAAGTATTCCTGATTCTAACAAGCTTGACTTAGATACTGTTCTACAGTTTTGTAGTCATTGCAGGATTCAAAATTCAGCCTAATCTCAGCAGTAAACAAAGTGTTTAACTTTGTTTAACAAGTGCTGCTGTTCTTACAGGATGCAGAGCGAACCAGACAGGTGTACCAGGCATGCCTTGAGCTCCTGCCCCACAAGAAGGTATGGCTCCTCCAGCAGTTTGTGTTGATTTGGGGTTTAAATGCCCTAGATAAGATCCTTTAGTTCTCTTCCCCCCCAATATTCAGGCATGTAAGCAGCACCTAATGGCTTCTAGCAGGTTCGTGAAGGCTTTGCTTGAAACTTCAAGGATCCCTTCCAGTTTCTAAAAACGTCCACCTTCTGAAATGGACAGGGAAGTTTTCAAGCTAAAGTGCAAGATGTCTGTACTTTGTATCACAGTAGGAAACTGCAGGGCAAGCGCTGGTGTCAGGATTCCCTCATACACATGAAACACAAGGGTTTTTCCAGTATTTTCAAATTCCTAAGTAGTTGCTAAGTAGACTGCAAGAAGATGAAATTACACATAGTCAGAAGATAGGAAAGACCACTTAATCTTTGCTTGCTTTCATTCCTGCTCAGGCAGGATTGTTCCTAACTGTTCCCAGCCCAGTCTCTTGCAGTCCCTGTAGGGCACCTGTGGCTCTGCTTTACTGGGTTAACACCTTTTATGGCATCCAGTGGCCTCCATGGTCACTCTGAGGGGGCTGCATTTGACAAAACAGCTTTCAGGTCCATCTTCCCCATTACAATTGGTCTTCAAGGCTGATTGTTTGGGATTTTGTGGGGTTCTTTCTGCTTGTGAACTTAAACTAAAAATCTTTGTGGCCAAACCCTTACAGCTATTAACCTATATTGCCTTGGAATGTTAGAAAATCCTTGTTCATGTTCTTTTTCTAGTTTGTGATTTACTGTGTCATCTGTTTGTCAGATTAATCTCTAGTTATTAAGAGCTGATTAGCTGTTAATTGATTCAGCAATAGCTGATGTTTTGCCAGTCGATTGGTTAAAAAACTATTTTCCTTGTTTTAAAAGACTTCTGTCCTGGCCATTTTTCCTTTCACCCCAATATATTGTCCTGTCATGGAGAGGTTGTTTTAGGTAATGAACTGTCAACCTTTCAGCAGGAAAACACTGAGATCAAATGAGATTTACCTGCAGTAGCAGTCATATCTTGTATAGACAGAATGCTTATTTTTTTAAGGAATGTGTGCAGCATTACCTACTGACTTTCCAGCCTAAATAGCACTTTGTCCTTTTTCTTCCAGTTTACATTTGCCAAAATGTGGCTGCTGTATGCACAGTTTGAAATTCGCCAGAAAAACCTCCCCCTTGCCAGAAGGGCTTTGGTAAGCTTTTGTCAGAGCCATAATTGACTTCACTAACTAATAGTAACACAGGAATGGCATTAAAAGATCTTAAATTGTCCTTTCTAAATTGCTGGTTTAATCCACTTAAAATAAAGCATCTGAGAAGTCTGCAGGGGCCAGCATTTACTGTTATGTATGATTTAAAATGAAATGTAGCTTGCTCTGATGAATTAGCCCCGGGCAGAAATGACAAAGCACTCCTCTGAATGCAGAGCACCCATATCAGCTCAGTGCTGTTACGAGTTCTTAGCTGCTGCTGATTCCTTGCAGTGATACTTGTTCTAACAATAGTGTTTTAAAAAGCGTTGTAGGTGAATGGGAGGTTTGACTCTGGGAAATTAGGACATGCCAAACTGTGTGCCAGTCCCAGCTGCTGACAGAAGCAATCACAGGGACTTCAGGCAGGCCCAGGAGCTGCTGAGCAGGTTCAGTCTGTGAGTGTCAGCATGTCGGGGGACAGCAGGGTGTGATGAGGCAGCAAGATCTTCTGAAATGAAAAAAACTGCTTTCCTTTCAGTTCAGATATTCTTAGTAAGCTCAGGGACAGCATCAGGCATTTTGAGAGAAAGCCAATGTTGGTAGCAGTTGAGATGATTTGACTTTAAGGAGCAAACTGATGGGGTTTCCACTCAAACAGTGGTGGAGGACACGTGGAGAAGAACTGAGCATATTCTGAAATATCAGTGGCATCTGTAGAGCTGGAGGGCCATAACAGTGACCAAACTGATAATCCCAAGTGGTGGTTTCCTCCATTTCTTCAAAGACTGAGGCATATCAGAAAGAAAATACTTTGTAAAGATGTTGTTCTCCACCTGTCTATTGCTGTCAGCCAGCAGGCAGGGGTGGGCAGCCATTCTCTGTGCAAGGGGGAGCAGTGTGGGGCCACAGTTTGTTTGGTATCATTTGTTTTATGAGATGCTTGGGAACTGCTTTCCTGGCAGGCTGCTACAGACTGTGCTCCCTTCAAGTGCTCAGCTGATGAAGCAGGGTAGGTTCTACTCACAGTCCATGGGGAACCCACGTTATGTAAAAGAATGACAAGTGGCAGATGTTTTCTGCTTCCCAGGCTCTCAGTGTTCATGGATGCACATTTATCCTGCAAAACACTGAATTTCCTACTGGCCCTGAACAAGCTGAATAAACAGTGCAAAAAAACGAGCTGTAGTTCAAGCACTGGAGAGTAAAGAAACACTTAGAAAATCGAGTGGGGGTTTTTTTTCCTCCAAGATGACTAAGGGCTTGTTTGGGTTTTTTTTGCTTAACAGGGGACATCCATAGGTAAATGTCCAAAAAACAAACTCTTTAAAGGTTACATTGAGCTGGAGTTACAGCTGCGGGAATTTGACCGCTGCCGAAAGCTGTATGAAAAATTCCTGGAGTTTGCACCGGAGAACTGCACGTCCTGGATCAAGTTTGCTGAGCTGGAGACCATCCTTGGGGACATCGATCGTGCCCGGGCCATCTACGAGCTGGCTATCGGCCAGCCCCGGCTGGACATGCCAGAGGTGAGCAGGGAGGGGGCTGGTGTTAAGGGATTTATTGCCCAGTGTGGCTGATGAACGTATAAATAATCCACCTGATAAAACATGAGGTGAAAGCTGGATGGATGGTTGATGGGCGCCAGGTTTGGTGCTGCTCAGCCCTAACCCCAGCCCGTGCCACCAGTGAACACCCTGATCTCAGAACCTTTTCTCAGCGATACTTCACCTTTATCCATTCTCTTCCCATCCCAGTATATCTGTGTGCTGGGAATGAATGTGATGAGAGGCTTCTCTGTTGCAGGTGCTTTGGAAATCCTACATTGATTTTGAGATTGAGCAGGAGGAGTATGAGAAAACCAGAAACCTTTACCGGCGGTTGCTGCAGCGCACCCAGCACGTCAAGGTATGTGTGGGCACCCAGGACACAGAACCTGGCCCAGGGACAGGGAGAGCCTGGGCTGCCTTGGCTCAGATCAGCCCAAGTTCAGGCCCGTGCCTGTGCTCTGAAGGGGGGAGGGCAGTTCCTGAACTCCGGACAGCACAAAGTGTATCTCGGGTGAAAGAAACTTTTCCGAGCAGTCCTCTTTGCTGAACAGCTTGGGGATCTTGGTGGTAAAAACACGGCAAGAAAAACAGTGGTTTTAACCTATGCCCTGGCTGTGGTGGCTCTGAGCAGATGCTAGAGCCAGGTTTGGTGTGCTGTGCCCTGGCTGTGGTGGCTCAGAGCAGATGCTGGATCCCAGGTTTGTGTGCTGTGCCCCAGGTGTGGATCAGCTTTGCGCAGTTTGAGCTGTCGGCGGGGCAGGAGGAGCGGCTGCCGCGCTGCCGGCAGATCTACGAGGAGGCCAACAAGGCCATGCGCAGCTGCGAGGAGAAGGAGGAGAGGGTGATGCTGCTCGAGTCCTGGAGGGCCTTTGAGGATGAGTTCGGCACCAACGCCACCAAGGAGAGGATAGACAAGCTGATGCCTGAGAAGATAAAGAAGAGGAGGAAGCTGCAGGCTGAAGATGGGGTAAGGATGAACAGTGCCAGTGGTGGCTGTGAGCCCTCAGTGTCTTTGTGCTTTATGGAGTCAGCTGCTGGGGATGGGTGGGCTTTCATTTTCTATTGTTTCTCTAATTTCTCTCTCTTACTAGAAGCACCTCCTAATAGCCAGTGTTAACATGCAAATTAAACTGGCTTTGTGGTATTTTTCTCTCTAGTCTGATGCTGGATGGGAGGAATACTATGATTATATTTTCCCAGAAGACACTGCCAATCAGCCCAACCTCAAACTCCTGGCTATGGCAAAGCTCTGGAAGAAGCAGCAGCAGGAGAGCGAAGCTGCAGCCATGGATCCTGACAAGGACATTGATGAAAGCCAGACTTAATACCTTGCCTTTCCCCACCCCTTTCCTGGGCCATTGTACAGTATTTTCATTGGTGATAAATAAATGTATTTGGAGAGTTTTAGTATTACTGACTGGAGATGGATTTTGTGTGGAAGACAAACACCATCTTGGGGTTGTTACCCTTTAACAGTCCTGTAGGTGTCCAGCAGTTAAAGGAGAGCTCCTGAGGGCACCTGTCACCAGTGACAGGAGAACTGGGACAACTGGGCAGGGACTTTACTTTTAGCACAAGGCCCTGTCCAAGGCTCCCACAGCCTATCCCAGCCCTGCTCAAAGACATATATGTGCCAAGGCAGCACACCTACTGCCTTGAGTGAGAGAGAGGTCTCCAACCATCATCCCTGATGAATTTTCCAGTAAATCTAAATATGAGGATCTCCTGAGAATACTTGAAAACAAACCCTGTTGACCACAACCTGATCAACTTCCTCTCCAAGGATCCCAGAAAACCATAAGGGGAGACAATATTAGAAGTTAAATACACTGAAAATACCCCTAGAGGACAAAGCTGTAGCACACAGTCAGTCTGTGTTTGAACCTTTCCATGTCCTGGCAGACACCAGCAGAGCTGTGTCACCACTCTGGGCTGGGCAGTCACCACCACTCTGACCTGTCCAGATCTGGCCTGTCCAGCTGTGGCCAGAGCAGCCTTTTCCTGCCCCACGTGACATATTTTCAACATGTGCCTCTTGTCCCCTGTCCTCTCATCTCTGAGTGTTTCTGATGACCCACACCCCATTACATTGTAAATCTCATTTCTATTTTCCCTCTTCTTTCAATCCCTCCTGCTGCTCTGTGGCCCAATGCTTTTCACACTTTCTTTTGATGTTTCCCTCTATCCAACTCCCAGTCTCTGCTTTTTCATTTCATTTAATTGAATTTGCTGTGGAGTTTGGTAAGATGGTTTTCTTGTGTATATTTTGGTGAGGTTTTTTGGGTGGTTTGTATTTTGTGTGCATGGGGAGAGATTGGTTGGTTTGTTTGTTTCTGTATTGTTTCATTCTCTGAGCGTTGCATTTCCCCAGGAATTCCCTCCTTTTTTGAAGATGGAGCCTTGCCCTTTTTTTGCCAGCTTTGCTGGGAACTGTGTCAGTTGCTGATATTATCTCTCTTATTAAGGCCAGCAGTGAGGTTGTCAGCAGGGGCTCAGGTGAGCATCTTGTCTGTGTTTGTACAGAGAGCTTTAGCAGCTCTCCAGAAAGCAGCAAGGCCACAAGGCATAGGGTGTTGCAGGGGAAGAACCACTGTTATTCTGAATTTAAAAACCAGACTTCTGGATTTTCAGGCCAGGTTGATTATTGTGGGGTTGCTGTTTCTAAGAACAGGACTTGGGTTTTTTTGCTTTTTCAAACCCTGAAACTCCTGTGAGGAGTGAACTGGACTGACACCCTGAATGCAGCACTTCCAGGAGTAAAACTATTCCCCCTGTGGAGCACAAGTGGAGGTTCAATGGATTCCTACTTCCACAGCCATGTTCCCACCTCACTTCTCTCCTCTCACGCTCCGATTACAAGCCTGCCTTGAAAAAGGCAAACAGGAGGTTTCTATTCTATAACAAGCAAAGCAAAACCTATCTGCTAATGTGACTTCTGGGCAGTGAAGGGTTCCGTGGTTGAAGCATTACTTCAGGAGTGACAGTGGACACAGATTTCTGTCCTCTTTGCCCTTGGAATGTGGCAGGCACCTGCGAGGCAGCAGCTTTGTGCCAGAGATGCCACACGCTCCAGGAGCACTTGCCCAGACTCATGGCTCTGTCACACCAAGCATGAACCTGAAGTTTTTTGAACAATTTCAGCATTAATCATTGGCACACTTCCAAAATGGGGAAGCCAAGCTCAACAGTGGGGCTCAATTTTCCCGGGAGATACAGCAATAGTTCTTCCTCAGACTTTACGTTGCTGAACTGAAGAAGGGAGGAATTCTTCGCTCTGAGGGTGGGGAGGCCCTGGCACAGGTTCCCAGAGAAGCTGTGGCTGCCCCTGGATCCCTGGATGTGTCCAAGGCCAGGCTGGACGGGGCTTGGAGCAGCCTGGGACAGTGGAAGGTGTCCCTGGTCATGGCAGAGGGTGGGACTGGATGAGTTTTAAGGTCCCTTCCCACCCAAACCATTCTGGGGTTCTCTCAGGGCTTTGTGCCCTGCTGTCTGACTCCCAGTAACCTCTGTCCTCTCCGAATTCGTGCTCTGGACCCAGGGTTGAGAGATTCCTGCCCATTTGATTTATGTCTGTTTGCCTCACTCCTGCAGAGCTGCAGGTCTTCATGTTTAAGTTATGAAACCCTGGTGCCCTCCTGGTTCATGCCTGGCCTGCCTGGATTTATCACCAGGCTGGGTGGGAGAGAAACAATCCTGCTGGAAAGGCTTCTGGCAGCAGAGAGGAGAAGGGAACACCCCATTGGAGAGACACCCCTCTGGAGAAATGGCACCCCAAGGTTTAACCCTGGGGCAAGTTTAACACGTGAGGGGCTTGGGGAGTATGCCATGCTTTTAGATCTTGCAAAAATCAGGTTTTCAGGTGGAAGAGGGAACACAGAGCGTGGATTTGTGCAGTGAAAAGGTGATCAGCTTGACTGTTACCTGGCAGAGGAGGATCCACACGGTGGCGAATGGAAAGATGTTGGGATTTAGGATGCATTTGTTCTGGGACAGCTATTTCAAACCAGACTTGCTCACGGAATTGCTTGTTTAAGAGAGGGCTGACTCCATCATTAAGTAAGAAGTAAATAGATTTTATGCTCTGGAGCTTGCGTGGTACAACTTAAACTGTCTGTCCCTGTCTGCCACCAACTGAGCAACAGCTGCTGCTGTATTGGGGTCTGCAAATCAGTGAGTTCAGAGGCTGCAGGCTGCCCTTGGGGTTTTAGGGAGCATATTTTTTATTTCTTGACTGTTCTGCAGGCTGTCTTTAGTAAAAGCTGCCTTTCACCTGTTTTTACAACAAGTTTCCCTCTTCATGAGGGATTTAAAGTGTGTGTTCATTCCACTTCTGTAGATACCATCAGTCAATAAAATGCTGCACTTGAAAGAAGATAAACACTTGTCTGTGCTTGGAAGTTGTGTTCTATCAGTGGATGGTTTATCTGCTGCTACAAGAGCTCAAGGGCGAGATAAATCCGAGGGCCACATATGGAAAATGTCCTTCCTGAGTGGGTGGGAGGCGAGGGCTTCTCTGGCTGTGGAGCCCTGGCTGGTGACCAGAGGGCAATTTCAGCTGTTTTGTCCTACTTTGTGCTTCCATTTGTGCCCCAGGCACAAGGGTGGGCAAATCCCCTGTGGATACAACAATCACAGGTGTCCAGAGAAAGGGAGGGGGCTCGGCAGTGAGGCCGCAGGAGTCACATCAGCTGTAACCCTCTCTTGAATGGAAATGGGGGAAAATCTGAGCTGTTTCATGGGAATGTCAGTAAATTTGGCTGCATGTGTAACATTTGAGGAGGCAAATTCAGGATAGCACGGGTTGGAGCAGTGTCCTTGTTGTGGCTGGGGGAGAATTCCTGAGAAGTCATCTCCCAAAGAGAAGTAGATCAGGGATTTCTTTTTTGCTCTGTGATACAGAAAATGTAACATTTGTATTAATGGCCTGCAGCAGCTTTGCAGTTTCCACCATTATTCTGTGAAGTGGGCTCAGAGAATATCCTTTAGGAGTTAGGTGTATCCATTTGGATGCCATTGGAAAATACTGATTTTCATGGAGAAAGCAAGGACGTAGGGCAGCAGCTGTGGAATGGGATCTGGAGTTACAGGCTGCAGCAAATGTCTCTGCTCTCTCCCTGAAGGTCCGTGTAGTGCTCAGCTAAGGTTGGCTCTGCCCAGGATCTGCTTTTTGATCCTTCTCATTTTTGGGGAGGCTGGCAGTTTTGTGAGGAATTTGTATCCAGTGAGAAGAAGCCAGTAAGAAAGGGAGGAGAGAGAGGTGTATGGGGTTGCTCAGGAAAATGACATGATGACATCTGAAAAGAATAGAAGCCTTTCAGAGCATTATGGATAATTACGGAATTCAAATTGGGAATGTTCTCGGCATTTTTCATGTCCCTACCAGGAGGAGTATAGCAGTTCTAATGTTTAATGCATGTACAGTAATAGAAGGCTGAACTGATCTCCGCAGGCCCGTTTGTTCCATTACTGTCCAGAAGGAAATAAATTAAATTCTATTACATTCTGAATTCTGTTCTATTCTATTTGGATCCAGTTGCTGCAGAGGGAGAGATCAGAAGAAGGAAAGGTGGGTTTGAGAGGGTTGAGGTTTGGGTGACATCGACATAATGCGCCCATAAGGTGCAGTTTAGTTAAAACCAACACCAAACCCCCCAGGAGACAGTGGTGAGTCCTGCTCTCCTTCAGGAGCGTGCACAGAACCCCTGGGTTGAGCTCAAAGTCTAAAGGTCCTTGAGAGGAGCCATTTTAATCATAAAATGATTTTACATTTGGTTGGAATGACGCGCTTGGTGCCCAGCGTGCTCCAAGTCCCAGAAGATGAATTATGGGAACATTCTGGAGATAAATGATTGTGCTACTCAGTCTATAGAGAGGCTGGTAGAACAAACCTGGGTTTTCTTGTTGGGTGCTGTGACTGAGACTGTTGAGAAGAGTTTGCAGAGGTGTCTGTGGAGTTCTGATCTCAGAATGGGCATCAACTTGCACGAAGAAACCAGAGGGGATTTTGGACAGCTTGGAGCATTTTAAAGCATCAGCTTCTGTGCCAGTCTCTCTGGCCAGACAGAGGATCTTCTCCAAGATAAGCAAATCACCCTTTTATACACACTTGTCTGCCCCATTTTAATCTCTCTTTCCCAGTTATGTAAATAGCACCAGACTAATATTCCCTGTGTACCCCTGGTAAGCTGATTCGCTCACTCCATGTTATCAGTCACAAAAGCACTGTAGGGCTGGTTTGTAAATTGAGTTGGATTTTTTTTTTTTTACATCTGTGTTATTCCAAGCTCTTATGTAAACACTTGGAAAGCAATTTCTATATATACTCAGTTTGTTATGCAACCACCCTGTGCAGTGATGCCAAAGGGATTTAATTTTCTTATCGGTGGTTTTTAGAAGAAGTGATCAAGCATTCTTTCTGTGGAAGGCTCAGGGAATCATAAAGGAAAAACCAATAATAAATGGCAGAAAACAAGGGCAACTACTAAATTAAAAAAGAGGGAAAAAAATCAAATGTTCCTGTGTTACAGAACCATTTACGGAGGCTTCTGCTGAATGCCTGATTATTGCTCCAGTGCGAGCTGGCTGCGTTTGTACTTTATGGAAATTATTGAATGGCTCAATCCATGCCTCTGTGTTTCAGCCCTGTGTGTGTGCAGTTGATGAAACGTCTTATTTGGAGCAGATGTTGTTGGGCACCAAGTCCTGGGGCTCGTGCTGGCTAAGGGATGAGCAGCATTCCCTGGCAGCAGCCAGGCTGGGAGCAGCATTCCCTGGGAATGTGCAGTATTCCCGGGACACATCACAGCAGCCCCTCTGCCATAGCCACTCCTCAGCACTGCTGGCCACTGCTCTCCCAAAAACCTCTTAGAAACCAGAAAACTCCTTCACATAAAAATTGATTTTTAACCGAAACCAATTGAATTTTGCCATGAATTAATGCGTTACGTACTGAGAAGAGAACACTGAGGGTTAAATGCTCCTGGGGCTGGCTCTGGGCTCCCCGTGAGCTTTGGGCTTGGTTCTGGGGCATCACCTTGGACAAGGAGATGATGAGGAGATGCTTCCACCAGAAGCTGAGCTTTGGCCACCAGTAATTTAGTTTAGCATCCTCGGTTGGATTTGCACAGCTCTGGGAGCCCAAAGTCCAACACATTGTTTACTTAATCCTTTGGAAGTCAAAGTGAACACATATGAAGTGGATTTTAGAAGTAAATGTCTGTAGTTTTACATGTTTCCCTTTTCAAAGTAACCATGGAAGTTGGAAGTGAAACTGCAGCAAAACCCAGGTGTCTTTTGCCCCCAGAAGGGATGGGAGGAGGACAGAACTGCATCTCCTGTGCCCTGGAGGGGTCCTGCCATTTTGGTTTGTGGCTGTTGGGTCTTGTAAGAGCAGCAGAGCCGAATGCAAGGGCATTAATCATGGAGATTATCCAACAGCTGCTTCATCTGCGCGGCTCCGCATCACCACTGGGAATGATGCTCTAATGCCACCTCATCCAATTACACCTTTTCCCTCTTTTCATTAGGAATCTGCCTTATCCAAATGCTGCTGCACAAAGCTGGGGGGGGGAGCTTTGGGGGGTAGTTGACGGCTGTGCAGAACCCAACTAACTTATTTTCTGTTTACGTAATGCTTCGGAGTCCCAGGACAATCTCTGCAAGCTCAGACGTTTCAGTTGCCACAGGCTGTGGGCAGGAAATAGATTTGCTTGTTCCTTCTCAGGGCTGTTGTGAATTTCATTTAAAGGCAAACTGAAATTATTTATTTTTAACTTCATTGCTGGGTTAACAGTTGGACTCTACGGCCATAGATGTCTCTTCCAATCTAAATGGTTCCCTAACTTTCTATAGTTGAAGAAGGAATACATTGCCCTTGTACCACTTAAAAATGCTGCTCCTTCTGCATTTTGCTCTGTTTCAGTAAGACAAATAATGGCATTAATTTAATTTTGTATTAATTTTCTCATGCATGTAATGAAATCCAGTTCCCTTGTTAATCCAGCAATCTAAGCAAACGCAATATAGGAGCATTACAGGAGGACACTTAATCCCCCCTCTTGTTTCTCTCTAATGTGCTTTTGACTTTTTTAAGGGTGGGTAAAATGAGAGTGTTTCTGTGCAGACAAGGCCAGGTATTGCCTTTCCACATTTACTACCCAATTTAAGTTGTAAATATGTTGCCAAAACACATCCAGGTGTTGGTGGTTTCTACCTGTACAATTTTTGTGCAGGGGAAACCAAGCCCCTGCCAAGGGGTTAGCACATGAGAGTTTCAGACTGGGAAAAGAAACTGCATCCAATTCCCAGAGAATTCTTGCTGGGAAGGGTTGCTTTTTTTTTTTTTTAAATTCTGAGTGTTTTTGCAGAATACAAACTGATGGTGGAGGTGATGTGACATCTTTGTATCCGGCTACCCACCAGCAGCATCGAGTTCCCAGGGCTTTGTGTCTGTTGTGTGCTATTGAATTGTGTCAGACTAAAATTTGGCAGAGGAGTTTGAGCCCAGTGTCAAGTCCTGACCTTTCCCAAGGTGGCTGCTGCTCCGTGTCACTGCTGACCCACCAGGGATGTCCCAATGGTTTGGGCTCCCTGGTGCCCACGGCACTGCTTGGCAGCAGCCTCTCAGCCAGGTGCAGTGGCTGTGGGAGAAGGGGAAAGTGTCCTTCTGTGCCTCTCCTTGCCTTGAGAGCAGCGTTCCAATGCCGGAGGAGCCCATGGGGTCTCTGGTCTGGCTCTGGCCCTGGAGCTCTGGCCGCTGGCCAGGCAGTGAGTGGCCACACAACCGACACGGCCGTGGCTCAGAAAGGGGTGCAATTCCAGGCTACTGTGGCTCCAGGGGACAAGAATCAGCCTTTGCTGCTTTATGTCTGTCTGAAGGGATTTTCCCAGGGAGTTTTCAGGCACAGCTGCCTCCAGCTGGGATGGTCTGAGGGGTGCTGGGTCTGACATGCACACATGTGACTCAGCCCCAGGCAGCACCTTGTGGCTCTCGGGGGATGTCTGCTCCTGCCACACAAACAGGGTGGACTGAGCTTGGACAGACCTGCTCTAGTGCAAGGTGTCCCTTCCCGTGGCAGGGGGTCAGAATGGTGTGGGCTGGAGGTCCCTTCCCACCCATACCACACCATGATTCTGATTTAAGGTCCTGTGAGGACACAGCTCAGCTCTGTGCTGCCGACCCTATCCACACACATGCCACCAGCCTTCATTTAAATGAGAGCCAAACACAGAGACCCTGGGGTTGGGTGAGCTGAGGCAGAATTAAGGCTCTGTATTGAGGGTCCTGCCCACCTGCAGCAGATGACAGCTCCTGAGTTTGAAGTTCCAGGCATCACGTGGGCTGTCCTTAAGATGCTTCATGGGGTTTGAGGCGTTTTTTTCCTTCTCCTCCTGACTCGAAGCTTTGCTTCCAGGGATCTGGGCAGAGAGCTCGGGTCTCCATGCCCTGGGGAAGGGAGCTGAAAAGCACCTGTATCTTTAGTGTATGTCAGGCTATCTTCTCAGGCTCATAAATAATGAATTGTGTGGGTCTGAGCCTTTCTCTCAAATCAGAACATCTAAACCTGAGCATTCAAAATGTAATTTGAACTTCAAATTTGAAGAGCATCCATACTCCCACCTAATTTTAGATGTTAAACTTGTTCCCATCTGCTCTTCAAAATCAGAGGAGATTCCTGAGGAGATTGCCTCTCCTCTGCTGACTGCGGAGCAAGCCTCGGAGTGGGCTGCTCCTGTCAGCCCTGGAAGCAGGTACCATGACCCTGGGCAGCAAAGGAGTGCTGTGTATTTCAAGCTCTTTAAAAAGTCTGTCAGCTCCCCGAAGTGGGTGAGAGCAGACCATCTTCCTTCTTCCTTGTTTTTTGCCAATGATGCCTGCGTATTTTCACTTGTTGGTTCCCTCATTTGGGCTTCAGCTCTGCCAGATGACTCATGTCAAAAGCTCATAAAGCCTGCAGTAAACAGCCTACTGTTCATCAGGGCAATTTGGGAGTTCCTTCTGGGAATACATTTGAGATTGTTAGTGTTCCAGCCCCGGGGGTGTTCCAGTTCTGCTGCTTTCAAAATCATTGGAAATCCTTGGGTACCCTATATTTTCGTTCCTCAAGTGTCTAAATGTGATGTTTAGAAATTAACAGCTACACCCCTTTCCTTTTAAAAGCAATTCCTGCCCCCTGAGTGTGGCATCCTTCGGACTTGCACTGTTCCTCATTAATGGAGGTGTTCCTGGAACCGTGGCATGGTTTGGGTTGGAAGGGACCCCAAAATCCACCTAGTTCCAACCCCCTGCACTTTCAGCACTTAACATCTGGGCAGGTAACTTGTCCAACTGCCTCTCCTTCCTGAGGAACCAAAATGGAAATCAATGTGCAGGCTGTGGAGGCACCACTTCCCGTGCTGTTCCTGGAGCCTCCTGGCTGCCTGTGGCTGTCCCCTGGTCCCTTCATCCCCCTCACCTTCTGCTAAAGTAGCCCTGAATTCGGGCTGTCAAACGTGTGTGGAAATGGTGCCAGGTGCTGAGGGATCAGTGTTTCTCTCGTCTGGATAATTAACCTCTCAACTGGCTGTGCAGTTGGATCTGAGCTCTGCCGAGCTGTTAATCAAACCCTTCATTCATATTCCCATCCGTGCAGCCCAGCCTGGTCTGTGATTTACACAACCCAACATCAAACACTGCTCACAAAGCTGCTGGGAATTTTATTCTTTATTCCTTTTTAAACCCTCCCTGGCAGTCAGAGATGGGAGGCAATTCCTGTTGTCACAAAGGGTCGTCTCCTCTACGTGGCATTAATCTGAATGGATTTGCGTAAGGAGTTGAGTGAATTTCTGGGGAGGCGAGAACTTGTCCAGGATGGAGCTTGGGAAGGAATCAGGAAAACCTCCAAGCCGCTGCTCCCGTTTCCCCTGGGCTCATGGGGAGCAGCTCTGGCTGCATGGGAAGGGCTGTTCATTCCCTGGACTGGCTGTGACAGCAGCAGCTGCCTCAGACAGGCTCCTGCTCCCCTGGGCTTCACGCTCCACACACTCATCCGGCCCCTCTCTGGGCCAGGGCTGTGCTGGGGAGGAGAACAGAGGGAAAAGGTAAAAGGCACCGCTGCTGAGCGGCTGCTGGGACTTCCCCCCTGCTCCTGGATGTCTGCTGGGAAAAGAGCACTGCCATCAGCCTCTGCTTCTCAGCAGCATTTAACAACATGGAAGCTGGATGCTTTGGGAATGTTAAATAACAGTTCAGCACTAGTTTTCATGCTATGACGATAAGATACTTTTCTTTCAGCTGAAAGAATCCCATTTGCCCCCTTTTCTGCTTGCTTCTCTGCAGCTCTTCCTTATGCAAAATCTCCAAAGGACCCTTGAAGGGTTGTCAGGAGGCTTGGGCACTGCTCCCCTCAGCTTCGGGAAAGGATGGAAAACGAGGAAGGAGAAGCAGTGCCTGAGAAGGCCATGCTTCCTCAGGGTGATGGAGTGTCCCAAGGCAGGCACTGGGCTCGTGGCTCAGAGCAGCAGGAAGATGTCTGCAGGCAGTTGCTGCTGGGAGAAGGGCTCCTGCTGCACATGCTCTGCTTCAGATGTAAATCCAAGTTTCTTCTTAAGCCTCAATTCCGAGCACTGCCAGGCACCCTCCATGCAAAGCCCTGCTCTGCAGTGCCACATCCTGCCTGTCCCCATGGCCACCTGTGGATGCAGAGGGTTATCACTGGGCCTCCACACAGGCCACTCTGCTCTTTCCACAGGAATTAAGTAATTGATGGGAAAGGTCAGCTGCCAGTCATCTGTCATGTGGAAAACATCCATTTTGTAAACACTTTTAAGGGCCAGAGCAGAGTTTATTCAACAGTGGGTGTCTGGTGAGGGCTGCTGTGCATCACTGCTCGATCCTTGGCATGTGGCAGCGTGGCCAGTGAGGAGCATCAGGGCCCTGACCAGGGATCCAGAAAGTCCTAGGAAGCTGCTGGGATGGGCTGGAAAGGCGGATTGAAGGAGGGGGTTGGGTCTTGACCTTTCTCAGATGCAGTGGTTCCCATACAGAGGTGTTTGTCACAGTGGCCCTCTCCTGGCCCTGGTGCCTCCTGCAGGCACAGAACTGCTGCAGAACTCCCGGAATTCCTGCTGAATTCCTGGTATCCCTGCAGAATCCCTCAGTATCCACTGAAGAATTCCTGGTATCCACTGCAGAATTCCTGGTATCCGCTGCAGAATTCCTCGGTATCCACTGCAGAATTTCTCAGTATCCACTGAAGAATTCCTGGTATCCACTGCAGAAATCCTCGGTATCTACTGCAAAATTCCTTGGTATCCATTGCAGAATTCCACGGTGTCCATTGCAGAATTCCTGGTATCCCTGCAGAATTCCTCAGTATCCACTGCAGAATTCCTGGTATCCACTACAAAATTCCAGTGTCCACTGCAGAANACAGTATCCACTGCAGAATTCCTGGTATCCACTGCAGAATTCCTCAGTATCCGCTGCAGAATTCCTTGGTATCCACTGCAGAATTCCTCAGTATCCACTGCAGAATTCCTTGGTATCCACTGCAGAATTCTACAGTGTCCACTGCAGAATTCCTCAGTATCCCTGCAGAATTCCTGGTATTCACTGCAGGATTCCTCAGTACCCTGCAGAATTCCACAGTATCCGCTGCAGAATTCCTGGTATCCCTGCAGAATTCCTCAGTATCCCTGCAGAATTCCTCAGTATCCCTGCAGAATTCCTCAGTATCCACTACAGAATTTCTCAGTATCCACTGCAGAATTCCTGGCATCCACTGCAGAATCCCTGAGACTGGGGTGTGCCTGTTCCTGGGGTCTTGGAGCAGAGGAGCCCTGGCAGGACACGGGCAGTCCCGCTGGGTGTTGCCTGCTCAGAGCCAGGGATGCTCGGGCCTTTCTCTCCTCTCTGTTCTGCACCTCAGCCCCTCCTTGGAAAACACCACATTCCAGGGTTTGGCACTTTAGGAAAGCTGGAAACAAAAATGGTTTTGAAAATGATAAAAACAAATTAATGTCCTAAAGTCATTGGTAGCTTTTCTGCGCTGGGCTCAGAGACAGCTTCTGGCTGGGGAATTCCCACATGCTGTGGCTGGGAAAGGCTGGGGTGGCATAAACTGTGTCTGCCAGGCACACCTCACCCCTGTCCCTTTCCCTTGCCATCTGTTGGGGGCCACCCTGGAGAAGAAGCCGATGGCACAGCTGTCACACCTTGGAATGAGATGAACTCTTCAGTGTTTGCTGTCCTAAATCCACCTACTCATTGCATCCATGTGGCTGCAGAGTTCGGGATAATGGGATGGGGGATTAGCTTTCCCCTTGAAGATTTTTGCTTATAAATTCCCTCATCAAATGTCATTCATAGGAGGAAGGAGGGTTCACAACCTCACTGACTCAGCTTTTTAATTTGCTAAAATGTAGGTACAGCTTTGGGAGCCCATGGTGAGTTGTGAAGGGTTTATTTAATATTGCTTTCTAGTATTTACACCATTTTAAATCTGCCCAGTGCCTGCAGCTCAGCTCGTGTGCAGTCACATCCCTTTTGCAGCCCGTGGTTTTTCACCTCCAGGTGCAAGGGGTGCCTTTTGGGAAATCAGGGAGCAGGGAATACTCCCTGCTCTGGTGCCTGCTTCCTGCAGGAGCATCCTTGCCTAAGAACCCAGCTGAGGGCTGGACCGGTGCTGCGGAACTGAGTCCTGGGCACATCTCCTTTAATTGCCCACTCCAGGTGCTCCAGTTTGTTGGGAATATCATCTGATTCACAGACCCAATGGGGCAATGTTTGTTACTCTCTCCTAATGCTGCCAATGTTGTTATTTAGAGCACAGGCATGAGTTTTCTCATGTGTTTATAAAGTTTCGGGGAGGAAATTCACAGGTGTTGAGTCAGCTGCTGCTCCCTCAGCCCCTCTCCTATGGATTCACCTCCCTGACACGGGCAAGGGGTACTTTCCACTAGACCAAACCCCATCCAGCCTGGCCTTGGACACTTCCAGGGATCCAGGGGCAGCCACAGCTGCTCTGGGCACGCTGTGCCAGTTGCCAAAGAAGATTTTGAGTGCAATGCAAATAATAAATGTACCAAGTAGGGAAGGGCATTACAGCCCTGCAAGGAGAGAAGGGCACTACAGCCCTCCAGCACAGCAACCCCATAAGTCTCTGGGTTTGGTCCTGGCTTTGGCTCTTTCCAGCTCCCCGGTTTTGGCTGCCCCTCACACCTCCCGTGTAGCTGGGTTCTAATGAGAGGCTGTGTGTTTCCAGTGAACTCGTTCTGCAAACTGCAGCCAGGGCCTCTTGGTGGGGTGTCTGTGAGCCCCCGTGGTGCTCACGTGTGCCAGGCAGGCAGTTTTTCTGCTGGCAATGCCCAGCAGTTACCAACACAATGCCAATCTGAATACAAACCTTTTTCAGGACTTCTGTTAAGTGCTGGCAAACAACAGAGCGGCTGCCAATTACTGCTATTGAAATTCACATTCGAATTCGTGCTGAAGCAATTTACTGTAGGGCTGAGTTTTCCTTAAAAACTGTTTTTATTTTCTCAATAGAAAACTCCCCGAGGAAATCTCCCTGGTAACCAGAGATTATGTTAGGGGTCCTATCAAAATGTTCTGCTGGTTTTCGTGGACTCTTGGAAGAGAAAATAATCTTACCAGTAAATATCCTGAACAGTCTGTATCTCGCAAATGTTTTGGTTCAGGTGCTGAATTAAAGGGCCACTTTGCTCCAAAAAGCAGGACTTTAAGGGTGGAATAGCGTGAAGAAATTATGCTACTCTGACAGGCCAAAGGCACTGGTAAAAAGGATTGGAGGGGTTTAATTTGATGCGTAAACACCAATGGATTAAAAGGAAAATAACTTCTAGCTCTCAGTCGAAAAGACAA
This sequence comes from Drymodes brunneopygia, assembly GCA_013400955.1. Lineage (NCBI taxonomy): Eukaryota > Metazoa > Chordata > Aves > Passeriformes > Petroicidae > Drymodes > Drymodes brunneopygia. The sequence continues at coordinate 3,545 of VZTZ01040341.1, read as the reverse complement.
ATCTCCGAGTGCCACGACTGAGGCAGAATGGATGAGTTTGCAGGTTCCAATCCTGGAGGCAGTGGGAGCAAGAGACTTAAAAACGGTCTGATCTGAATGGTCTGATGGGTCTCTGATTTACAGAGGGTGTGGTTCATGCTGGATCCCTGTTGGGAGCACCAGCTGCCCCTCTCCACCCCACACCCGTGGCTGTGTGACAGCAGGTTTCGGTCTCACGTTCACCTGTGGCACTGCCCTAAAATCTGCCTCCATGAGCTTTCCCATGAACCAGAGCAGCTATCAGTCTGTCTGAAAGTGTGCTGTAATTCCCTGCTGAAATGAAGTGTTCTCAGGATGGATAGCAGTGCAGAGAGAGTTCTGGCTGCTTTAGGGCACTCAGTTGGAATGGGAAAGAGGAGCCAGTGCCCCAGGGCAGCATCGGCACCACCACCTCCACTCAGGGCTGCATGAGCTCCTTTCTCCTACTCCTTCCTTTCCAGCTGTCCTACTGTTCTCCTGCCTATCCAGAGAGGTTACTGGGGCTTTTTAACATCTTTCCTGCTGGGAATACACATCTGGTGATAACAGTACCCAAAGGAGCTGTAAGGGAGCTGGAGAGGGGCTTTGGTCAAGAGCCTGGAGCACCAGGACAAGGGAGAGTGGCTCCCCACTGCCAGAGGGCAGGGTGAGATGGGATATTGAGGAGAAATTCTTCCTTGTGAGGGTGCTGAGGCCCTGGCACAGGGAAGGTGTGGCTGCCCCTGGATCCCTGGAAGTGTCCAAGGCCAGGCTGTAGAGGGCTTGGAGCAGCCTGGGATAGTGGAAGGGGTGGAACTGGATTAGCTTCGAGTTCTCTTTCAAACAAAACCCATCTGGGATTCCGTGATTTCTGTCAAAGTTCCTTCCCCTGACAATGGCTTATCTGCTGGGAGTTGTTACCTGGGAACATTTGGCTGCCAGGAATCTTGTCTCAGATGGAAGTTACACAAAAATGCTTCTTTGCACTCACAGAACCATTTCCCGTCCTGACGACAGATGACTTTCTGCTTCCAGACTGCTGTGTTTCGGTGAGAAAAGAACGCCAAACACACGTGTCCTGTGGCAACTGATGTTTCCAAAACACCCTGCCAGGATAACTGTCCCATTCCCTGCACCAAACCCGGGTGAATTTTGGGGGAGGGGGGAGTTGGGTGTTGGGGTGTGAATGTTTGGTCTTTGTTTTCCCTGAAACAGCCACAAAGAGAAGCTGAGAATGCAGAGTGGGGGAGCAGAACTCTCCAAAGGTGTTGACAAGCTTGTTAGCTCAGCCCCAAATGCTGCTAGTCCATCTCTCTATGCTTTTGGCCTCTGCTTTCAGAATCCTGGGGACATTCAGGTTGGCACTGGTGCTGTGGGATGCTCTGGTGGATGGGGCTGTGGTGCTTGTGGGACTGGGGTCTGTCATCCCTGGGGGCATTCAATGGGTATGAAGTGTCCAGCCAGGAGCACAGGGATGCCCCAAACCAGCACAGCCTGAACTGCAGAGGACAAACACCACATGCACACACGAAGAACTGATTTATGTCTGGCCACAGAGCGGAGCAGCTTGAGCCACTGTTTGAAAAGAGATGAAATGAGAACATCTCCCTCATATGTTCTTTCAGTAAAACTAACAATTTAAATGGTTTGAAGATGCTGTGATAACAAGGTTTAACTCTCCAGTTGCTGCTCAGGGCTTTTTTTTTTTTGTTCTGGTTGGGATTTTGGTTTTCTTTTTTCCCATCCTGCTTTGCCTTTGTATTGAACAGTTGTTTGAAATCAATGCTGTCAGTGGAACCTTTTTGGTTAGTCAGACCAGCTTTAAAAGCAGATTTGGGCTGCAGCATCTTTCTAAGCAGCCTGGCAGGGCTCTGGCTGGGGAGCAGGAGACCTCTGATAGTGTGAGAAATGCCCTCTGTGCCCAACAAGGAATGCTGGCTGGGGATTTACCAGGGAATAGTGTACAGGAGCAATTCAGAGCAGCTTGCTGATATGCCTCGTTTCAGCAGGGGTGTCTCTGCTCAGGTCCATGTCTCAGAACCATGGGATCCTCTCTGCCCAAGTCCCTGTCACAGAATCACTGGGGCTGAGCACTGACAAAACTCTCAGTGGGCACTGCTGAGGTGAACAAACAGAAAACTATGCTGCATTTATCCTGTGTTTCTCCTCCCATTTGCTGTGCTTTCCCCACAAGCTTCTCCAGCCCTCTGAAGCATGAGATTTATTGCAGGTAAACCACAGAAGCTCTTTAAAGTGTTCTGTGCCTAGTTCCCTTGTTAGCACAAGGAACAGGCACTCCTGGTACCTGAATTATTCCCCTTGCCAGACTCTGGACTCTGGTTCCCTTGCCAAATACCAGGCTCCCTCCCTCCTTCCCCATCACTTCTGTTATAAACGAAGTTTAGTTTTCATAATTTGTGTGCTAGGTAATACATGGAAAGTTGTGAATTTTAAGATTGTTATTTGTGAGAAGCCTGTTAATTGTAAGTTACAGGGGTTAAGTTACACGTATTGCTGTGCACATGTATTGCTGTGTATGGGATATCAAGTCTTCAGGGGTGGGGGGGGTTCGTAGGGACAGCAAAAATTGCTGAGTTTTGCAGAAGTTTCCCGAAAAAGAATACATCCCTGTTGTCAGAAGAACCACCAATGAGAGAGCTGCTGGATGACACCAAAATGGACTGAATGAACCAAATAAATGAAATGACTGGGTATAAAATATCTCCCCCAGAGACCCCGAGGGTCCTCCTACGAAGACTCGTGGGGTACCCCACCTCCACCCGGGAGCTAGTTTACAGTCGATCCTCGGACTCTGCCTTTTGCTGCTTTAATTAGTTCTAATCTTGTTAATAAAACTGTTACTTTGCAAATAAACGGACCCTCTTCGCTCAATTACCTCGACTGGTGCATTGAAGGCTCAGGCAGAGACCCCCCTGGAGCAAGGGGATAGGTCTGGGTGTGGAGAAAAACTCAGGCAACAACCCTCTTGAATAAGGGGTTAGGTCTGAGGGGACATACCCAGGCAGAGACCCCTCAGAGAGGGACAGGTCTGGAAGGGGGGGAAGGGTCAGGCTTTGGATCCATAGAAGACCTATTGCAAAACTGATCGCCCATTCACTGCGATTTTTTTTACAGGACTGCGGATTTTTTTGGTATTTTTCAGGACTGTGATTTTTTTTGTGGTGATTTTCTTTACGGGACTGCGGGTTTTTTTGAGGTAATTTTTTTACGGGACGGCTGGTACAGTGAGGTGTCTGGGTGAGGCTGATTGCCGAAAGTCCTCAAACTGCTTACCAGACATTTTGAGTTCTAGTTTAAGTGGCTAAATTGTTGTTTTCTCATTCCTTTGTTCTTCAGTTTGGTGGCAGAAAACTCAATTTTGTGTTCATATTTGATCATTTTAATTAGAGTTTAAAGCGAGAGGTGCCATTTTGGGGCTTCTCGTCCCTTTGTTCTTCAGTCTGGTGGCAGGAGAAGCCATTCTGTGTTCCTACTTGGTCATTTGAATTATAGTTCTCTAATTTCATGAATGAATAAATGATAAATGT
>VZTZ01040340.1:0-11125 GCA_013400955.1 Drymodes brunneopygia | reverse complement strand
TTTGAGCAACACAAATGCCAAAAAGAGGGACAGATCATCAATCCTTTTACTGTGTAAGAGTGTTCTGAAAGCCGCTGAATCTGTTCGAAACAATAATGGGGATTAAAAATGTATGACTACCTTAGAAAAATCACAATTATTTATGACCTTATACAAAACTATAAACTGATGTTCAGCTCAAAACTGAGCTATATTAAGTTAAAATTCTGCTTCTATTAGAATTCTCTGAGAGTAACTCTACAAGGCATGGGGAAACACTTCTGGGTTTGTGCCTGTGTGAATTCAATCTAGTGCAATGGAGGCAACACTGGTATTTACCTGCCATTAGTTGGATTGTCACTTTATCACCACCTCATGAAGGATAGCTGGAAAACGAGCCCTGGTCACACCATTTAAACAGCCTCTAAATCCCTTTGATTCTGGTGGGAGCTGTTTGAATTTAATTTGTGTGCTTACTGCCTGCATGGCAGGGCCAGCCTGCTCATATATTGCCATCTAGTTAAGTGCTCTCCTTACTCAAGGCCTAAATGTGTATTTCTGCAACATTTAGCCATTGATAACGAAGGTCCTTCTTATGGAAACCGTCAGGAAACTTTCTCTGACCTCCATGAGATTGAATTTGGCCCCAAGAGCTGCAAAGTAGATTCTGGAGGAAGCTGGCTGCCATTTTTTTTCCCCCTGAGTATGACTGACTTGTGAAGTGTGTAAGTGACAAACCAAAAATCAAATGCCATGAAATAGAACTACCTCCTGGAGTGACACTAGTGCATATTCTGTGTATGCTGCCATGCTCTTCCTATCTCCCCAGCAGACTCACTGCTGAGTTAGTGTGATGCTAGTGTCTATTGTGGGGATCATAATTGCTTCCAGATGGAATACAGTGATTAATAGGTATTTCAGGGTACAAATTGCCCTTTAAGTGGTTAGGTACAGTGATATTTTAATAGGCCCCCATTAGGCCTCAGAAATTACAGTTACACTGTTTTCTAATAGAATATTGGCAATAAGGGATTCCGTTGAAACAATCAGCATAGCTCAGAGTTTCATATGATTATAAAATAATATTTTTAAAGCTGCTTCATATACCATTATTATGGTATGACTGTTTAAGGGATTATACTTAAACTAACATTTTTCCTGCTTCATGAGAACTCCAGTATATAAATATAATAAGCTTCTGTCAGTGCGTAACCGGTCCAAGCTTCCATGCTTTAGGAGCCTCCCTGCATGTGTGGAGAGGTCAGGAGCCAGATGCTCAGCTGGTATAAACTCGTGTAACTTCCTTGCTGTCCTTGTAGCTACTGGGGTTGGTACCAGCTGAGTGTTTGGCCTTGAATGTACAGAATAGACAAACTGCAATTTTTGTTTAAAGTAGCCCCTCTACTGTAGGTAACACCAAAACTTAAGACTGTAATATTATTTGTTCTGTTTAATACTTCCTATTTTGAGGATTTCTAAATAATGTATATAATTTTATTCCTTAAAAAAATGCAAAAAGCAAAATGACTTTTAGGCATAACTTCACCAAATGTAAAGGTATGTTTGCTGCCAAGAACTTCACTGTGTACTGGTATCTTTTTTTCTTTTTTATTTTGTGTAGTTTGTAAAGTTTGTTGAAATCTTGCCCTAACAATGTGTTCTTTGCAATTGTTGTTACTGTAGATGTACGTGTTTTATTAAGAAAATCTTGGTTTTAAAAGTGTAGGTATGTGTATAAGTTCCTAGCATGATGAAACTGTCATGACAGTGAATATGCATCATATAGTGCGTAAGAAAGAACAAAATGTAGTTTAACATAGTGCTATTTAATTGAATATCTAAAATGGCCGACAAAATAAAGTGTGTTGCAACATCTTAAAAATTTGTTGGTTTCGCCCTAATTGATGTGGATTAAAAAAAGGAACTTTTTTTTTCTTTTGGGAAAGAACCTGAAAAGCAATTCCCTAGATTTTCTAAATAAGTTCAAGAAAATATTTACAGCATCAGGTATTGTAGCTGGTCAGTTCCGAGCCCTGCTCTGGACTGAAGCCCCAGTCACAGAGATAACAAGGAACTCATGAGGAGTCAGAGATTAATTCTTTTGGAAATTATCCCATATAAGTGCCTTGCATAAAGAAGGTTAACTTTTATTCATTGTTTAAAAAGGGAAGAAAAAAATTTGTTTTCTCCTGGGAGTATAAAGTAAATCAGAAATGTCTGACTAAAAAGGGGGAGTGAAGTGTCAATGCTTTTTGCTTTTATTACACTGAGGAAAAAAAACCAACCCACAAAACAAAACACACACACACACACACACAAAAAATAAAAAAGAAAAAAGAAAAGAAAAAGGCACATTTTATGAAATCCTGATTCTTTCAGCTGAGACTCCTGGCATTCTCCAGGCATCTCTGCAGGGAGGACAGGCTGCTAGGGCTGCACCACAGGGAGTCACAGCTCTGTCCCATTTTCCTGGCTTGTGCTTGGAGTGAAATAACCTGCATGACACCTACAGTATGCTACATTTTCCTGCAGTTATCATCTGAGCAGTGTTATTGCTGCTCTTCTTACCGGCTGTTTTTCCAGAAGGGTTTTAACAAGAAAGCATAGGTCCTCTTCAGTTCTTTGGGGCAATAACTGAAAATTAAATGTCACAAATACCGACCTTCACAACAAGGTTCTGGATCGTTAAACCTGGATTTTGATTTCCCAGATAGATAGGTTGCTGCAAGACTTTATGAGGTGTGAGTGGATAAGATGACTTCAGGATTTCTATACTGGCTGATTCCTAGATGTGCTGATATTGGATAGTTACCTGCTCAGTACTCAGACCAGTCTGGGTCAGAAGCTGAGTTTTCAAGTACTCCCACATGCTGTTGGAAATGTTTGGTTAAGGGTCCAAAACTGATGGACATTTACAGACTTTTACACTCTGAGAAGGCTTTCCCAAGTCTGATCCTCTGTCCATCCTGCTCAGTTGTCTTTTGCTGATCCCTGACTCCTTTTTGCCCTTTCCTGCAGGGTTCAGCACTTTAAGTTTTGATTCCTTGGCTCTGAGCAGTGGCAAAACAAGACATGGGATTTCTCTGGACATCAGATGTGAGAACTCTGAGGGTCTGATGCTTCTCCCTTGACTTTCAAATGTCTGTTAGATCACTTATTTTCCCCTTCATTGTGAGCTACTGCTTTTTCTAAGGTCTCCCTTCTGGTGGCAAGATCTTTCTAAGGTTTCCCTTTGAGTAAGGGCAGGATGCAGAACTCAGGCACTTCCTCACAGGACTGTCAAGCACAGCCTTCTCCAGCCACAGAAGCCCAGAGGCAACCAGTGAAAAATGTTGCCTGCACAGGAGGGACTGCCAATACTGGTGTGGCTGCCAATGCTACCAGATTATTGTTGCCTCTGGGATTGTTGCCTCCAGAATGAATCAGCAGATGTAACTCTGTTGTGCAGGCCATAAAAAAACATGTTGTGGCATTGTGGCTTTTGTCTAAAGCAATGGACCAGGTCTCAGGAGACCAGGGTTTATCCTTTGCACTGCAAGTGGCAAGGACTGCTAAGCCCTTCTCATGCACCCCAAGGAGCTCTGGGGAGAAGAAACTTCATGTGCTATGAGCCCAAGTACAGCTGCACACAGATCCTTACCAGTGGGTCCCAGATATGCATGCATACAGCTACCTGCATACAGTGCTTTTCTTTCCACGCAGTACTTACCCTTCTTTAACATTAATGTGCATCCTTTTCTGTTTCCACATGGGCAGAATCAGTCCTCACAGTCCCAAGACATCAACAGCTTGTAGGTATTGCAGTTACCATCTCTAAGAGCATTTTAAAGACAAGTAGTTAGTCAACAAAAGCTCTTCTATTCACTCTCCTTTCCAACTTACCTTGTTCTGTACTATCTCAACAAGAATTTCCTTTTAACATCAGGAGACTAGCACAGTGTAAGTAATAAAATATGTGCTGTCATTTAACGTCTACTCTAAACTAAAGACTGAGATTTAAAGATGCTTTGGCATTCTGAGCACTCCAAGAAGCAAATTCAACACAGCTGGCTCAGCAGTCAACAAATAATTACTCTACAGTGATAGACTGTCCTGTATCCCAGGACTCATTATTGGATTCCATATACAGCTTTACAAAGCAAACAGCATTTGTGTGTTCTTAGCACTCTATCAGCTTCATTATTCCTGATTTGAATGCCTGATAAAGGAACAGCCTCATATGCTGGCCTTATAAATGAACCTGAATGTTTGCTGAGCTCCGCATTCAAGACAGTTTAGGCCAAGGGATTTCAATATATCCAACATTTTATAGAGCCATATTTTTTCCAAAGGATTTAAGGAAATAAAAAGGCAAATTAATAAATGGCCATTATTGTTGTATATTGTAAATGAGAATTGATAAAAAAGATTGTTTTCTAGCTTGTACAGCAACATGCAGCATGGGGAAGGAATAAGAAAAATGCATTTGCTTAACCTTAGGTTCACAACCTTTTGGATAGTTGCTGTTCCTTGGCTCTTTGCAGTAGTCTTTTTTCCAGTATCTGCTCTCCCTGTCTGCATTTCAAAGGCCCCTAAGAACCATGCAGTTTATAATTTTTTTCAAGCTGACAACTTAGGACATGATGTCCAGGGCATACTTTCTGGTTTTTTGTATAATAAGATCTCAGCAAAAGCTGTATCACATACAGTTTTGCCTATGAGATTTGCCTATGAAATGTCATTAGTTGATTCAATATTTGAAAAAAACTTGTAGTATCAGTAACGCTTTGCTCAAAATGACACAGAGACAAGAGCAGGACCCCAGAAATAAACAGAGAAATGGAACATGTCATGGTTTTTACAAGAACACTGTGAACATTTCCTCACTACTGCATGTTGCTATATGATAGAAAAATATTATATTAGCCTTGAAAGCCCAATTTTCCCTTAGGTTGAAGCTCACCACAACTAAGGTCCTTTCACTGCTCACAATGAGATTCTGGTTGAGCCCTTTGAAGAGCTTTCATGCCCCCCTTAATTTTGGTTAAAAATCAAGCCATTTTCCCCTTCAAAAGCTCCTCATCCTCTAGGGTTTTACTCCTCCTTCTCTGTATGGACTCTTCTTATTCCTTTTCCTTTCCTCAGCTTAACTCATGCTAATAGTTCCACTTTAACTCTTTTCATTATAACTCTTTTTCATGCCAATACTCTGAAATATATTACCTATTATAATCTTCAAAAGATGCTGCACTTTATTTGTTTAATCAAGTTTCTTTGCTTTGTAGTGTCAGTTAGCAAACAAAATATTAAAAGTATAAAACACCTCCAAGGTGTTTGTAGCCTTGGAGCTTAAGAACAAGGATTGGAACTAAACTACTAGCTACATGTATGTGTTTACAATCAAGAAACATTAAAATAATACTTTGTTCTGTTTTTTTCAGCACTACATTCATGTTGCAGTGTTCTTTATTCTATACCTGACACTACAGGTACCCTNTAATAAGAAAAATGCATTTGCTTAACCTTAGGTTCACAACCCTTTGAATAGTTGCTGTTCCTTGGCTCTTTGCAGTAGTCCTTTTTCTAGTATCTGCTCTCCCTGTCTGCATTTCAAAGGCCCCTAAGAACCATGCAGTTTATAATTTTTTTCAAGCTGACAACTTAGGACATGATGTCCAGGGCATACTTTCTGGTTTTTTGTATAATAAGATCTCAGCAAAAGCTGTATCACATACAGTTTTGCCTATGAGATTTGCCTATGAAATGTCATTAGTTGATTCAATATTTGAAAAAAACTTGTAGTATCAGTAACGCTTTGCTCAAAATGACACAGAGACAAGAGCAGGACCCCAGAAATAAACAGAGAAATGGAACATGTCATGGTTTTTACAAGAACACTGTGAANAGTTCCCTAGTTACAGGACTTTATTTTAGGGAAGTTGAGATAAATTAAATTATATAGATTAAAAATATCAATAGATTATATTATACAGATCTATTTATCAGTCTTAAACACCTTCAGTTAAATTACCAGTAGGAGAAATTATTTTGTCATTCAGGTCAATAATGAAAATGTTTAGTCCAAGCTATCCAAAGCAGTGAGCACAAAAATTGTTCCTAAGACTGTTTTCTTTGGAGGGGTAAAAGCTTTTGCCACAGAAGAGAAAGATCACTTTTATTATTACACCAACAAATCCAGGTGCCTCCTTCACATATATGGGACAAAAAGGAGCTTACAAGAGTTCCTCCCATTGCAAGTTTTCTAAGGATTAGAAAGATTAATGATATTTACCTATACATGGCTTTTTCCTCTGCATGGATCTGTCCTGTGCTGTGCCTTCCACCTAGGGATGTCTGAGTTATCAGGGAATGGTTAAAGCAAAGAATACCATGCCTGGTGAGCTATCCAGGGCTCCAGAAGTAAGGAATGATGTTAGGTGCCATTTGGTAACCACCTGGCCCTCTGGAGAATGCTGGGCATCTCCCTGCAGAGGGGCTGTGGTGGTGCAGCACACACAGGCCGAGGAGCCCTAAATGGAGTCAGAGACAGTTCATTTTCTAGTGTTGCTGGAGACCAGCTAGAGGTTAACAAAGAAAGAATTGCCTTGCCAATTTATTCGTTCCTGTCAGGAAGGCAAGCTGTTATTTTGAAAGGAGCTAACGACACGATGGCGAAAACCATATAAGCTGAACAGAAACTTCCCCTGTATCCTCCAGCCAACTGTAAATTCAGCCAGCAAAAATCTTGGAAATGGTACAAGCCTTCCTGCGTTGAGAGCACTCAGGTTGGGGTGCCAAGAATAAATCTCACTCTGAGGGAAACCTCTGAAGTAACTGCTGTTGACTGAGCTGTTCCTGGCTGTGAAGGCAGAGCTGAGTGTGGCAGACAGTGTCATGCCATGCCAGATGCTGCATCCCCCCAGCCCTGTTTACACCAGATTTTGCCTTAGTTGTCAGTGAGGGAAGAGAAGGAAATGGTGCAGTCTCCCTCCTTTGCCTCAGACTGGCAACTCTGGGCCTCTCCTTCAAGTTACTCCAGCTACTCTGTGGTTCCCAGAAAGCTGAGACAGTCATAAACACCATTTAACTGGTTGATTAAATCAGTTTACAGCTGCTTTTCATCACCACAATTTTGCAAAGCAACCATTGGGTCTAGGCCATTATTTTAAGTCCCTCTATGAGGACAAAGTTGCACAAAGACAGAGTTGGGTCATACAAGCATCCCAAAGAAGGGCACAGCACTGGAAAGGTTCGTGCAGCAACCAGGAGCTCTGATTTGCAAATAATGCTCGGCAGTGACCTTTTTCAGCTGTAAGATGGGAGAATAGTTTCTTAAATGTTTACAACATGCTGAACACCTCTATTTCACTAAACAAGGTGTAATATACTTTCAACTTGAAATTTAGCTACTGGAAAAAAAGCAGAAAATATATAATTCATGAAAGAACCAGAATTTAAGTCAAGGCAGTTCATGCTAAAATACCCTGAGTCTTATGCAATGTCATAAACTCCTTGGCTAATGCATTCATAATCTAGCAATTCCTATCCACAGATCCTAGGAAAGATCCAGCAAGTATTTCCTTGAAGACTTATTAAATTGCAGCCCAATCCAATGTAGTCCTTTTCTCAGTTCCTTAAGCCAGGTTCCTGGTGAAAACTCCTACTGACATTACTCAGCTTGGATGAGTGAGGGCTGGATAAGGCCTGTGGGATTTAGCTTTCTGAGAACCATGCTCAGTCTCCTTTTCCTGTGTCCACAGTCTTCTGAATTGGAAATCTTTCTCACCACCTGGTCAAGGGTGATCTATAAACTCTCTTCATAAATTCATTCCAAATCACTCAGAAGAACATTTATTTTCTGTGTTATTTATTTAGGTTACTATTGCCATAGTTACCATATACAAATTTAGATTACTGCAAACACACAGTAATGACAAAATATTCAGAATATATATTAAAAAAAAGAGAGAAAAATGGTCTCAGTAACATTAAGGAAAAAACAAACCCCAACATTAGAATTATCTCCTATACATTCTGGCATTATGTAGAAATTAAAATGCACTCTGACACTGATTTCATTTGACACATCTCTGTCATAACTGTGATAACTTTATTCCTCTCCATCATCTCCACACCCCAAAGCCCTGGATTATTTCCTCTACTCTGGGTGATTAGTAATATTGCTAAACAGTTTCTTCACTGGATGTTCCCCCTTGTAGGGAGAACCGCATTTTTTCAGGAGTGAGTGCAGTCCTATACCAAATGCAGACACATGGATGAATTTGTAACCCTGGCTGTGCTGTTTAGTCCATCAACTCCAGCAACACCATTATTGCCAGTCTGATGAATTGTGGCAGCTGGAACCTGTTTGCTGCCTTGAAGTTGCCTTTAAAGCTGGCTAGATGGTGCTAGAACACACTGCATTACATTAACGAGCATATGGCTCACATTCTTCTTATTGTTGATCAGAGACTACTTAAAACTTGGTTTTACAATGTGCCTCCACACTTGAAAATTGTAAAATGAGCCACTTGCGCAGTTCAGTCCTGGACTAGAAACTATTAACAGTGCACAGCTAACTAAACAGTGAGTTGATTTTAAGGATGAAATTTTTTTAAATGTAAATTTTAAAAATCCCTTCCATTGCCATATGAACAGGCCATGTACTAGGGCTTTGTACCTCTGAAAGTTGTCTTCCTTAATAAAGGAATTTCTACCAGTTGTGCAGTTAAATTTTTCTTGCTGCCACAAACTTGACCCTTGATCTCTCTAACTGTCTTTGTAGGGTGGTTCTGTGTTCTCCTTTGCTTGTTTGTCTGTAACTCACTTGGGTCCACCAACAAAGAAACATGTAATTTAATTAATATGGCAGAGCTGCAGGCACAGTTGAGCAGAGCCTGAATTTATATTTTCATTTGGCTGGTCAGGAAATTGGTTGCAATTCAAAATGAATATGTCATTCCAGATCTCACACTCTGGTCTGTGGACAGCTACATACGCATAGCAACAGCTGAAATGAAAATGCAAGTCTCAAAGGACATTTAACTGCCAATATTTTCAGCTTCTCTTATCACCACTGACCCCACGTTGCATACTTGCCTTTCCACAATGATAAAAAAGGGTTCAAGCTGATGAAAATGAGCTATAGCAAATTAACACAATGTGTATCTATACAGTCCTCATATTCTGCTTGTAAACAGACAATTGCTGCTATTTTATAACTAGCCTTGGGAAGATGATTTGGACCTTTGCTGGTGTGTGCTAGCTGACTGCTGTAAAGCCTGTAGGAGCATCCTACTGCTGCACAGTGATTTTCAGGGACATGAGCAAGCTGGCCAGAGGTCAACCACTGCCATGGATGTAGCTCCATGTTTGTAAAATAGCAGCAGGTTCCCTTTCACCTCCAGTTTTAAATCTGAATTTATAAAGAGATTTTTTTTTGTAACTCATGTACTGGAGAAAGCACACAAAAAAGAAGAGAAATGACACATAGAAAACACATTTCTCTGTTAAGGTAATATTGATACAGCTGTTTATTGCCCAACACACTGAGGGAAACAATACCTGAATGAGGTCAAAGGGCTTTCAAATAAACATTAACACACATTCTGCAGGAGTCAGTTTCAAATTATTGCAGAAGGATGTGTCACATGAATGCAGATCTCATTGACTCATTCATTCAGCAGCAGGATTTGCTGCTGTCAGTTCTCCTTCTTGAGCAAGAAGTGTTGACCAAGTCTCAGGCCACAACATTGGGCTACTCTGTGTAGTATGAACTAGAAGGAAGTTCTGGGCGGGATTTCAGTGCAATCAAAGCAAGACAGAGATTTAAATGCTCAAAGAGAGCAGAGTGTTGGTTTGTCTGTCAGGTGACAGTCCTGAACACTGTGCTACTGAGGCTTGTGAGGTTCCTTTTTTCCTTTCTTTTTTTTCCTTGCAAAGCCAAACAACAGGAGCACAAGATACTTAGATAGCCCTACTCAAGATGAAACAAGAGAGCTAATCTCAAACTGGTTGAGAGAAGCAAATAAAATCTCTTCTGCCTGGGGAGAAATTGGCATTTGAGTTAGGCCATGACCTGTGACTGAAGTGGGAGGAAGAGAGGATTCTTCCTCTGGATGTGTTTATCTGGGCTTGTACAAAATCTGAGAACAACTACAGAGTCATACTTTTAATGGGAATAATGCCTGCTATGGAAAGCCTCAAAACTCCTAAGAGCTTAGGTGACTGCTGTGCCCACCTGTGGACAGATGGCACTTAGCTGATTGTGCCCAGAAAGTAGGTCAAATGGGAGTTTTGATTTAGGCATCCAGAGAGAGATGAAACATATAGAAGAGACAGTTCTCCTGAAGGTAGATCCCATGATCAACATGAAAGATTAATTCCAAGATAAAACCCAAAACTTTCTCTGTAGTGCTGGGCAGCCCTAAACACAGCAAATATTGTGTGTGGAGCTGCTTCTTTCATATTGCACCGTGACAGCACTTAGAGGTCCCAGGCCAGTCCTCTGCTCTTGGCCCTGGTCAGGTACTCAAATGATGCCCTCCTCTGGTCAGCAAGGCAGGGAAGAGGCAGGAGTCACAGGGCAGGACAGCTGAAAGGCTGCAGTGATAACAAAGTTGCTTGGCAGATACACCTGAATGATCATTGACCTCTCTATGCTGATAGGGATCTGCTCCCAGGAACTGCTTCCTCCACCTTTCGCAGCTTCCAGACCACTGCAAGAGGAGAGATACACAAACTTAATGTTCTTTCTGAAAAGTAACTCAGACTACCCAGCACACCTCTGTGACCACAGCACCTGATCAAACTTGATTTTAAATTACCTAATTTAATTGTAGGAAATGGCCTTTGGCCTTATGCCACTGCTTTTAAAATAATTGCTTCAGCTCCAGTCNTTTGTAAGAAACCTATCATTAAGGCCAAATGTCTTGAACTGGCACTGACTGCACTAATGGAAAAGATTCCGTTGGATTTTTGGGAGCTGGGGTGGCCCATCTACTTGAAGGCAGAGCAGGTCACCATGTGCAGTAGTTCATGTCTGGTTTGCCATCCAGGCCTGTGCTGTTTAAATGGCATCCATTGTGAGCAGGTTTGGGCTATGTTCCTCAGCTCTAATTCCTCAATTCCTAAACTCTTGGATTAGGTGGGTGTCTGTTATGATCCA
>VZTZ01040337.1:147-14845 GCA_013400955.1 Drymodes brunneopygia | reverse complement strand
CACCAGCTCTGTTGTCATTCTCTTGACACACTCATCACCTCAACGTCATTTTTTAAGTTGAGGGTCCCAAACCGAACACAGAATTCATAGTGCAGCTGGGAATTCTTGACAACTGCAAATTTTAGATGGTCTCAAGTGTTAAGAATGGAGACTACGTGTCAAGACCAGCTCCTGATTATCTGTTAAGATTTATAACTGTGTGACTTGGTCAAAACACACAAGTAGTCCATAGCAGAGGCAGCATGGTATGCTCCAGAGAAGCATTCAACTACTATGGGCAGAATATAGGATTTTTCTCATTCTGCTCCCTTGCCACACTCCAGCATCTTAACAGTTGTAATCAGGGGCACAGTAGAGTTCAAAAGACAACCACTTTCAGGAAGTGTTCCTGATGTAATCACCAAAATACAGATCATATTCAATCTTGTGGACAGAAGTACTGCATAAAACTGTAGGTGCCTCTACTTGAAAAAACTGAGGTTTTAAAAACTTGATTTCTTTTTTTCAGTCTGCTTGTTTCACAAATTATTTCACCCTTCAGCAATATGCAGCTACAAGCAGCTGACTCTGGAGAAGCAATTTTTAATTAAAACCTGTTTCTCTCCCTTTTCATTTCAGTTAATGATTGCCAGGAGGTGTTGCTAACCACAGGCCCTTTTCAATACATTCTGAGCATACTCATACCCTATCACCTTCCACAGAAAAGATGGGTGCTCAGCATCTGTGGTAAGTGGGAGGACATGGATATTTCTCTGGCAGCTGAGCTGTGCTAAGTGAAAAGTCTCCACTGGTAAGTCTTTATTTTTTAATTAGTTCTTCAAGAAAAGAAATTACTTCCAATAGCGAATAAAATTGCCCTAAAAATCTAAAAGTGCAGAATGGAAATTACTCTGTCAATTACAACAGCAAATATCTTTTGACAGAATGTTCATGATTTAACAGTTTTCAGTGTTTCCTAGATCAAGTCTTCCAGCTGTAATATTTATGCATTCATGACAATTTACTTCATGATTGGTTGGGGATTTATTACCTAAGTTTGGGTTAGGATCATGTGGCTAAATTCAGTGCACTGAATATTTTTGTTCATTCCTTCAAGAAAGGAGTGATTAATTATAAAGCCTATTAAATGCTGCTGTCAAGACTACACCAGACCTTTTCTATCAGAACAATTATTTTCAACATAAATGTTTCTGTTCTATGGATTTAGTAGGCTATACAGTGAAAGTGCTTTGGTTTAGATATTGATAAACATGGGGTTTATCTTGTTTACTGGCCTGTTTCTCTTTACATTGGCTTCTTCAGGAATTTGGTAAGCTAGTTTTCTAGAAACTATAAAGAAAATTTTGCTTTCATTAAAGTCCATTTGGCTCAGATCTTTTGATATTTTGTCGTGAAGATGGCAGAATACAGGCGTTGTCTAAAGCTATTTAAACATATTCCTATCCACAAGAAAGTCCAAAATATTACAGCTCTGTGCAGCCCTTTTTGCTCTATTGACTGTGATGCACCAGACCTGGAAACATACGCAGAGATAAGAAAATACTTCTAACTCCTTTCCTCCAGCTGATACAGAAAACACCACTGACCTACACCCTGAGACAAACACACACGCTGTGAACACTGCAACTTCGAAATGCATACCCTAATAACTTACAATAAACAACCAGACTATTTCAAACAAATGCTGTACTATTTGAGTAGGTTTCAAAACTGTCACAAAGCAAAGGCTGCCTGGTGGAACAGTGTTTCTGCTGACACAGAATATTTACTGCAGAGATATTGCAAAGATGACATAAGGGGAAAAATGGCTTAGTTTGGAAGATAAGGAACTTTCCCTATAAAACTAGGCGACATAAATAAAAGGATGAGGGAATAACAGTGGACCAGTTATATGACTGCCATCAAAATAAGACTTAATCTACTATCCAAGTGAGGATATAACCCTCTTGAATTGGGTTTTCCCTGCAATTCAGCATACAATCATCTAAATGTACCCGTAGGTGCTCAAAAGAATTGTCTAGCACAATGAATACTAAGAAGCTTTATATTTTTCTATTTCAGCTAATAAAAAGTCAGAGCTAGTCTTTTTCTGTGCTATCTAATCAGCAGAGGGAGGGTTCTGTGAGCAGCATGTGGGCACAACAGCTCGGTGCAAAGTGAACAAGGTTCACAGCAAAAGACAGAGTACTTTTTTACTTCCTACTGCTGAAAGATTATGTAACTGGAAGCGACTCACAAATATTTAAATATTACTCTATCCACTGTGTCTTGTACTGAGTTTCTGTCATTTGAGGCAATTTAAAAATCAGCCTTTTATGATGATTATAAAGTACTACGAAAACAAAGTTTCATATTCAGAAAGATGAGGACATTTCTTCAGGAAGAAAGACAAGAAAACAAAGCCAAAACCAGGTAAATAGGAAGATACTTCAAAGGAATTCACCTTACGTGAAAGATGTAGCATTCTCACTGAATTGTGGTTGCTTCTGAAACCAAATCAATTATCCCCACATGACTTGCAATTGCAAATACAAGGAGGATAAATGTGGGTATCAAACTATTCATGCCAAAATAATTTGTGAATCATCCTACCAAAGGTCACATCAAAGTTGCATACTGGCTTTTAAATAGAGGCTTTAGAAAAACGCTTAGGAAAGCTGCTGACATACTTACAAAGAAGAAAAAAAATGCCACCTCTATGGTTCAAGAAATTATTTTACAGATAACTTATCTCAGAAAGCACAGGTTCAGTTCCACACTAATCTTTGTCGAGTATCATTGTTCTGCACATACAGTAAACAGGAAGAGCATGCTATGTATCTGAGCTTAGAAAGTGGCCCCTCAGTCAAGTCACTAAGCAGGCTTTTCTTTAAGCATATGCATATCCTATTTAAAACATAAGGGCCCACCTTCTAATCTCCAACAAGCTGTGAGTGCACACCTACAAACACTCAGCAAGGCATGGGAACCTGGGGCTTTCCCAGAGGTACAGCGATATATGTCACCAATTTAACAAGCACTCAGGCTCTATATCTTTAGAGAATAGCCAAGTTGACACAGATGCTTTAGAGGCCTATTTCCATTTTAATGGACATGGAAGGGAAGATTTACGCGCACAGCTCATTTTATTCCTTGCCAGAGTCACTTGTTAAATGACATGAGAAAAAACAGGCACCCTCCTAGTGAGATATGACACCTGACACGGGCCGTGAGCTGGGAGCAGCCCTGGGTGAGCGGCCAGCCCCGGGCACGGGCAACGCGGGGCGCTGGTGCNATTTTAGAAACCCTTTGTGTATTGCTTAAAATTAGTGATAAACAGCTCTAATGGAAGCTGAAGGCAGTTACAGAGGAAGTAAATCAGGGGTCTTTTGAAGTGTTATTATGGCTGTTAACAAAATTAAATAGATTTATTGCCTCCTTCAAGAGAAAAGGCAGTAAGGTAAACTGTTAACTATTTTTAATACATGCATAAAATGTTTCATCTGGAAAAATATGGGACATAATTTTGGATTACCATTTTCTTAGTTTCTGGATTTTCAAAGCTCAGCAAAAAGGCCAAGCATTAACTCATGAAAAGTCTCTAGAGTTCCAATCTTGCAAAAATATTTGCACTTAAACAACTTTAGGTAAAGGTTTAAGATGAGCCTTCAAAATCACTGATAGTTAGGAATACCAAGTGCTTCTCATTAAATGTTTTTCAATTTGCTTTTAGAGTACTGAACTCATTAAAATAGCAAATATATAGTCTTACTGAACTGAACTTTAAAGCTCACAAGTGGGACACGTATTCATATCCCTTGTGAAAAATTTGTACGGAACTGTGTGTCCTTCTGTGTCATACAAAAGACACAGTAACGTCTGTTCTCTAGAGGTATTATTGTGTACATTGACATTTGTAACAACACTGCTGTAAAGTGCAATAAGGCTGAAATTTCATCTGAATTGTTGCTGTATTATGAATGTTTCAACATTTTCTAGCCCTTTGCAGGAAAAGTCAGCACTGATGTTTTCTGTTGAATTTATTAATGTGACAGTCATCAATCATAGAGTATCAAAATATGCAAATTCTGCCATTTGTTACCAGCATTCTTGATTAATGACATACAAAACGATGCACTGGTGATCTGGGAGAACAAACTTTCTCCTTCTCTGCAAGTGGGTGGCAAAATACAAAGAGAAGCGCATGACAAGGAAAACAAACTCTGGTGGGAGTCACCTCTTGAGTCATCGGACCACACAGAGCACCAGCAGCTCAGCAGAGGCGGGGGATCTGTCACAGCACCCCACCAGGCCAAACAGAACTGAGAAAACCTACAGCAACCAAATAGAAAGCCCAAAGTATGGGGCTTTTTATCAAGAATGGTTAAAAAAAAGTGAAGGAACAGGATCTCTGAAACTGGGAAATTTGTGGCAGGTGCAGAGTTTCTCTAGACTTCTATCTGTGTTGAAGCCAGAAATAATCAACTTGTTCATAACACCTGTATAGATGTGTTGTATTCTACACATATTTTGCTTCAACCTCTCCAATGCCCACCTGCAAACACAGCCTGCCTGCAGCAGTGGAATCAAGGAAAAGGACTTGTGGGCATGACTGAAAACCCAATGGATCTCAGAAGTAACTGTGATTTTTTAAAAATTGGGGAAAAATTGCTCTATATCAAAGCAACTCAGGTACACTGAAGATTATTGACTTGGGATTTTAAGAAGTAGAAGCAGTAGGCAGCAGGACCAGTGACTGTGCTTGCCAGGGCTGTGACAAATCTACAAAAATTTATCAAAGATAACACATAGTACGGCTGGGAAATTGTGCTTTCTTGTCCACACAAAGACTATGACTTAAATTTAAGTAGTTGATGGCTGTATTCTTTTAGTTAACCAGATAGCAAACATCTTAACATCCACCTCAGCAAACCATGATGGAAAGCTTTACCCAGATTTCAGCAAGGAAACATTTCCTCATGAGCATTTGTAACTTTAGGTGCTTCATGCAAAATGTTTAAACACAGCGTTCCTGTCAGCTTGCATATTTTAACGACCTCTTCGGATGAGTACAAATCCTGACATTACATAATACAGGCCCAAATTCTTGAAATTATTTTGATACACATAATAAAAGATAACAACTACTCCTGGTAGGAATACACATCCCACAGCCTTTTACAGTTTTGAGTAACTCTACAAATCCAGGATCATTAAAGAAACTAGAATTTTTTATATTTGGAGAAGGAGACAAAGAAGATTTGGGGTATTTTTTATGATTTTGTTTTGACATATTTGCTGTGCACATTAAAATCTGAATATTATGCTGTAATAGCAGTCTATATAAAAAGAGAAAACACAATAGAACAAAACTTCAAGTAGTGTTTTAAATAAGAAATAATTAAGCATGGGAGAAAAAGCCCTCAGACAAAACAAACATAAAATTACACCACCTTCCTTACAACTCCAGTAGAGCTGTGGCTCTTGGATTCCAGGCAGATGTATTACCATGTGTGATTTCAGAAGGAGGCACCCATCACACATACCAAAAGAGGAAAAGCTGTTCCTAACACTAAGAAACTTCTCACACATCTTAAACATGAACAGACATTGACTAAAGGCAATGATTTTCTCAAACTAGACAAAGTGATATATACTCATTTATACTATTCTGCCTTTTTCACAAACAGAGATTCACTGTCACACATTACATTTTGTAGGCTTCAATATTAGCTCAAACTACTAATCAAAATTATTTGCACTGCTGCACTGGATTCTGATTTCCAGTGGCTGAGATGAAAATACATCTTTGTTTCTGTCAAAACATGGTGACCCAGACCAAGAGTAGGCATCTTTCACCTATTAGAGAGGTGACAATATCTGAAGCTACTGCAAGAATTTATTCAGAACATCATCTGATAGCTTTTTGAGCAACATAAGAGATAAAACATGCTACCCAAAACTGCAAAGCAGCAGTAGCTAAAGAGGGAAAGGCAACAAATGCTAATTCCATCAGAATAGACATTCAAAGCCAGAGAATTCAGAATATGCACAGCCTATTTCTGTGAGTTTTCACTTCCAGCACTTAGTAAGCTTCAAGTTAAAGAATGGTCATTTACCTTCATGCAAAGAACATTTGCATTGCAAGATAAAATAAATTTTTAAAAATTCTGGAAAAAAAATCAAAGCTTACCCAAGTGCTAATTTCTATCTTTACTTCCAGGTTTTAAAACAAAGCAATACCCCTGCAAATAAAGCACCACCAACAAAAGGTAATTTCTATTGTAAATGGATAGTCAAGCCATCCTTCAACTTTTCCTGTGTTTTCTGTGGAAGTAGGTATGTCTAAGCATGGTTAAAGGGCATGTTAGATGTCCAGTCTTCTCTTCTTGGCAGCACATGTATTTTTCTGCTGCATTTGGTCAAAAAGTCTCCCTTACTGATCTTTCAGATGAGAATGTAATATACAGTGTGCACTTATTTTGATCTGCGTTCACTGGAGCTAAAACTTTAGGACTTTAATATATGCTTTTAGCCTAAATACACAGACATTAGCAGAGCACAGACAAAATACACTTACCAGGATAGGAACAAAGGTACCACTGTGATCTGTCATGTTAGCCTACCCTCACCAACAGTAAAAACAAGCTGCTTTCTAAAAAGGAAACTACAGTTTGAAGTGTTTCAGGAAGACATCAGAAATGATCTGACTCCTTCAAAAGCTTAAAAGGAACCTTTCTGGAAATTTTCTTTTTAGAGAGTGATTCACATATCAAAGCATGTGTTTCAGTCTGATTCAGTGCTTACTTTAAACACAGGCCATTTGACATGAAATAATAGTGACAATGAATGGCTATATAGGATGGCTGGGACATGTAATTGGAATATAAAAATTATTTTTTATGGCTATGAAGTTCACTCTGGTAATACAAATTATTTCTAAGTACTTTGGTAAATCATTAAGCTGTATACATTTTGAACTGCATTTCCACCAAAAAAAACCAGTCATTGCAAATTGCTTTATGTTGGAAAGAGACATAAAAATATAAATCTGTTCACTTACTCATTGAATCAACTTTTGGAAATTATTCTGCACATATATATCCACACATAACTGAAAATATGCATATGTATTATATATATTTATGTAGGCACATACACACATATACAAAATGTTAAAATACTATCAGTGCTGCAAAATATTTGTCATAGGAAAATCTCTCCTGCGGTTAAGTGAAGACAAAAGAAATCCTTTATTTAGTTTCTAAGCAAGAGACATTTTTGCTCCTATGCAAAGGCTTTATTTCTGACATACTCAGTGCTTGAAGTCAGTGTTGATGCAGCTTCCTGATGGATGCTGGTATTCTTGCTGGGACAGTTGAGCACTTTTGATCATGGACATGCAATACCAGGCCTGGTTTCAACAGCTACTCTGTGTCAACATCTCTGTGTTCAGAGCCATAGCAACTACACTGGAGGGTCTGAGAGTGCCAGATACACATGCAAATGAAGTACAGTAAAGAAGGTGATTTTTTTAGTACTGATTTATTTTGATTTTATGCAAATAAGTGCTACCTTGAGTAAACTGATTCGCTCACATAAATTTATCCCCTCATTTCCATTTAATGAATCAGTTCTATCTGACATTTTTATGACTTAAATTTGGCATTTATGGCTTAATGACTCTGGAAAACAGAGCATGAAACATATCTGGTACAGAAAGGTACATGCAAATATCAAACATAACAGAAGGTTTAAGAGAACTGCAATTCACCTACATCATAATAACATCTAGAATAGGAGTGACTGTTGTACAACAAATGCACTATAGGCTTAAATCCAGGCTGTAATAGCTCTCTACTGCAAAGGACAGTACCCGGTGTTCCCTTTAAAAGCCATTGCTTTGGTCTAGCGAACGATTATCTGAAATTGTATAGCCAAACTTGCAGTCTAAAATAGTTTCTGAGGAATCATAAACCTCAGGAATTAGCCTCAAATCTATTTTTGTCACTTTGTCATTCTGGAGTATGTACAGAAGTATCACCTTACTTAATCTTATCATTTATCTACTTCAATAAGATCTGAAATTAATTTTATGCCTCCAAATCAGTCATCATGAATTCTTATGATACTACAAAAGGAATATGTTACCTCTTTTTTTTTCTTTTCTGATTTCTTTAATTCTTAGCAGTAAAACAATAGAGACTACAACTGCTGAAATGTGCAGTGCCCAAGTTGAACAGTGCAGCTTTCAACAGGATTTTGGCTATTCAGCACAGTGGAACATGTATCTCCACAAGATGGTGCTCTTTCTTAAAAAATCCAACTTTATTGTGCCTAATGAGAAAATTCCAAGAAAATGTAAAAGGTGCAGCTCCATTTTACCTATGCAAATATTTTCAATGATACGGTGCCAAAGCCTGCATAATAAAACCTTTTGACTAGTAAAACGAAAAATGCCTGAAAGAATCCAATTTACTTGGGAACATGTGATTTAAACACTGTAGTCTCTGGCCAGTGACCTCCTGCNTGATGGCCCTAGGGCGGGACTTCCAATGGGCCAGCTGGTGGGCCATTAGCAGGGAGGGTCTCACGAAGTCCTCTCTTTTAATCGACCATTAAGCTCCACTGATGGATTGCACCATTCCCATTGTGAGATGCCCCGCCCAGGGGGGGGAACCAAGCATCCCCATTCTGAATATAATTTAGATCCTGAGCAGCACAGGGCAGCTTCTTCACCGGACCTGGAGAAAGCTGCTTCAACAGAGCCACATCTATCCCTGGACTGCTACCAACACCCTGACCAACAGGGTGTCAGGTTGTATCTGTATCTGTTGACTCTATCAGCGTTTTTGTACCAATTGCATGTATTTTAATTTTCCTATTAAATTGTAGTTCTGACTTTGAGCGTCTCACTAATTTGCTTTTGAAACCACAATGGAAATATAAGACGATTACGTGTCAGAGTCCTGCAGGAACGAGGTTAGCACAAATCCCATAAAGTTGTGTGTTACTCATAGGGACAGATAAATAACAAAAACACCCATAGTAAAGTAAAATATTAATAGACTGGTAATGTTCTGCTTTTGATGAAAAGGACAGGCTTTGGTGGGAGTTGTGCAAACATCTTTGAAACCTGAACCTCTGGTTCAATGAGGGGTATGTCATATTTACTGATCTTAGACGATTTTCATTAACTTAACATTTGCAGATGTTGACATTTGTTTTCCTTGAAAAAAATTTCCTCTTGTGACCTTAACTGCCCTTAGACATATGAAACATTCTTTTATCAACAAATAAACTTGAACTGTAATTTGTAACAGATACTGTAGCAATCATAGCAGAAAGTCTTCATTTTGCTAAAGTGCTATGAAAAAGCAGGCTAAACAGAAAATAATATGCATGACATTGAAAGTAGGTACTAGGCAGAATTAAAAGGTCAGACACATGGATAAAATACTGCCTCAGGAGTGAGAAGTAGAAGTACTCTAGGTAGGTAATGGGGAAGCTAGATATAAGGGAGATAAGGGCGTTTACAGGAGCAATTTCCATTTAAAAACACTTGTCCTTCATCCACCTCGCCCATGTAATCACCTTTCCCTACTGACACAAGGCACCCAACTTCTCCCGTTGAGCTGGCAGGAAGGGTTCAGCACGGGACCATCTCCTCCTCCTAGGGCTTACAAGCAGTTGCAAGGACAGAGATTGGGCATCAGAGACCAACACTTTGCCTTTTTAATGCAGCCAAGAATCACCTACAATTATCTTCATAGCATCTCCAGTGCCAAGAGCAGTAAGAATGTGTGCAGGCTGCTGAAAAAAAGTAGAGTTGCAACCTCTCTCCCCAAGCACAGTCTGAAGAAACAGTTCCCTAGAACCAGTCTTGTACCATTCTCTTTGTCCCTCTCGTAAAAAATAAGGTGAAAGCGATTCACTTGTATTCCTGAGCTAATTAATCAAGAGCAAAAATAAAACAGAGGAAAACCTCTTTCTATGTATTCTGTATTGTGATGGCTGTAACTTGCATCAGCTCACAGAAAACACACAATCTGATCCTCAGTAGATCCAGCCTTAGGAGAAACACAGATTAAGTTAATTTTGCAAAAAACTGCTCCAGGATGCTCTATTCATTGTGCGCACTCTTTTTTTTTTACCTGTCCCTTCTCCCTGCTAAGAAAGTATCCAAGAGATGCCAGCACGTGAAAGGATTATCTACCTGTTGACAGCCTTACAAATGCCCATTGAACCCAAAGCACCACCAGTACCTCCATGCCCTCAGGAAAGCAGTTTTGCCCCAAGCATGTGCCAGCTCCAAGAGCTGTGAACTGCCTCTGATGCCACCGGGTGCTGCTGTTGGCAGTTTCACTCTCCCTCCTGCTAGTGATGGAATTTGCCTTAGGTGGATCAGCCTTTCTTTTTGAAAGAAATGGGATGTCAGGTAGGCTTACTACAACATCCTTTTCTGATCAATAATGTTCAGGATGACTAATGAGTTGCAGTGACTCAAATTTCAGATAACTTAAAGTTAGTTCTAAGCTGGCTGATTCAGTGAACAGAATGACCCAATAATTATTTGAAATTACAGCATTGATGTGTGCCAGGAAGCTAAGGAAGTTTTCCAAGTTGCTGTAAATGTCTCAATAATTAATGCTGCAGGTGGCTGGTTTCCTTTAGCTCTCAATTCTAGTATCAAGAGAGCTCTATTGGCAGGAGACTTTCCAACACTGTAGCTACAGCATGCAAAAATACAGGGGGAGAGAAATGGGACTTCACATCCCTGCCACCCCCATCAGATATCTGATGCTGTGCAAATCCTGCAGGTCTCTCTAGCTGCTTCACCTTGGCTTCCAGATTTACCAACTTAAATCATACAACCCTTCTGTAAACTTGAGTGCTGCAAGCTCAGCGTAGACCATGTTATAGGAACCAGGAATTCAAGTTGAGTTGAAGCCTCATGCTAAAGGGCCACCCCACCACAAGATCTAAGCTTTTTCCCCATTCACAACAGAGCTGTGTTCAGCATCTAAATGAACACTGAGATTGTAATTCCAATTAATTCTGATTCATAGTAGGTGTAAGCAATAAAATGGGAATTCCTCAATGGACAAATAATTAAATCTTCTAAATAAGAATTCAAAGTCACAGTCTGAGGTGAAGAGATTCAGACTTAATATTTAGTCTTATGTCCTCATGTAACAGAATCATTAGGCTTGGAAAAAACCACCATGATTATCAAGTCCAACCTTTGAATGAGTAACACCACGCCCACTAAATCATATAATGAAGTGCCACATCTACTCATTTTTTGAACACTTCCAGTGATGGTGACTCCACCACTTCTCTGGACAGCCTGTTCTAATGCTTGACGACTCAGTGAAGATTTCTTAAGATCCAGTCTGAAACTCCCTTGGCGCAACTTGATGCTGTTTCTTCTTCTCCTGTTGCTGGTTGCCTGGGAGAAGAGACCAACCTCCACCTGGCTACAGCCTCCTTTCAGGGAGTTGTACAGAGTGACAGGGTCTCCCCTGAGCCTTCTTTTCTCCAAACTGAACAGCCCCAGCTTCCTCATCTGCTCCTCACCAGACTTGCACTCCAGACCCTTCACCAGCTCTGTTGTCATTCTCTGGACATGCTCCAGCACCTCAATGTAATTTTTTTAGTTGAGGGACCCAAAACTGAACACAGGTTTCATGATGTGGCCACACTCTTGCTGATACAGGCCAGGATGCCATTGGCCTTCTTGGCTACCTGGGCACACAATGGCTCATGTTCAGCCACTGTCACCAGCACCCCAGCTACTTTATCCCTTGGGCAGTTTCCAGCCACTCTGTCCCCAGCCTGTAGCACTGCATGGGGTCGTTGTGACCCAAGTGCAGGACCCAGCACCTGACCTTACTTAACCTCACCCAACTGGCCTTGGCCCATGGATCCAGCCTGTCCAGATCCCTCTGCAGAGCCTTCCTGCCCTCCAGCAGATCAACATTCCTGCCCAAGTTACTGTTGTCTGCAAATTTACTAAGGATGCACTCGATCCCTTCATCCTGATCATTGATAAAGAGATTAAACAGGACTGGCCCCAGTACTGAGCCCTGGGGAACACCACTTATGATATGTACATAGCAGCACAGTGGCGTTGTTTTACACTGCTGAAATACAAAGATTACTTCCAGAAATAATATTTAGCTGTCACTTCCTGCCTTACTCTATGACAGTTTATACAGTTAAATTTTCCTAGTATGCTGGTAACCAGTCTTCCCCTAAGATTATAATTGCTGATGTCTGAGAAATATGTTTATTGATAAGCAAAAACTTGAAGCAGGAATTCTATTTTGTAGGTAGGTTTGGGGTAAATTTGCATTTTAAATTAAATATATTAGCAATAAGGAAGCTTTACACAAGCACACAGGACCTTTTTAGCATCTCAGTAAATTTAGGCAACCATATTCTATGATATTAAGTTAAATGCATTTCTCTTGAAATATACTATCAATAAAAATACCAGTAGTGGAAATTGCTTTGTCTCAAAGAAATGCTAAGTTTTAACATGGATCACAGAATTTCCCAATATGATTATAATTTTAATTTACTTCTATGAACATGGTTTAGCTCAGCCAGAAAAACCCTCTGGCAATGTATTAAGACAGTCTTTCTGCAACTTTGCTGCAGATATGCAGCAGAAGTTGTTTTTTATGAAGCAAATAGGGATTTATGGCAATCTTTTAAAGGAAATCACTGAAAAGGTTTTGAGAGAAACTCGTCTCATTTATTTAGTTTCAGTACAATGCTACTGACTCTACCCTGATTATGCTATGCTTTAAGCACATATAAGCACAATATGTATCATCATTTAGACAAGATAGAGAAGGAAACAGAATAAACACCAACCAGATATGCTCCCCCATCCTTGTTTTCTTGCTTTTCCACATGTAGGCACAGCAAGAGGAGAAAACAAAAATCCCAGCTCCTAATGTTCAGAGATTTGTCAATGGCAGTTTCCTGTGGCTCACACGCAGAGTGAAGCAGCAGAGGAGACAACTGCAGAGAGCAAGTCAGGAGTGTGAAGCCTCAGAGAGCAAAGCCACAGGGACAGAACAATCTCTTAAGCAGCTGGGGAGAAGTGGCAATCAATTAAACAGGGAGCAAAGAGGAGCAGGAAACTCCATGCTAGCAAAAACCATTATGTTTTCTCTCGCATTTTTGATGAACAGTGGAAACTGAACATGTGGGGTATTTTTTAATTGCAGAAATATGGAATAGTCTGAAGCTGTACCACAAAATACAAACCTTTTTTATCAGCAAATTACGTTCTTGAAATCAAATGTAGGCCCATGTTTAAAACTAAGGTTCTAATTTTATATATTGTTTTCTGTAGGCTTGAAAAACAAGCAAGCAAGCAAAAAAGAAGTTATTTTTCTACTGCTGAAAGTAAAACTTCCATGAACCATTCTCCTTCATTCATACATCTCACTTTCATTCCTCTCAGTCTGGAACTGTATTTTACAAGGATAAAGTAACCAGGTAATTTGAAAGATCTACTCCTCTAGAGATGGCAGAGCGAGAGTGTGCGTGGGTTGCTGTGTGTCATGATGCACAGGAAAATTTCAACCCTTAAACATCACTTGGGATCCTGGTTTGAATATGATGCAATGAGAAGTTATACTGCTCCTCATCATGATGGCTGGTTAGAAGATCAGTGTGATGCAGAGCTGGATCTTTTCAAGTCTCAGACTACTACTATCAATTTTATCCTGTGAGCTCTTGTGAACAGCTCTTAGAGACAAAGGCCAGCAAAGACAAGGGAAATCCTACAATTACCATACAGGGAAAATGACAAAACATCTCCTGTGACTTTGGGGTGAGCCTTGCTCTGGAAGAGATAGTGAAAAATACGGCTCATGTCTCCACAAAGTCCTAGCTATGTTTAGTCAACAGTTCCTAATGATTCTTTCCAAGTCTCTGCCTAATTGAGGACTTTTATTTGATGATGGGATGGAAAAGTTTATCCAAATTTGGTGTNAGCAGTTTCTTTTACAGGATTTTTGGATATCTGCAAGTGGCAGTCACAATGGATGCCTTTGGAAAGTTACGTGTTTTCATTTCGTTCCTACTGTACTACAGAATTGCAACAATATTATATAAAACTGTGACATTTATATGGTAGATACTTCACTTAATAAAGGAAAAATTACAGGAATAATATCTAAAACGAGATACTGGGAAAGCAGTATATTATGTATTTCTCAAAATGTGATAACTAGAAATGAGGGTGTTCTCACAAGGTGGTTAATGTATGACCAAAAGGGAATAGATCAGAGGATTCCCAAAGGACCTCCATTAGAGTCAGGTATAGACTTCAAAGCATAGCTCCTTAAACTTAGCCAGAGAGGCAGGAAAAGACATCTCAGATTCCCTTTTGTATCACAGGCAAGATCCTCACAGCTGAAGTGCCTCAGAGCTCTGCCCTGCCTCTGTCTTCTCTATCATCTCCTCCTGTTCATCATCTCTTCTCTAGCACTGTGTTTCGTTTGGTTTGATTTTTTAATGCAGAAGCACCTTTGTGCCAAAAGTTTGTGAAATAATGTCTTTGTGAACTCAAGCCTCGACAACTTTGAAAACATACATGAAATTAAAATAAGCATTTTGTAGGATTTGGTTCGGTTCAGTTCCGGACGGCTGGGACGAAGACGAGAGATCTCTGAAGTTAGGTCTTAAAACATAA
>VZTZ01040336.1:14186-36605 GCA_013400955.1 Drymodes brunneopygia | reverse complement strand
GAAGGCGCGGAAGGAAGGCGCGGAAGGAAGGAAGGAAGGAAGGAAGGAAGGAAGGAAGGAAGGCGCGGAAGGAAGGAAGGAAGGAGGTTTGTGGAAGGATGGAGCACCCCGGCATCCCCAGGCAGCACTGTCCCCCTGCTCCAGGAAAATGTGATCCTGGGGAAAAACAGCTCCATTTAGCAGGGAAAGGGAACAGCCAAAGGTCAGGAGATTTCTGGTTGTAACTTTCAGGATGGCTGTAATTCCATGGTTGTAACTCCTTCCATGGATATAATTCCACGGCTGTAGTTCCATGGCTGTAACTCATTCCATGGCTGTAATTCCATGGATATAATTCCATGGCTGTAACCCGATGGCTGTAACTCATCCCGTGGCCATAACAAATCCACGGCTGTAATTCTATGGTGGTAACTCATCCTACAGCTGTGACTCCATGGCTGTAATTCCATTGTTGTAACAACTGCACGGTTGTCACTCCATGGTGGTAACTCATTCCATGGCTGTAA
Organism: Drymodes brunneopygia; assembly: GCA_013400955.1. NCBI lineage: Eukaryota > Metazoa > Chordata > Aves > Passeriformes > Petroicidae > Drymodes > Drymodes brunneopygia. The sequence continues at coordinate 36,099 of VZTZ01040336.1, read as the reverse complement.
CTCTATGGTTTTAACTCACTCCATGGCTGTAGCTCCCTGGCTGTAACAATTCCATGGCTGTAACAACTCCTTGGCTGTAACAATTCCATGGCTGTAACAATTCCATGCCTATGACTCGATGGCTGTAACAATTCCACGGCTGTAACAATTCCACAGCTGTAAAAATTCCATGGATGCAACTCATTCCACTGTAATTCTGTCGCTGTGACTCAGTGTTTTTAACTCATTCCATGGCTGTAACCCCACGGCTGTAACAACTCCATGGCTGCAACTCCATGGTTGTAACTCATGCCATGGCTGTAGTTCCATGGTTGCAATCCCACGGCTGTCAGTCATTCCATGGCAGTACCTCCATGGCTGTAACTGACTCCATGGCTGTAGCTCCATGGTTTTAACTCATTTCATGGCTGTAACTGCATGGTTTTAACTCATTCCATGGCTGTTATTCCACAGGTGTAACTCAACGTTTTTAACTCGTTCCTTGGCTGTAACGACTCCATGGTAGAAACAATTCCATGGCTGTGACTCCACAGCTGTAAATCCATGATTGTAACCCCAATGATTATAATTCACTCCATGGCTGTAACAATTCCATGGCTGTAACTCCATGGATATAACTTCATGGCTGTAACTCATTCCATGGCTGTAACAACTGCATGATTGTAACTCCATGGCTGTAACTCATTCATGGCTGTAACAGCTGCATGGTTGTAACTCCATGGATGTAAATCCATGATTATAACTGCATTATTTTAATTCGCTCCATGGCTGTAATTCCATGGCTGTAACTCATTCCGTGGCTGTGACTCTGTGGCTATAACTCAATGATTTTAATTCACTCCATGGCTGTAATTCCATGGCTGTAATTCCACGCATGTAACTCCACGGTTGTAATTTATTCCATGGCTGTAATTTCATGGTGATAGCTCGTTCCACGGCTGTAACAACTCCATGGTTGTAACAATTCCATGGCTCTAACAATTCCATGCATGTAACTCCATGGCTGTAACTTATTCCATGGCTGTGATTTCATGGTGATAACTCCTTCCATGGCTGTAACAACTCCATGGTTGTAACAACTGCATGGCTGTAACCCATTCCATGGCTGTAATTCCATGCATGTAACTCCATGGCTGTAACAATTCCATGGATGTAACTCATTCCATGGCTGTAACAACTCCATGCATGCAACTCCATGGTGGTAACTTATTCCATTACTGTAATTCCATGGCTGTAACAATTCCATGGCTGTAACTTATTCCATGGCTGTAACAACTCCTTGGCTGTAACAGTTCCATGGCTGTGGCAATTCCATGGCTGTGGCAATTCCATGCATGTAACTCCATGGTTGTAACTTATTCCATGGCTGTAACAACTCCTTGGCTGTAACAGTTCCATGGCTGTGGCAATTCCATGGCTGTGGCAATTCCATGCATGTAACTCCATGGTTGTAACTTATTCCATGGCTGTAACAACTCCTTGGCTGGAACCCCATGGCTGTAACTCATCCCGTGGCTGTGATTCCATGGCTATAATTCAATGATTTTAACTCACTCCACAGCCATAATTCCATGGCTGTCCTGCCTCCTTCCTGCCCGGCACAGCGTTTCCTCCGAGTTGGTGATGTCATGGCAGCTAATGGGCTTTAATTGTGCCTCTCCACTCAGTGGCAATCAGCTGAAAGCTCATTAAGCACCAGCCTGCGGCTGTTGAGAGCAGCCCTGGCTCCTCACAAACCCTCTGGTGGGTGTAATTTTCCTTCAGAGCACAGCACAAGCAGTTTGGGGTCGGCTCAAGGGTCCTGCAGCAGGGTGCTGGATCAGAGCCAGCGTTTATGGACTGCAGGATGTTTTCCTTGCCTGGAATTCATCTCAGGCAGCTGTGGGTGCTTGGGGGGTGAACAGGGACAGGAGGGAGGTGGTGCCCTAAATTCATTTCCCCGCTGGTTTGTGCCTCTGGGATGGGCTGGGATAGAACCAGAGAATGATTTAGGCTGCAGAAGACCTCCAAGGTTGACCAAACACCACTTGTCAACTAAACCAGAGCCCCGAGTGCCACATCCAGGTGTTTCTTAAGGTTTTTCAAAGTTAAAGGGGGGGTTTTTGCAGTCAACAACTTTAAAACCATTTCCTTTCGAGAATTTTTTCCCGTTGTCTTCTGAATCTATGCAGATTTTCAGCACCCCAGTTGTTCTTAGAGGTTTCCCAGCCGCTCCTGGCTCAGGCTGGGAGCTGTTCCCCTTTATTTCCCTCTGCTGACATCAGCTGAGGGATCCTCTTTGAGAGGAAGAGGATCAGAGCAAGAACTGCAGAGACCCTGGAACCGGGCAGGGAAATGTGGAGCACCCAGTGCCAGCTCCAGCACGGGGGTGTGGGGGGCGTTTGGAGCTGGCACAGGATCCCAGGGAATGTGGGAAGGGCAGGGAAGCCCTGAGACAAGTTACAAACAGTGAAATTCAGGGAGGGGAAATGTCTTGTGCTGCTTCCTTGTCATCCCACGGTGTCTGGGGTTGTTTTTGCTGTGAGATCCCTGGAAAAGGCCCTGGGAAGCCTCTGAGGGCTGGGATGTGCCCCTGGAGCAGCCCCATGGACCAGATCCAGCATTTATGGGATGCAGGATGTTTTCCTTGAGTGGAATTCATCCCAGGAGAACCCTTCCCCTGCTGAAGGAATTCTGGGAAGGGCTCGGGATACCCCACCTGATACTGGGCCAGCCTTTGGGGTGCTTCAGCCTGGATTTTGAGGTGTTCCCAAGAGGTTTTGGAGCTCCCTGCTGGCACAGGAGGATGGAGAAAACCTGGAGCTGCCTCTCCAGCCTGGATCCAATGAGCTCCAGATGGTTTCCAGGCAGAGAATTTGTGGGATTTGTGGGATTGGATCCCCTCCCCAAGCCCCACCCCGCTGACCCCACAAGGTGCAGGTGCCTTTCAAGCTCGACAGAAATGGGATTTTTGCCTCTTCACCAGACAACAGAGGAGAAAAATCCTTGTAAATGCAGAAAACATGGAATTTATGACAAATTCTTGGGTCTTTAAGGTGGTGCCATGGCATCAACAACTCCCTGTTCACCTGCCCCTGCCCAGGGATGCCCTGGGCATCAGGAAATGGAGATGGAGCCTCCTGCTCGAGTATCCCATGGATTGTTCTGTGCTCACGGGGCTGATTGGATTAGAGAGAAATAATTGAACGATCTGGGAGTGCTGAGGGGCTGGATGGCCAATCCCAGCAGTGGCACCGTGCCAGGGGGAGCTGATCCAGCCAGCAAAATCCCACCTGGAGCCTGACAGGGAAGCAGGGATTGGCCTTGGGCAGGGCAGGGAGCTCCAGGGCTGCTTCTGATCTCATTTCATGCCTTTGTAGCTCCCGGTTCACACAGATCTCACTGAGGCTCTGAGCAGGAATTTAATTGTTCATCCAGCTTTTCCTGGAGCTCTGGAGCCCTTCTGTGCCTGTTCCACCAATAAAGATGGATGAGGAACCTCTGCACCAGGAATATCTTGATTTCTTCTTGTCTGAATTTCACCCGGGGTTTTTTTTTGGAACCAAGACTCCTAAATTTGATGCATTATGCTGAGGTGGGGGATTTTTAGGGGGGGTGAAAATGGAATTTCTAGACCAGGCTTGGATACCTGCAGTGGTTCTTTCTCACCTTGCAGGTCCCTCCCTGCAGCTCTTCAGGGAGCCCAAGGATTTCTTGAGCCAAACCTCCTAAATTCGACGGGTTATGTTGAGGTGGGAGTTTTTTGGGGGTGAAAAGGGAATTTCTAGGCCGTACTCCTGGGAAATGGGCTTGGATACCTGGAGTGGTTCTTTCTCACCTTGCAGGTCCCTCCCTGCAGCTCTTCAGGGAGCCCAAGGATTTCTTGGCATTCAGAGATCTCCCAGCCTGCAAAGCCACTCATTTCTTGCTATTCCTGCATCTGGGAATCTTGAACTCCACGGAAATCTGAATTTCTGTTGTGATTTTTGATGGGTTTTCTCATCCAAGCTGGATTTGTGCACAGCAAGAGGTGCCCTGAGATGAAATGTGGGGTTGAGCTGCACAGGAAAAAAAAAATCCCTGTAAAGTGCAGGAAAAGGGGATTGACCCCAGTGGTGGACGTGGAGAACCAGGGAAAACCCCCAAATCCTTGGGCTGGGCTGTTGCCTGGATCAGCAGCTGCAGCCAGAGCTCCCAGGCCAGGTTTCCTCGTTGTCACAAAGCAGGATTTGCTGTTATCCCCCAAATAAGGTAAAACAACAATCAATTCTCTGCAGGGCTATAATTAACTGTGTTCCCTGGCTTGTGCCAAAACCAGGGACAAACAGAAAACCGAGGCAAACAAGTCCTGAAATGTCATTTCCTTCATCCACCCTTCAGAGCAGGGTTAGCTGGGAATTCCTGAGATGTCTGTCCTTGGAAATTTTGGGAAATGGGAATTCCACGGTCACCCCAGGAATCCACCATTGGATTGTTTTCCCAAATCTCCATTCCAACCTCCCCTCTGCAGGATTTTCATGTCTTGTCCTGCCTGCCCTGCTCCACCCTTCCTCTCCCTGGAAATTCTTGTGTCTTCCCTCAACCTTCTCATTTTTGGGAATCTCAGCCCATGGTCCTTCTTGCTGTCTCCTGTGCTCTTTTCCATCAGCATTATATTTTTTGGGATATTTATCCAGCTGACCAAGGTCCTCTGAAGCTCATTTTGCTGCCTCCATGGAGTTATTTCCTCAATGCCTGACTGTGGTTATCCCTGGGATTTGGATAGGAACTTTCTTGGGAAGCTGCTCACACGGAAACTTCACAACCAAACTCAGGGCAGAAAGAAAAGAAAGTCCTGGAAGAGCCATTGTTTTTCCAGGTTTGCTAATTCCAAGGAATTTTGGTTATAAACAAAGTTTGCATCAATCATAGAAATAAAAAGAAAAATCCATGATTGGACTCTACCCCTCCTTGGGTGGTGCAGCTGCTGGGCTGTCCCAGGAAAGTTTTCCTGGAAGGAAACTCCAAGTTGTTCTAAAGAAGTTGCTTGGAAGGGCTGGATCTGGGAATGCTGCTGAGCCCTCAGCCCTGCCCTGGTGTTTGCAGCCATGTGAGGAGCTCCAGATTCCTTGGAGCCACCCCAGGGACGTTGAGTCCCTGCCCTGCTGTGTCCCTTTGCACGACAGGCACCATCTGATTTCCACAGGACCTGGAGGCTGCACCATTTATGGAACCCTGGAAATGTCACCAGAGAGAGGCAAAGCAAAGCTCAGCCCCATGTTTGGGCCAGGACTGTGCGGGCTGAACTTGGGATAACCCTGGGATAACCCTGGGAGCCACGGGGAAGCCAAGCTTGGGATAACCCTGGGATAACCCTGGAGCCACGGGGAAATCAAGCTTGGGACAGCCCTGGGATAACCCTGGGAGCCACAGGGAAGCCAAGCTTGGGACAGCCCTGGGATAACCCTGGGAGCCACAGGGAAGCCAAACTTGGGACAGCCCTGGGATAATCCTGGGAGCCACAGGGAAATCAAGCTTGGGACAGCCCTGGGATAATCCTGGAGCCACAGGGAAGCCAAGCTTGGGATAATCCTGGGATAACCCTGGGAGGCACAGGGAAGCCAAGCACGGCACATGTTCAGAATGTCCCATTTCAGAAGTGCTGAATTTCTGTGTGATGGCACATCCAGAGGGTAGAAAAACCAGGAAAACCGATCCAAAAGGAAAAGAATTGAGAGGAAAAACGACAAAGGAAAGAGAGTGCAAATGTGCCCTTGGGCCCAGGCCCTGGGGAGTGACAGGAGGACACTGACGGGGTGAGAGCAGGACACTCCCAGGACTCAGCGTCCTCCTGCTTTCTCTCTCGGGAGCTGCTTTATCTTCAGGGAGCTGTTGTCTCTTTTGGGAATGCCATTTCCAGGAGTGCGAGCTGGAACTTTCTGTGCCTTCAAACAACCCTTCTGGCCATCTCAAGACTCAAATTCCTCCTCCATTAATTGCAGAGGTGTGGGAGGACTCCTCATTCAGTTTTGCTCATGATTTCCTGTTGGGTTCCACTGTGTGTGTTATAGAACAGCAGAGCTGAGCCCCTTCCCCAGGCCCAGAGGGGAGCAGGAAGCACATCCAGGTCACCAGGGATGGACATGGCAAAAGAGGATCATGGCTTTGTGGCCTTCTGCAGCCATGGTGGGAGAGGATTGGACTTGGGCACCTTCTAGGGGATTGTTTGTCTTTGCTGTTGATGTGCTGGCACATCCTGGCTGTGGGATGGGATCAAGGGAATTTTCCCTGCCTGGCAGTGGGCAGTGGCCATAAGGGAGTAGCCCTGGCAGTGGCCAGAGCAGGAGCCATAGGAGCAGTCTCAGCAAGCAGTCCCAGAGTGATCTGGAGCAGTCTCAGTCTCTGCCTGGAGAATAAAGAACTCCATGCAACAGCACAGTCTGGCCTGAGAAATCCTTAACCCAGCGTTGATTCCTGCAATTTCCAGGGGAGAGAGCAGAGTCAGGAGCTCTGTGCTGCTGGATCTCCTCCACGGCCTCGTGCACATCGTGGTGCAGCCTCCCAGTGTGGGAATTAATGATGAGAAACTCTCTTTGCGGAGTCCCAGGAGGGCCATTCCCTGGCTGGGGAGCTGCTGGCACATATCTCCGTGGAGCACACTCGGTTTGGGAAGACAGAACGTGCTCTGGCACTGCCTTTGCAGAGGTTTGGGACACACGGCCCTGTCCTCCTGGAGCAAACTCCTCCGTGGGCCTGCCTGGAGCACAGCAATGCCCTGGGTTTTCACTCAACACCAAGGGAAGGGGCCAGGATTGTTCCTTGAGACCTGAATCCAAACCAGAACCTGCCAGGAGAAAGGGTTTCCTCACCTGAATCTGGAATTTCTGCTGATTCAAAGCAGTGAAAAACAGGAATTCACTCTCTTCTAAAGGGGGGTTAAAGCAAGGGAAACCACAATTTTTGGTACCCCTGGATTTGCACCAACTCTTCACCCAACAGCAAAAATGATTCATCCTCTGAAACAGAGATTTATGCTATTTTTCTGTTTACCTTCACCTACCAAAGAGCTGAGCTGGTGATGCTTGAGGTCTGTTCCTGCCCTGGACTTGCTAGGAGCTGTTTTGACTGAACTTTTCAAAGCTGTTCAAGGAGCCTTTCATGTCAAATGAACAAATTAAGCAAGTTTTTTAACTACTCTGCTGCATCAGCTCTCATTGTTCTGGGAGAGCCGAAACTTCACAGCTTGGTCTGGTTGGTAGAAGAACAAATCTCCTGTGCTCTTGGTGGCCTGGGGACACAGGGCTGGCATTGGAACAGTACCTGGGCTTGGTAATGGAATTTATTGTTTTGTGTTTATTGATTTCTTAGGTTGCTTTAACAGCAAAACCTTCTGGGGTGGCTGCCCAGCCCACAGAGTGAAGGACAGGAAAGGAGGAGGAAAAGAAATGAATAAACGTCACAAAATTCATCAGAGGTTCATTATAACACACTCCTCTGATTTTGCCAGCTCTGTCCCTACTTCAGGCCATGCCTGGGGTCAGTGAGGTGCCCTGGAAGGCCCAAATTCCCACCAAACACCAAATCCAGGATACCCTTGGTGGGGTGTCCCATCAGCACAAACAGCAAATGCAGCTCTGCCTCCTTTCTTTGGGATTTTGGGATGGGGGACATTTTCCTTAGGTCCATCAGCAGAGATGGGGACAGTGGGAAAAACGGAAAACAGAACCCTTGAGTTTGGGTGTCCCTTGGGAGCTGCTGCCATTGGAACCTGGGCTGTAACTCCCAGATTTCCCAAACTGAGGGACAGCTCCAATCTCTGCTCTGGGACAGGGACAGGAGCCAGGGAAGGGCTGGAGCTGGGCCAGGGCAGGCTCAGGCTGGAGATCAGGGCAAGGTTCTTCCCCCAGAGGGTGCTGGGCACTGCCCAGGCTCCCCAGGGAATGGGCACGGCCCCGAGGCTGCCAGAGCTCCAGGGGGGTTTGGGCAGCGCTGCCAGGGATGCCCAGGGTGGGGTTGTTGGGGGGTCTGGGCAGGGACAGGGGCTGGGCTGGGGGATCCCTGTGGGTCCCTTCCAGCTCAGCTTTTCCTGTGATTCTGTGACTTTGCCAATCTCAGTCACAGAGTCATGGAATGGTTTGGATTGAAAGGGACCTTAAATCCCACCCAGTGCCACCCCTGCCATGGCAGGGACACCTCCCACTGTCCCAGGCTGCTCCCAGCCCCATCCAACCTTGGACAGCGCTGCCAGGGATGCCCAGAGTGGGATTTTGGGGTGCCTGTTTTCTCCTTAGCTCTGGAAACCATCCTGAGTGTGGTTTTGGGACGGATTCACTCAGGATCCAGCCAGACTCGAGTCAGCCCTGGGAGAAAACATGTCTTGCAGAACTCAGCTCTCTGCACTTCTCCTGCAGTTCCTTCAGGGATATTTTTAACCCAGGAGTGAAGATGCCTGAATTTAACACGGCAACGCTGAGGGTGCAGGAATATTCTGAAATTCAGCTGCTCTGATTCTTGGGATAATGAGAAGCCAGAGAGCTGCTCCCTGGATTGTTCTCTAAAGATGATTTGGGTTGATCTTCCTCCAGGAAGAGGCTGCAGACACACAGATGCTCAACTGGTGACACACAGATGCTCAAGTGACAATCTCACGGCCAGAAAGACCCTTCCTGAAGAGTCCCCACCCCACGGGTGCTGTGAATGAAGGGATGAATTCCTGAGGGGACTGAACTCCGATGTTTTCATGCAATTTAAAGATAATGAGACGTTAAACGTGAGATTTGTGTTTTGAAACAATCAGGGTGGGGTGGAGATGGTCCCAGACCTTCCCTCAGCCCCCAAAATGGAATATTTACAGAATCCCAGAATTAATTTAGTTGGAAAAGACCTCGGAGCTCATCAGAGCAGGTGGGAATCCTCCAATCCCATTCCCTGGGACCATCTCAGAGAGGACGGAGAGCTCAGCAGCACCTCAGCCCCCAAACTGCCCCTTTCCCAATGGCTTCCAGCTCCATTGAGATTACCTGGAGATGATCCATGATCCTGGGAATGTGTGGGAATTTCAGGGACATCCTCACTGCTGTGAAGGACATAAATGCAGCTCTGACCAGCTCAAACATCCCCCAGGCAAAGGATTTCCCTACAAGGAGAAAGCAGAGCTGCCAAAACCCCTCTCGGGGTCAGTTTGGCATTCCAAATCCTTGCAGAATGGGAATGAGGGTTTGGCTTCCCAGATCCTTGGGAAATGGGAATAGGAATGGGAATGAGGGTTTGGCTTTCCTAACTCTCGGAAATGAGGAATGGGAATGGTGGTTTGGCTTTCCAGACCCTTGGGAATGGTAATGGGAATGGCAATGGGAATGGGAATGGTGGTTTGACTTTCCCAGTCCTTGGGAATGGGAGTGGTGGCTTGGCTTTCCCAGCTCTTGGAAATGGGAATGGGAATGGTGGTTTGACTTTCTCAGTCCTTGGGAATGGGAATGGGAATGGGAATGGGAATGGGAATGGGAATGGTGGCTTGGCTTTCCCAACCCTTGGGAATGGGAATGGTGGCTTGGCTTTCCCAACCCTTGGGAATGGGAATGGTGGCTTGGCTTTCCCAACCCTTTTGTGGAACTCCATGATGCAGGAGGAGCCCTTGCAATGAGTAAACAAAAAAAGCATTTTTCTTCTATTAACATCAAGTCAAAACCTAAAAAAACCCACAAAGAAACAGAAGAAACAACCCAAAATATTTTCTGGCAGTTATTTTGACTTTGAACCCATGGAAACGGAAACCAAGGATCACTATCTCCATTCCCAACACCAAGTGTTCTCCACTACGAGTCCTTTGGGAAAAGGTGAACAATTTCTCAACTTTTAAGGTTTTTATATAAATTCTGTGTAAAATTTTGGCAGAAGTTCTTTGTTGACATTCAAAAAACTCAGCAGAGTTTCCTTTATAAATGTTGCTGACCCAAATGAACATCTCCAGCTTCCTGGTCTTTAACGACCACCATAAATTTTTGGGCAATCCTTCACATCCCTGAATCCATGAAATAAATAGAGATTTTAAAAACATTCCATTGTGGACATGGAAGTGTGTTGCCCTGCTTTTGCAGGGTTCCATGTTTGTAATTTTGTAGTAGAAGTTCCCATGCATTTTCTATAAACACAGTCCTTGTTTTCCTCACTGGCCAAAATTGTTTGGAACTTTTAGATTATTTTTCATTCCTTTCCCCTGGGGTGGAGAAGGATGATTGACCATGTCTTTATCCTGTGAACTTATAGAGGTGGTAACCTCTTTCACCAATCCATGATTGTCTTTAGAAACAAATAAAAATAAGAGAATAAAGAAGGGAGGGCCTTTTGGTTAGTCCTACCTAGAGATTCAATTACTCCTCTAAAACCTGCGTGTGTCTTCTGTTGCCAGCTGTGCAACAGGAGTGTTGTCACTGCTGCCGTGTCCCAGAGAAACCACAATGGAAAATCCCCTCTGGGTCAGATTCCAGCAGTGGATCCAGCTCTGTGGGATTTGGGATTGCTGTGGCAGTGGCCATGGTGTCCCATGCCACCAAAGTGCCCTGGGAGCATCCCCAGGTTCAGGGCAGGGCAGAGCCCACGCTCAGCTGCATTTCCCCCATTTCCTGCCCATCTCTGCACCAGGAGCTGCTCAGACCTCTGACCGGGGAGGGATTTGTGGTGTCAGCTCAGAGGGGAGCCTGAAGCCCTGCAAAAATCCCAATCCATCATTAAGGGGGAAAAGAGAATCCCAGAAATGTTGAAGCTGGAAAAGACCTCCAGGAGTCCAAGCTGTGCCTGATCCCCACCTTGTCCCCAGCCCAGAGCTCTGAGTGCCACCTCCAGTCCTTGGACACCTCCAGGGATGGGCACTCCAAACCTCCCTGGGCAGTTCCAAGGCCTGAGCTCCCTTTCCATGGGGAAATTCCTGCTGCTGTCCCCCCTGAGCCTCCCCTGGCCCAGCCTGAGGCCGTTCCCTCCTGTCCTGTCAACAAAACTGCTTTTCTCAAGTCTGCCAGAGGGCTCCTGCCCCTCAGGCTTTCCTATTCAACCCCTTCTCCTCCCTCCCCGATGGATTCAATTCTCCCGTGCATCCTGGAGAAGAAAAGCTCTCCATCACATTGAAATGCGGAGCTCCCTCATTAGAATTTAATTTGCAGCGATAGAGAGGAAATTATCCTGTCAGTGCCGAGAAAAGAAACAGAGACCGAGGGCAGGAGCTGCTTGATAAATTGTACTGAGGACTTTTAAAGGCTTAAAATGAAGATTTGGCTGGTGGAGGTTGGAGCAGGGCCTCAGAATGCCCCCCCACGGGAGGGACAGATGGCCCCAGTGACAGTGGGAGCCTTCCCTATTTTTTCCGAGTAACTGGAGCCGTTGCCATGGCAACCCCCACTGCAACAAACCCCGGAAATGTCTCTGCAATTAATTCCTGAAAAACCTTCGGAGTGGGACGCGGTTCTTGAGGAGCCCGAGACTCCCGCGTTGGCATTTTCCTGGTGGGCGTTGTTCTCCTGCCAGACACCCCAGGAGTGAGAGCTGTCCTGAGCTCTGAAATGTCTCAGGAACAGGGAATTTGTCACCTGGAAATGCTGTTAACCCTTTTCCAGCCCTCCCAGTGGGAGATTCCACATCCATCAAATGCCTCGGGAGTGGAAAAATCTCCATCCCCATCACCCTCCAAAGGGACAGAGGCACCACTTCCTTGGCAGAGGTGCCAGGGACACCAAACACCAAACCAAGAGGGTGTTTGGGTGCCTCGTTCCCACCTGGAAACTCTGCAATCCCATCTCCTTTGACCGTGAGTGTCCCAGAGATTGAGGGAAGGCACCTCCACAAGGCTCGGGCTGGAGCTGGGATCCATTCCAGGCCATGGGAAACCATCTCCCCTGAGCTGCCTTGGGATTTTCCACCTTTCCCACCTGGATTTCTGCACTGCCATGTCCAGACCTGAACTTTTTGCTCAGTGCAACTGCGTTTTGCATAGGAAATTTTTTTAGTCACTTCCTTCTCATTTTCAAATCCTCCGCTGCCTTTGAACCTCTGATTCCTCCTTGGGGATGTTTCACAATTTTTCCACATCTTCCCAAAGCGTTCCTGCCCTTGCTCCTGTTGCCACATCCTTCTGGAGATGGAATTTTCCTTGTTCTCCCTGAGCCTGAATTCCAGAGCTCCCTCGCTTTGATGTCTCCCCAGCCTCGCACTGGGAAAGGATTATCTCCTCTGAGACGTGGGGATGTGGAATTTTGGGATGGAATTTTGGAGTTTTGAAGGAAAAAAATGCAATTAGTGGTGAGAGACCTGCCTGGGGTGAATCAGAGCACTTTGATGTTGTGGCTGTCCATGCTGAGCAGCTCCAAATTCTCAAATCCCAAGCGCAGGTCAGGACTGGACTGAGGCACATCCCACTCCACACCCACATCCCCATGGATCACGAGGAGCTGCCTGGGGCAGCCTGGGTTATCCAGACCTGGAAAGGGAAGGTGCAGGTGACCTGGAGATGCTCTCCAGCCACCAAGAAATGGGATGAGGGCATCATTCCTAAGGTCAATCCTTGGGCCAACCTAAAACCTGGAAGAATTTCAACATTCCTTGTGCTCAACCACCCCAGCCCCACCAGCAGCCCCCAGAGCTCTGCTGGGAGAGGCTGTGGGTGGCTCGTTGGAGGTTTGGAACCCAACTGCAACGAGGAGTGGCTGCTGGGATGCTGAGGGAGGCAGGAGAACCTCGTGGAGGGCGAGGGTGGCACAGTTTTGACCAAAGTTCTGCAGCTCCAGGGCTTCTTCTTCCAGAGGAACTCCAGCCTCACCTCCAGCCACCACTCCAAAGCCCTTCCCTCAATTATTCCCTTCCCTTAATGACAAAATACATCCAAAATATCCCATCCTGGAAAAAAAATATTACTTGCCCTTTTCAGACTTATTCATTCCCAAGGGTTTTTTGTTTTTTTTCCCCAGGATAAACACGGCCATGGTTTGGGCTTTGTTGTGAAAGGAGATTAACTCCGAAATCTGCTTCAAAATCTGCTTCCTGCCTTTGAAGGCTGCAGCCCAGCGTGGCTTTTCCTGGGAATTCATCACCAGGCTGAGTGACACACAGGAGCAGTAACTGCTTGCCTGAAAGATGGTCATTAGGAAGGAAAATATTTGGTTTTCTGAACAAAGCAGTCCCAGGGATGGGGTTGAGCTGGTGTTTTGCTCCCAAGGGACCGGGCTGAGTTCGCTCTCCCCGGGATTTGGGAATGTGGGAGGCTGGAGCAGCTCTGCTGTGGCTGCATCCCTGGGCTGGGCAGAGTCCCTGGGAGGTGAGGGAATCCTGGGAGGAATTCCATGGGAACAGGGTGGAGGATCCCAGGAGGAATTCCATGGGAGCAGAGAGAGTGATCCCAGGAGGAATGCCACTGGAGTGGGATGNACCCCAGCCCCACCAGCAGCCCCCAGAGCTCTGCTGGGAGAGGCTGTGGGTGGCTCGTTGGAGGTTTGGAACCCAACTGCAACGAGGAGTGGCTGCTGGGATGCTGAGGGAGGCAGGAGAACCTCGTGGAGGGCGAGGGTGGCACAGTTTTGACCAAAGTTCTGCAGCTCCAGGGCTTCTTCTTCCAGAGGAACTCCAGCCTCACCTCCAGCCACCACTCCAAAGCCCTTCCCTCAATTATTCCCTTCCCTTAATGACAAAATACATCCAAAATATCCCATCCTGGAAAAAAAATATTACTTGCCCTTTTCAGAGTTATTCATTCCCAAGGGTTTTTTGTTTTTTTTCCCCAGGATAAACACAGCCATGGTTTGGGCTTTGTTGTGAAAGGAGATTAACTCCGAAATCTGCTTCAAAATCTGCTTCCTGCCTTTGAAGACTGCAGCCCAGCGTGGCTTTTCCTGGGAATTCATCACCAGGCTGAGTGACACACAGGAGCAGTAACTGCTTGCCTGAAAGATGGTCATTAGGAAGGAAAATATTTGGTTTTCCGAACAAAGCAGTCCCAGGGATGGGGTTGAGCTGGTGTTTTGCTCCCAAGGGACCGGGCTGAGTTCGCTCTCCCCGGGATTTGGGAATGTGGGAGGCTGGAGCAGCTCTGCTGTGGCCGCATCCCTGGGCTGGGCAGAGTCCCTGGGAGGTGAGGGAATCCTGGGAGGAATTCCATGGGAACAGGGTGGGGGATCCCAGGAGGAATTCCATGGGAGCAGAGAGAGTGATCCCAGGAGGAATGCCACTGGAGTGGGATGGGGGGATCCCAGCAGGAATTCCATGGGAACAGGGTGGGGTGACCCCAGCAGGAATTTTGCAGGAGCAGAGTGGGGGGATCCTGGGAGGAAAATTCCATGGGAGGAGGGCCAGGGGAATCCCAGGAGTATTATGGGAGTAGATGATATGATCCCAGCAGGAATTCCATGGGAGCAGCCAGCACAGTGCCATGGTGTCACACAGTGCCATGGTGTCACTGTGCAATTCCCTCCCTGGAGAACTCCAAGGGCTGGGGTCCAGCTCCGAGGTCCCTCTGGAGCCGGGGGAGGAGGGGCAGGGCTGGGCCTGCCTGGGGCAGCCCCTGTGGTTCCCATTCCCAGTTCTCTGCCCTTTCCTTGCCCTGGTTCCTCCAGACACATCCATGGCCTCCAATCCACCCAGCTGATGGGATTTCTGGAGTCAGGAAGAGCATCCCTGCTCTCACAGGCTGCTCTGGGAGCAAAGTCAGCAAATCCCTGACTTTGGGGCCAAGCTGTCCACTGCACAAATTGTGTCAGGAATAAATTGAGTCTGATTCCAGCTCTTGTTCCTGGAATGGATAAAAGAGTCTGTCCTGGGAGACTGGAGGGGGAAGTTCCAGGGAAAGGATTGGGATGGGGATGTTGGAAGATCCAGCAGAGGCCCAGGGCAGGTGTGACATGAGGATGGACACGAGGGTGGACATGAGGATGGACCCGAGGATGACACGAGCATGGACATGAGAATGGACACGAGGATGGACACGAGGATGGACATGAGGATGGACACATGGATGGACACGAGGATGGATAGGAGGATGGATGTGAGGATGGACATGAGGATGGACACAGGGGTGCAGTGGCAGCCCAGGATGCAGAGCCACATCCCGGGTTGTGACTCACTCCCACCTCCATGTCCATCCCCCTGAGGGGCTTTTGGGCCCCACACTCAGCATTCCAGACCCTTTCCCTGGGCTCTTCCCTGGCTGGAGGTTTTGGACCATCACAGCCCCACGGGGCCGTGTTTTCTGTCACTCCTCATTTCCCTGCACTGCTCCTGGCTCTGCTCCCTGCAGCTCCCAGCTCCAGGCTCTGCCAGGAGCAGCTGTCAGGAAATGAAAATGGAAAATGCGGGAGAGAGGATCGGCCTTGAGGGAGCAGGGGAAGCTGGAGAGCGATGGAGCAGCAGGGTCCTGTCCCCTGGGGCTCAGCTGCTCCCGGGGCACAGAGGGGCCCCGAGGGAGCTGCAGAAATTGAGAATCAGAGGTGAGGCTGCCCTGCCGAGCACCGGGGGGCCCTGCCAGGGCTGGGTTATGCAATGCCACCCTGTCCCCGGGCACGGTGCCAGGCACAGAGCAGAGACGCGGTGACCTTTCGGCGGTGACACATCGGGAGGGCCGTGTGACAAACGCAGCTCTGCCCGGCCACACGTGAGGAGCGGCGGGGCTGTCACCGGCACATGGCTGGGAAATGTGTCCTGGAACAGGGACAGGGACGTGCCACGGTGGGGAGCCTGGCCCCGGGTGTCACCTGTGCTGCTCAGGGAGGTGACAGAGGTTTGAGGGCAGTGATGCAGCTCAGCATCTCCCACATCCTGTTCCAGGCACTGGAGAAAACCCTGGCGATGTCACTGGTGCTGCTGTGACAGAGGAATTGGGGCTGGATTGGCTCCTCCAGGCTCCCCCAGGCAGGAGACAGGGATGGTGCCTCAGATCTGCCATCAGTGTGTCCTTCCTGTCCCCTCCTTGAGGCCCTGCTGTCCCTGCTCCATCCCAGGGACACCTCCAGGGCCTGGGCTGGGCAGGGGGAAGAGGGAAAACACAGCAGGGCAGCATGGAGGGGGTGGGAGCAGCATGGAGACCCCGGGAATGGGACACGGGAACCCCATGGATGTCCCTGCAGCACCTGGGTCATGGTTTTGGTGGCACATCCGTGAGATGTGAGGGGGGTGTGGCACCAGCACCATCCACCCATGAGCAGGGACAGCCCAAGGACCCCTGAGCTGATTCAGGAGCATTTTCCTGAGCTGGCTGCTGGGATTTTAGTGTCCATCCAAGCTGGGAGTGAGGGAATAAAGCAAAACTTGGTGGGTGCTGCAGGACAACAGTAAAAATCCTCTGGCACGAAGGTTCCCCACTAGGAGCCCAAAATCCCACAGCGATCCAGGTGCCCTAAATGGGTGAGGGGTGGCCATTTCTCCCTAGAGGGGGAATTGAGGGGAGGAAAAAGCAACGACTCCAGGGCCGCTGCTGCTGTGAAGTCGTTCCCATTGGCACAGCCAGAAGCCCACTGGCGTGGCTGAAGGAATTCCTGGGGATGGAGAGCTCCAGGGAAATTCAGCTGTGAGTATTCAGGGATTGCTGCCTGCTCTGGGGCCAAGCCTTCACCTCACTGTTCAAATCCAGCCCCAGTCTGGGGTAGGACGGAGTCACTGCTCCCCACTGGGACCCAGGGAATGACCAAACCTTGCAGGGCCTGAAGGGACTCCAGGAGAGCTGCAGAGGGACTGGGGACAAGGCCTGGAGGGACAGGAGCCAGGGAATGGCTTCCCAGTGGCAGAGGGCAGGGCTGGATGGGAGATTGGGAAGGAATTGTTCCCTGGGAGGCTGGGGAGGGGCTGGGATGGAATTGCCAGATTTGCTGGGGTGGCCCCTGGATCCCTGGCAGTGGCCAAGGCCAGGCTGGACATTGGGGCTGGGAGCAGCCTGGGACAGTGGGAGGTGTCCCTGCCATGGCTGGGGTGGGATGGGATGAGTTTTTAGGTCCTTCCAACCCAAAGCACTCTGGGATTCTCCAGAAACTCTTCCCAGAGCTGCTGCTGGGTGTTTATGGATGCTCCAAGTTTTCCCATAAAAGTCAAAGCTTCCCATTGAAGCCATTCCCAACACAAAGAGCAGAAAGAGCCTGAACTCATGGCAAGAAGGAGGAAATAAGAAATAAACTGGTTTTAAGATGGACCTCATCCTTTTCTGGAGGGAACCAAACCCCACCTCTCCCCCTGGAATATGGACTGGGATGTGAAAATCCAAGATGTCCATTTTCCAGCCACTGAGAGCCTTTCCCAGGCTGCAGCAAAAGCTTTCCCAGGGCTTTAACCCTCTGCATTCCTGATTTTTTTCCTTCTTAACACATCTAAATTTAGCTCTTCACTGGCCTCGAGCTGCTCCAGGGGATGTTCAGGTTGGATATTTGGGAAAATTTCTCCATGGGAAGTGTTGTTAACGACTCCACCAGGGCAGTGGTGGAGTCCCCAACCCTGGAGGGATTTAAAGCCTTGTGGCTGTGGCACTTGGGGACATGGCCAGTGGTGGCCTTGGCAGTGCTGGGGGATGGTTGGACTCGAGGATTTCAAAGAGTTTTTCCAACCTTGGTGATGATTCTGAAAATATCCCTTGGTGAACCATAAAGCTCCTTATCAAGGAAATCTTATCAAATTGAACTAAACCGAAGCAAATTGCTGGGAAATTCCAGGAATTTCTGACCAACATCCACCCCCTGCAGTGCAGCTGGAGATCTGCTTTCCCTTCCAGCTGAGGTTCCTGAAAAACAGGGACCAGCTCCTGGTGTCCCTTCCAGGTCCTGCCCATCCCCAAATGCATCGAGGTGCTCAGATGTGGAGGAATTTGAAAGGATTTTAGCAAATCCACTGAAGTGCAGAAAAGAAGACAGGGAAAGGTCAGGGCACGGTCCTGAGCTGATCCCAGGCAGGCAGGGCCAGGCTGGGCACGGAGCAGCAGCAGCAGTGGAAACTCTGAGCCTGCTGCCTGATTTATCCAGGCAGGAATTCTCTGCAGCTGTGACAGGGCTGTGCTGCTCTTTCCAACTGTTTGAGCAGTTCTGATGCTCAGACGAGCAGAAAGGCACAAAAACATCAGCCAGGAGCAGACTTGGAGTTCTCTGGCCCTGGCACCTGATTTTTTCAGCCTGTTTGTCCTAAAATGGGCCTGAATCTTCTCCAGGCTGAGCTCATTCCTCTGCTGCACATCCCCACTGCTTCCCCTCCACTGCCTCTTGAGGATTTCTGGGCATCCCACCCGTGCTGGGAGCCCCATTCCCACTCCTGTTCTGCTCCCGTCCTCCCTCTTTTTGGTTGGTTTTCCTCCAGAATCACACAGCCCTTTGTCCCCAGCTCCCATTTCCTCCCCCTCTGCTGCCCCAGCCGTTCTTTCTGTGCCTCGTGGGTGCCAACACCTCCCTGCTGTGCCCAGCCCTGGATCGAGGTCTGGTTTTTGGCAGATCACTTCTCCCACCTGGAATTCCAGTCCTGTGGTTTCTCCCAGCGCTGCCATCCCTGGGTTTGGTGCTGAAGCCCCTCTGTCACTCCAGCCGTGCCAAAATGTCCCTGAGGGCCTGGCCTGGGCACCATTCCCGACCCCGAGGGTTCCAGGAGCTGCTCAAACAGCCCCAAACCTTGTGGTGATTCCCGAAGTCCCTCTGCCCACACCAGTGACTGAAGGGTTTCTCTTTGCAGGGCTGGGACTGTCCCCATGCAGAAAAGCAAATTCCTGCACGAGGATGCCAAAATTCCACGCCAAAAATGCCTCTGAAGCTGATTTGGGGATGCTGGCCAAAAATCAGGAGCTGATTTCAGCATCTCCTGCCTGGGAGAAACCCCATGGAAAATTGTTGTGGGTGACAGAAGAACCAAGTTTTGTTTGCATTTGGCAAAGAAACAAAGAATGGAAGAAATCACCTGAACTGCTCCGTGTTTCAGGGAGGAAATGGGGGGAAAGGGATTGGGGGTCGGAATGAGCTGCAGGAAGCAAATTATTTGTTTGACTAAAATTCATAGGAGTGAAAATCTGTGGAAAATAATCTGGAAGAATGGCCAAGGCCTTCATTCCACAGAGCTGCATTAGGGATCACAGAAAGGAAATAAGGGGTGAGGGCCATGTAACTCCTCTGGAAATAATTATTATATTGCCTTTAAATTTAAAATAGTTATTAGATTGCCTTTTAAATTTAAAATTATTATTCTATTTCCTTTTAAATTTTATTGCTATATTGCCTTTAAATTTAAAATAATTATGAGACTGCCTTTTCAATTTTGTTATTATATTGCCTTTTAAGTTTAAAATAATTACCATATTGCCTTTTAAATTTAATATTTTTGTTCTTCCATTAATCTCCCATTCAAAAAAAAAGGCTCTTCTGATCCATCCTTTTATACTTCCCAAGCCCACGTGCCTCGATTCATCCCAAATTGTTTTCCCACTTCAAACCATCCCAGTTTCTGTTCCCCTTCCAGGCAGTGCCATCCCCACCTGACAGACAGGAGGTTGTCTTTGAGCTGAGCCCTTCCTGTAAATCCTGAGCACATTCAGTCCTCCCAGCCTCCAAAAAAAAACATCCCTGGAGGAATTTGCTGCAGCTCCTCAGCATCACATGCCTGAGGAAGTGTCTGTGAAGAGATCCATGGCATTCCCTGGGAGAGCTGGGGAACAACGGGAATGCTGCAGCTCTGAGCTCTGCCCCACGGGCTGGGATTATCTGGGATTATCCATGACCATTCCCTGTGGGAACAATGGGAATGCTGCAGCTCTGAGCTCTGCCCCATGGGCTGGGATTATCCATGGAATTCACTGTGGGAACAACGGGAATGCTGCAGCTCTGAGCTCTGCCCCACGGGCTGGGATTATCCATGGAATTCATTGCGGGAACTCGGGAACAACGGGAATGCTGCAGATCCCAGCCCTGCCCCACGGGCTGGGATTATCCATGGCCATTCCCTGGGAGAGCTGGGGAACAACGGGAATGCTGCAGCTCCCAGCTCTGCCCCACGGGCTGGGATTATCCATGGCCATTCCCTGTGGGAACAACGGGAATGCTGCAGCTCTGAGCTCTGCCCCACGGGCTGGGATTATCCATGGCCATTCCCACCAAAGCTGGGCACAGCTCCACCAGCCCTGTCCCCACAGAGGTTCCCATATGGATTCTGGATGGACAGGGGTGGGATAAAACCCATCCCATACACGGCCACCTTTGTTTGGTGGCTCCAGAGGTGAAAATCCTGCCACATCCAACAGGGACAACCTTTTCCCTGGATCTGGATCAAGCTCCCACCAGGCTCCTCTGCTCCGTGGGGTGACACTTGAAGTTATATCCTGCCGTGTATCCTGGTGCTGGGGTGACAGTGGCACTGTTGCTGTGACAGCTGCTCCCGTCCAGGGATGGCACCCGGAACAGACCCCTCTGTTTGTGCCACGGCAACCACAGGAACAGAGCTCCCTCTGGGATCCCATCCCTGCAGGGTCCATCCAGAATGGAATCCCAGACTGGTTTGGGTTGGAAGGGAACTTAAATCCCATCCCATCCCACCCCAGGGACACCTCCCCCTGTCCCAGGCTGCTCCCAGCCCCAATGTCCAGCCTGGCCTTGGCCACTGCCAGGGATCCAGGGGCAGCCCCAGCAAATCTGGCAATTCCATCCCAGCCCCTCCCCACCCTCCCAGGGAACAATTCCTTCCCAATCTCCCATCCAGCCCTGCCCTCTGGCAGTTTAAAATGGGAATGAGAACAACTCAACTCATCTTTTACACATTTGCAAGGATGAGGAATGAGCTGGTTTGGAAAGGGTCATTTCCTGTGGCTGGGCAGGGCAGTGTGGCCGTGTCCCTGGCAGGGTCCCTGAATGTTTTTAGGATGCCCGATGTTGCTGCAGGGTGGCAGTGCCAGGCTGGGCTCGTGTCCAGCCTGACCTTGGACACTTCCAGGCATGAGGAATCCACATCCTCCCCGGGCAGGCTGTGCCAGTGCCTCCCCATCCTTAGATTCAGGAAGGACCTTGAAGGACCGCGGCACAAGTGCTGAGGTGACGGGATTCATAAAAACCCGAACATTTCCCGCTGGAAAGCCTCCCCTTTCCCAGCAGAGGTTTATTTTGGACGGTTCTGGCTCTGAGGCTGCTGCATTTCTCCCGCCGCCTCTCCCTGCAGTGATGCAGTGCCGGAGCCAGCACGCGTTCCCAGCAGCTGCATCCGCAGCACGGGGACACGTGCGGGGACAGCGGGGGGCGACAGCCGCGGAGAGGGCTCCGCCACCTTCACCTCGCCTTTCCCGCAGCCCCGTCCCCAGGGACTGCGGCTCTCAGCCTGTGACGCACGGAAATCAGGAGGGTTCGGAGCCTGGAAACCGCTAAAAAATGGGGCTTTTCGCCCGAGCCGGAGCGGTGGCTCGGGGAGGGTGAGCTGGATCAGCTCTCAGGCCATGGTTCGGCTCAGCTCTGCTGAAAACATTCCCTGTTTTTGTCGGACATCCTGCTGTGGTTGTGCCCCCTCCCTCCCTGGTCTCTGTGGGGTCTGCAGGAGGGACCTGCACCTTCTCCCTGTCACCCCCTCTCCCCTATCTCATCCCCACTGAAGGGCTCAGGGAGTCCTGTCCCCCCTTCCCTGTGGCTTTGGTGTCCCTTCTCTGCCCTTCCCTCTCAAGGTCAGGCCCCCACCACCCCTTACCCCCTTCTCTGCCTTCGTCTTCCCCAGAGATTTGGGGTCTCTCCCTGTCCCTGACCCTCTCCACCCCATCCAGGCATCACCTGACACCTCCTCTCTTCCTTTTCGCCACCTTCCCCCCTGCACGGCTGCTCCTCTGGGCGGATCCCAGCCCTTCCCTGCATCCTGCCTCTCTCCTAGGGTAAGGATGGAGGGGAAGGATGCAGGGATGGAGGGAAGGATGCAGGGATGGAGGGGAAGGATGCAGGGATGGAGGAAAGGATGCAGGGATGGAGGGGAAGGATGCAGGGATGGAGGGAAGGATGCAGGGATG
>VZTZ01040336.1:0-12349 GCA_013400955.1 Drymodes brunneopygia | reverse complement strand
TCCCTGCCCTCACCCCATTCCTGTCCCTGCCCTCACCCCACTGCTCTCCCTGCCCTCACCCCATTGCTGTCCCTGCTCTCACCCCATTCCTGTCCTTGCCCTCACCCCACTGCTGTCCCTGCCCTCACCCCATTGCTCTCCCTGCTCTCACCCCACTGCTGTCCCTGCCCTCACCCCATTGCTCTCCCTGCTCTCACCCCACTGCTTTTCCTCCTCAGGACACTCTGCTGCAAAGCCAGGTTGCTGCTTTAGCCCATTGTAATTAACCAGCAGGACTTCTTTCATCTATTAATCCATAATTGGAAACTAATAACAGTGTGTGCTGGGTTTGGCTGCCATCTCGGATCAGGCCTTTGAGCTGACACAGGCACCAGGCAGGAAAACAGAATCTCCTCCTAATCCCATTCACTGCCATCCCAGGCACCCAGGCACTGCTGGAAAATCACCTTGGAATTCCAGAAGTGATCCCTCCAAAATCCCTTCCACGATGCTGAAAGGCAGCTGGGTGCACCAGGCTCTGGGACCCCTAATCAGGAAACTTCATTTGCACAACTTTGAGTGGTTTCCAGAGTGTTTTTCCTTTCGTTCCTGATATTGAGAGCAATTCCAGGGTAGCTGGGAGGGGAGGGAGAGCTGCTTGGCACAGGAAGCAGGGAATGAGTGTGCTGGAGAAGCTCCTGGAGAAACCACAACCACATCAAGGCTGTCTGATCTGCCTGCCCCATCCTGAATCCCAGCACAGGGACACGCCAGGGGCTGGGGAAGAGCAATTCCAGCTCGGGTTGGAATATTTTCCTTTGCCTTGGGTGAGTCAATAATAACCTGGTTTGGGAAATGTGCTCAGAGCTGGTGTTTAACAGGGGCTGAGTGAGGAAAGCTGAGATGGCCCCTCAGCCATGGCAGCTCTGTGCCACCCCAGGGGCCTTTAAGGCATCTCAAACTGGCAAAAGGTCCTTGGAGAGGGCTCCAGGTGCTCAGGGAGTTTCCCAGAGGCGATGCCAGAGGGTGGGAAGGCCGTCAGGAAGCTCAGAGGGTTTTCTGGGGCTCCTTGAGGCTCCTGTGCTGGGCTGCTCCCGGGAATGAGGCACAGGAGCCCCAGGGAATGGGCACAGCCCCGAGGCTGCCAGAGCTCCAGGGGGGTTTGGGCAGCGCTGCCAGGGATGCCCAGGGTGGGGTTGTTGGGGGGTCTGGGCAGGGACAGGAGCTGGGATTGATGATCCCTGTGGGTCCCTTCCAATCAGGATAATCTGGGATTCCATGAAGCACCTGAGGTGGGTGTTGTATTCCTGCTTTTCCCCTCACAATGAGATGGTTTTCCAGTCAAAATCCAGCTCCTACTGGAACATGGATGGGCTGAGAACACCCCAGAGCCTGGATGGGCTGAGAACACCCCAGAGTGTTTGGGGGGGCTGGAAACACCCCAGAGTGTGGAGGAGATGAGAACACCCCAGAGTGTCTGGGGGGGCTGAGAACAGCCCAGAGTGTGGAAGGGCTGAGAACAGCCCAGAGTGTGGATGGGCTGAGAACAGCCCAGAGTCTGAGCACGTGTCCAGGGGCTCCCTGGACTTCATAAGCCCAGACCTCCCTCCCTCCCTCCCTCCCTCCCTCCAGCCAAACCAAGCTCTCCAACAGCTGTGGAGCTCAGAGGCCAAGCCAGAATCACTGCCAGCCCCTGACACGAGGTGATCTATGAGCAGTTCTGTGTTTGATGGCTCATGGCACTGAGAATTCAGCTGAAGGCAAGAAGGGAAACATGGGGGAAAGCAGGGGAGCCCTGCAGGAGGCAGCTGTGTGAGTAATTCTGCCTGGTGAGTAAAGCTTCAAGTGCTGCAGAAACAGCAATAAATCCAGTCCCACCTCATCCAGGGGACAGAGCAGAGCCTGCTCAGCCAGGCCAAGGCAGAGCTCAGGGTTTAACCACAAGCAAAGCCTCCTGCAGGTTTGTTCCCGAGGCCTGGGAGAGCCCCTCGGTGAGGAAACAGCTCCTGGATTTACGGCATCAGGGCTGGATGGGCCTTTTCCTGCAGGGTGGTGTTTGGGGAATGGGGCAGGAGGAGATGCTGGGTGGGACTGGGGGTGTTTCCATCTGAGCTCATCCCCACTCCTGCCCCACTCAGCTTTCCTGGAGCTCCTTGGGTGAGTGCAAAGCTGAGAGCCCCAGTTTTCCATTCATCCCTCATGACAAAGACATGGAGAGGCTGGAGCGAGTCCAGAGATGGGAATGGAGCTGGAAAGGGCTGGAGAATTCCTGAGGGAGCTGGGAAGGGAATGGAGAATTCCTGAGGGAGCTGGGAAGGGGCTGAGCCTGGAGCAAAGGAGGCTCAGGGGGGACCTTGTGGCTCTGCATAAGTCCCTGACAGGAGGGGGCTCAGGGAGGGTCGGGCTCTGCTGGCAGGGAACAGGGACAGGAGGAGAGGGAACGGCCTCAAGTTACACCAGGGAAGGTTTAGGGATGCCTTTGGGACACTGTGAGCTTGGTTTGGGTCACAGATTCATTTTTCTGTTTAAAAGGGAGATGATTTTGGGCCAAAAATGGCATCTCTGGGGGTCAGACCCTCCCTGGTGGAACAGCAAGGTCGGGTGAAAGTGGAGGTGCAGTGTCCTCAAGGATGGATCTGGCTGGAGAATGGAGAGAAAGGGCCAGAAAGATGCACAAAACACTGAAGAGAATTTCTAGAATTAAAAACAAAAC
This sequence comes from Drymodes brunneopygia, assembly GCA_013400955.1. Classification (NCBI taxonomy): domain Eukaryota; kingdom Metazoa; phylum Chordata; class Aves; order Passeriformes; family Petroicidae; genus Drymodes; species Drymodes brunneopygia. Next base: position 9,657 of record VZTZ01040336.1, on the reverse strand, counting down.
AAAACAACCACAAAAATCCAAAACAAAATAAAACAAAAAGAGAAGGGGGAGGAAAAGGAAAACAAACAAAAATGAAAAGGAAAAAAGGAAAAAGAAGGAGAAGGAGAAGGAGAAGGAGAAGGAGAAGGAGAAGGAGAAGGAGAAGGAGAAGGAGAAGGAGAAGGAGAAGGAGAAGGAGAAGGAAAAGGAGAAGGAGAAGGAAAAGGAAAATGGAAAGAAAAAGAAAAAAAAAAAGAAAAAACAAAAAAGAAAAAAGAAAAAAGAAAAAAGAAAAAAGAAAAAGGAAAAAGAAAAAAGAAAAAAGAAAAAAGAAAAAGAAAATCCCTATTGGTTTTCAGCCCAGAATTCTCAGCATTTCAGTTTTCTACGGGAAAAATACTGAATTTCTCCCTATCCTTGCCCCGGGAACAGGGATTATAATTCCCCTGCCCCTCTCTGTCATCCCAGCATTTGCAATGTCCCAGCACTCCCTGCTGGGGAGGTCCTGGGGCTCCCACCCTTCCTGGGTGCAGGGAACACCAGAACAGCCAAACCCAGCGGGTCCTGGGGCACCAGAATTAGGGAGAAAACTCCTAAAACTCCATGTCCTGCTGGATTTTGGGGCCTGATTTGTGAGGCAGAGCCAGAACTGGGTGATCCATGGAGCTGCCGAGGAGAGCTTGGCTTCCTCCCTGGAGAGCTGTAAATCCAACTGCTGGCCAGGAGAAATGCCAAAACCTCCCCGTGCTCCCCTCCCTGGCCAGGGAGGAGCATCCAGCGGGCACCGCCTGGGGACAGAGGGGGATCAGCCAGGCCGGGACTGCTCAGAGGTCCCAAAAACACGACCTGGCCTTGTTTAGTCTGGGAGTGCTGGAGGGGAGACGTGATAACAGCTCTGAGCTATGTGTGAGAGGAGGCTCCGCAGGGAGAGCACACAGAGTGTTCTCCACTCTGTCTTCCTCGTGGGAAGGGAGATTTAGGGTCATTTCGGGTGATTTAGGGTCCTTTCGGGTGATTTAGGGTCCTTTCGGGTGATTTAGGGTAATTTCAGGTGATTTAGGGTCATTTCGGGTGATTTAGGGTCATTTAGGAAGAAAACCCCGATGGGAGAGTCGGGAAGTCCCAGCTTTGCCAGTGGAGGGCGGTTGGGTTTTTACCAGAGGTGGAGGGGTCTGGCCAGGCTGGTGCCCACAAGGGTGGCATCACCTGGCAGGGGATGGCTGATGCCACCTCCTGGACTGTCCCCAGCCCAGAAATCTTGGAATCCACAGTTCCTCCTCAGGCATTTTGGAGGGGGAGCCCCACAGGTGCCACGGTGATGCCCACGAATTCCAGGACACAGGCACAGATCCCTGAGCTCCTCGGAGTTGTGGGGACAGAGAGGAGGAGCAGGGACCAGGCCCCTGGGGAAAGGAGGCAGGAGGTGCAGAGGTCACCATGTCACAATGTCACATTGTCCCTGCACGATGCCAGCAAGGAAAGGCCTCAGGAAAGCTCTGGAAAGGGAAAATCCTGGCGTTTTTAATTCCTGCTGTGTCCCTGGCACTCCCAGCCATGCAGGGCATCCCCTGGGGCTCAGCTCTGGCTCCCAGCCCTCTCTGGAGGAAGGATGGAGGTGTGGAAGCAGCAGGGAAAATCCCTGCTTGAGTTTGGAGGGTTTGATGGGAAAGGGGTTTGGGAGTGAAACTGGAGCTGGGTGGTTCTTAAAATCAGGGGGAAATGAAGGAGAGCACAAGATAACACATCCAATAAAAACTGAATTATTGCTCACTGGGGGCAATGGCAGGACAGGGTGACACTGCCTGTCCCCGCCACCCAAGGGCCCGTGGCACTGGGTGACAAAGTGACACCAGCACCTCGATTTCACAGCCCTGTGGATTTGATGTGAAAGTGCTTTGGGAGTGAAACTGGAGCTTGGTCCTTCTTAAAATCAGGGGAAAACGAAGGAGAGCACGAGATGACACATCCAATAAAACTGGATTATTGCTCGCTGGGGACATGGGCAGGACAGGGTGACACTGCCTGTCCCAAAGTGACAAAGTGTCATCAGCCCCTCGATTTCACAGCCCTGTGAGTTTGATGTGAAAGAGGTTTGGGACTGAAACTGGAGTTTGGTCCTTCTTAAAATCAGGGGAAATGAGGGAGAGCACGAGATAACACATCCCATAAAAACTGGGATAATTATTGCCCATTGGGGACAATGGCAGGACAGGGTGACACTGCCTGTCCCAGCCACCCAAGGGCCCGTGGCACTGGGTGACAAACAGACCCCACCACNACACCAGCACCTCGATTTCACAGCCCTGTGGATTTGATGTGAAAGTGCTTTGGGAGTGAAACTGGAGCTGGGTGGTTCTTAAAATCAGGGGGAAATGAAGGAGAGCACAAGATAACACATCCAATAAAAACTGGGGTAATTATTGACCATTGGGGACACGAGCAGGATAGGGTGACACTGCCTGTCCCAGCCACCCAAGGGCCCGTGGCACTGAGTGACAAAGTGTCACCAGCACCTCGATTTCACAGCCCTGTGGATTTGATGTGAAAGTGCTTTGGGAGTGAAACTGGAGCTTGGTCCTTCTTAAAATCAGGGGAAAGTGAGGAAGAGCACGAGATAACACATCCAATATTGCTCACTGGGGACAATGGCAGGACAGGGTGACACTGCCTGTCCCAAAGTAACAAAGTGTCACCAGCAGCTCGATTCCAGAGCTCTGATCCCAGCTGGATCTCACCTTCCTGGGACAGCAAACTGGGCACTGCTCCTTCCCCGAGCTGCTGTCCCCTCCCTGTGCCCCAGGGCAGGGACTCCCGCGGCTCCTCCATCTCTGCTGTTCCCAAATCCCGGCCAGGAGCACCAACACCCGTCTGCAGCTGTCACCAGGAGCCCAGGATGTCACCAGGGGGGAGCTGGCTGCCCTCACCCCGCCGGGCACACGAGTGTCACCCGTGATTTTTGCAGTATTCTGTATTTTTACTTTTGTAGTAGAAGTTCTCATGCATTTTCTATAAACATAATCCTTGTTTTTGTAACCGACCAAAATTGTTTTGAACCTCTAAATTATTTTTCATTCCTTTCCCCTAAGGTGGAGAAAGATAATAAACTATGTCTTTACCCTGTAAAATTGTAGAAGTGGTAACCTCATTAACCAATCCACAATTGTCTTAAGAAAGATATAAATCTGAGAGAATAAAAAAAGGCAGGGCCCCTTTTTCTGGTCCTGCCTGAGTAGTCCTGACTGCTCCTCTGAAGTCTCCGTGTTTCTCTCCTGTCTGACAGTGCAACACACAAGGAGCTGCTCGGGCTCTGAGTGGGGCTGCACAAACGTCAGGCACCTCGTTAATCTCGAAGCTCTCTCTCTGCAGGAGGCTGCCTGCCAGGAGGAATAAATTCTCCCTTTTAATTACAGGGAGAATAACAAGAGTGGCCTTTCCAGCTCTTTTTCGTGCCCTGCTGGTGGCAGCCTCTTGTCAAAGCTGTTGTTCCCTGGGTGTTTTATTTCATGGTTTTTTTTCGAGCCTGGGAGCACAGACCAGCACTGGGCCTGCAACACAATTTGGGATTGGGTCCCAAATCCTGGAGAAACTCAGGAAAACCCCTGGACATGAGATCAGCCTCCTCCAGCTCCTCCTCCCCACCACCAGGCACCCCTGAGGCTGAACATGCTCCAAATCCCCATCTCTGCCCTCTCCTCCCTCCCAGGGAGCTGGGGATGGCTCAAGGAGCTCAGGCTGGAGCCAATCCCACTGCTCTGACTGATGTCCCCAAGCTGTCACAGCCCTGAGCTCCGGGAAGGGCACTGGCAGAGGTCACAGCTTTGCTTTTCCTGGGCTCCATCCCAGCTTTTGTCCTTTCCTAGAGCTGCACACTCAGAGCTGGCTCTGGATCCAGTTCAGCTGCCCCAGCACGCCTCTGGTCCTCGTTCTGCCCAGCATTCCCAGCTCCAGGCAGGGCTGGAGCACCCCAGAGCTGCTGGGGTGGCACCAGCTGGGCAGTGCCCTCATCCCAGCCCCAGCAGGAGGCGATTCTCCCTTTGGGGCCTTTTTTCTCCTCCTCTGCTCCTCTCCTCTGCTGCTCTGCTCTAAGTGATGCCTTAGGTTTTTAACTTTTTATTTTCTAGACCAAGACTGCTCTAATGCATGACTCTAAGACTCCATGAATTGTCAGCCAGTGTTCTGTCACTGTTATTCAGACTAAACAATTTCTCTCTAAGCTGGAGTTTTAAGGACAGACTGTTTCTCCAAAAGCCCAAATGTAACCAACCATGGACAGCAGCGCAGAGAAGGGACAAACTGGGGATGGGACTTCAGGACCTGGAGATGTAACTGGACAATGGGTTTCTGATGTGCAGATGGACTGAAGGTGAATCTGTCCAAAAAACACGTGCCAGGTGTGTCCATTTTGGGTGGGGTCTCTGCGAGACTCCTGCATGGCCCAAAGTGCTCCTTGTTTTAATAAATGCTTCTTTTATTCTTTTAACTCTGCCCATCTTCTGTTTTATGTCAGCTTTACATAAGGCAGCAGTTTTGGCGACTCCACCGGGACGGGAGGCTGCTGAAAAACCCCTGGAGCCAGAGGGAATCCAGCCCTGGCCCCCTCTCTTCACCAGCACGGGAAGGGGAGGCTGTGAGCACGTTCCAGACAGTAAAAGGTATCATAAGAACTGACTTTTCCCTGGCCAAACAAAGTGCAGCCACTGCTGGAACAGGGCTGAGCTCGACTCCCTCTGTCCTGCCTGGCCACGGGACCTTCCTGTGGAGGTGGGGACACAGCCCAGCCTGCCAGGCCAGGCTGCACAGGGCTCATTAATCAATTAATCAATGAATGAGCTAATACAGCCATGCCTGCTGGGGCTCACACACAGGCAGGAGCTGTTCCTTCTGCACAGACTCCGAGAGGGAAGACCCAGCAGATGGAGAGGAGCTNTTATTTTTTTATATTTATATATATATTTTTAAGACAATCGTGGATTGGTCAATGAGGTTACTACTTCTACAATTTTACAGGGTAAAGACATAGTTTATTATCTTTCTCTGCCTTAGGGGAAAGGAATGAGAAATAATTTAGAAGTTTAAAACAATTTAGGTGGGTTATAAAAACAAGGACTGTGTTTATAGAAAATGCATGAGAACTTCTACTACAGAAGTAAAAATATTGAATACTGCAAAAATCAGGGCAACAGGGGGGGAGCTTCCCATTCATCTAAAGGAACACAGAATCAGAGAATATTATAGAACATCCTGAGTGGGAAGGACCCACAGGGATCACAGATTCCAGCCCCTGTCCCTGCTCAGACCCCCCAACAGCCCCACCCTGGGCATCCCTAGCAGCGCTGCCCAAACCCCCCTGGAGCTCTGGCAGCCTCGGGGATGTCACCATGCAGGGCCCCAGCACTGAACCTTCCCCTCTTCCCCACCATCCCTGGCCCAGAGGCTGCCAGAAACCACCTGAAGAGGTTTAGTCAGGGTTTAAACCTAAAGCACCACCAGTTTATCCTGGGTGATTCTGTGAATATCCTGTGCTGCCTTCTCTCCTCACAGCCTCATCCAGGATGATGAAAATGCTGCCTCAAGGTTGTTGCACAGCTGGCTACGACAGAAACACGCAGGCTTCAGAGCAGCAGTTTGAACCACCAGGCAGGACCACCAAAAAGGGGCTGCCCTTCTTTATTCTCTCATTTATATCTTTCTAAAGACAATCATGGATTGGTCACAGATGTTACCACCTCTATAAGTTCACAGGATAAAGACATGGTCAATCATCTTTCACTGCCTTAGGGGAAAGGAATGAAAAACAATCTGAAAGTTCAAAACAATCTTGACCAGTTAGGAAAACAAGGACTGTGTTTATAGAAAATGCATGGGAACTTCTACTACAAAATTACAAACATGGAACCCTGCAAAAAGCAGGGTGACACAAGGCAGCTTTGGGCACAGCTTTGTCCCAGCTCTGTGTCCCAGAGCGTCCCCGGGGGCATTTTGGGCACGGAGGGCAACCCTGGGAGGAGCTGGCAGAGCAGGGAGGGTGCTGGGTGCAGGTAAATCATTCCCTCTCCTGGTGTTTGACAGCTCCAGGCTCTCCTGGATCTGCCCCAGTGGCAGCACCAGTTTGAGTTTCTCCTTTGCCTCCCAGCTGCTTCCTAAAGGATCTCTCAGGACCCTCATTTTCGGGAGGCTCTGCTCAGCCACAAAAAGGGAGAGGGGCTGGTCAGCCCTTCCCCCAGAGCAGATTTACATCTGGAAAATTCCACCCAAAAAACCAGCGAGAGCTGGGTGAAGGATGGGCCCCAGGAACCCCTCCCTGGGAGATGGAACAGCCCGAGGTGTGAATATCTGGGAATTCAGCAGCTCCCTGCCGTTCTCTTTGTAAAGGCAGGGATGGGCTGAAATCCTCTCTGGGCAGAGGCAAAGGAGCAACACCTCGAGAGCCTCCGGCACAGCCCCGGGAGGAGGTGGGAGAAGCACGGATGGAGTGGCTGGAAGGGAAAAAACAAAAACCCGATCATTTCCTCCTCCTCCTGCTGCTGCTGCTGCTTCAGGGTTTGGAGAGCGCGGCCAGAGCTCTCTGCCCCCAGGGCAGGGCTGGGAGATCCCCCTGGGACTCCCTGGGACTCCCTCGGTGCCAAATCCCCCTCCTCTGGGGCAGCCCTGGGTCCCAAATGCTCCCTCTGCCCACCCTGCCCAGCCCTCCCTGTTCTTGTACCCCCTCCCCAAAGCTCAATCTGAAGGGGAAACCTCCAAAAAAGCTGCCCCAGGCCCCATTTTTCTCTTTTCCCACTCTCTCCTTTGCCCCACGTGTGTGCCCAGATGTGCAGGATGAGCTGGGGGGGTTCTGAAGTGACTTCCAGGCAAACCAAGCAGAGGAATCTCCCAGATTTAACCTGATGCCTGATTTAACCACCCCTGCTGCTCCCAGCAGCCCGGGGATGAAAGCACAAAACTCCGGCCTTGGGGGACAAACAGCACCCAAAATGCTGGGAGGAGAATTTACCACTGGGTTTCCCCCTCTCTGGGTGGTTCCAGGCACTCACGATGCTCCCAAACCACTTCTGCTCCTCAAACCTCACCAGGAACAAGGCACAGCAGTGAAATCCCGGGAGTTTTTCCTCCTCTTCTTGCAGCACACGGGAGATGCCCAAGTCAGAGGTGGAACACCCGGCACAGGTTTTGGCACAGAAAAGGAAAACAGTTTTATTTTTCCAGGGCTTTTTGGGGTTTTTTTTCACTGCTTTGGACCCGCTGCATTAATCACGAGGTCAAATCTCACCAGGATCAAGGCACAGCAGAGAAATCCCAGGAGTTTTTCCCTCCCCTCTTGCAGCACACAGGAGATGCCCAATCTAGGGGTGGAACACCAGGCACAGGTTTTGGCACGGAAAAGGAAAACAGTTTTATTTTTCCAGGGTTTGTTTTTTTTTCACTTCTTTGGACCCGCTGCGTTAATCACGAGGTCAAACCTCACCAGGAAAAAGGCACAGCAGAGAAATCCCGGGAGTTTTTCCCCCATCTCTTGCAGCACACAGGAGATGCACAAGCCAGAGGTGGAACACCAGGCACAGGTTTTGGCACGGAAAAGGAAAACAGGGTTTTTGTTCTTTTTTTTTTCACTTCTTTGGACCCGCTGCGTTAATGACGAGGCTCTGCGGCCGCCGCGAGTCTCACCAGAGAGGGGAAAGCGTCTCACACACGTCTGGGAAGGGGAGGTTGGAGCTTTCCTGCGCTGTGTGTCCGCAGACACCTCATTGCTGAGCTCCACGGGGCTTTCTGGCTGCGCTGGCCCTGGCCCGTGTCCTCCCTGCCTCATGGCAGGTGATGCTGACAGGCTGAGCTCCAGTGGAGAAGGCAAGGGTTTGTTTTGGAACAAACACGGAGCCTCGGAGCCCAGCAGGCAAACCCCGGCAGAGCAGCAAACACAGGGATGTTTTTGCCAGGTTTTTCTTGCACAATCGTTGTTTTCTCCCAGGCTGGGCTTGCAGGACCTGGGTGCTGCCCCTTGGACTCATCCAAACTTCCCGAGGAAAGGAATGAAGAAACTTGTCTTCAAAAAACAGCGTCTGGTAGATGAGACTGGCACCCAGAGATAAAAGAAGCAATGGGGAGAATTCCATTGATTGATGAATGGAGCCAGAGATTTGCATCTACAAACAAACCACAAGTCTGCTGATAAATAATTTGAATATGAAATTTGGGATATGAAAGAAATAATGGGGAGGATACCATTGATTGATGAATGGAACCACAGATTTGCATTTACAAACAAACCACAGGTCTGCTGATAAATAAAACTGAACATTGGGATGTCGCCCTGCGTTTTGCAGTGTTCTATGTTTTTACTTCTGTAGTAGAAGTTCTCATACATTTTCTATAAACATAATCCTTGTTTTTGTAACCGACCTAAATTATTTTAAACTTCTGAATTATTTTCATTCCTTTCCCCTAAGGTGGAGAAAGATGATTGACCATGTCTTTATCCTGTGAAAATGTAGAGGTGGTAACCTCATTGACCAATCCACGATTGTCTTAAGAAAGATATATAAAGGAGAGAATAAAAAAAGGCAGGCCCTTTTTCTGGTCCTGCCTGAGTAGTCCTGACTTACTTCTAAAAAATCTGCGTGTTTCTTCCATGTCCGGCAGTGCAACATTGGGATATGAAAGGAGCCATGAGAAGGACCATAAAACTCCATGAGGGAAAGACAAAAAGAGGGATTATACATTGGGAAAGGAAGGGGTCTTTGGAATTCCAGGAGTCTGAACCTCTCAAATACCTCAGGCAATGGGGAAAGAGAGCAGGGCCTGAGGTTGGGCAATTGGGATAAAAAGGAGGCTGCATCCTCCAAAAATTTGAGAGACCCCAGGAGAAATGCCCCATGGCCTCTCCCTTTATTCCAATAAAGTCACAGGACTCTTCTGTCTCCTTTTTGGACACAAACCTCTGGTGTTTGTGGATTATTTTCCTCACACTGATGAGCTGGGACCTGGCTGGGGCTCACCCAGGGCAGCCAAGCCTGGAGCAGTTCCTGTCACTTCATCAGCTATTTTTAACAGCAACCGAGCTCTTGGCTTTTGGGTTGGCTTTATGATATTTAATAAGGATTGGGGGGGGGGGGGGGGCGGCCNNNNGGGGGGGGGGGTGACGCTCATTACTTCAGAATTTCTGGCTTGAAAAATCAACTTTTTGCTTCTTTCTCCCCTCACAGAGGTAAGGGGAGGATAATTTTCCAAACCCCCCTCCTGGTGTGGATTTACTGCAGGGTTCAATGCTCCAGTGCTTCACACAGGGCTTTAGAAATCCAGCCAGAGAGCCAAGGGCTGGATTTGGGGGCAGTGCTCTGGGCTGGGGTGGGAAGGAGGGGGTTTGGGATTGTCACCATGCCATGGACACCAGCCCAGCCTGGCACTGCCCGTGGCAAACACGTGTTAAACCCGTGTTAAACCCGTGTTAAAGCCCTGCACAGCCACAGGACATTGACCCTGGGGAGCTGAGCTGTGCTGGGGCCAGGAGGGGACATCCCTGTCCTGGAGACACCAGGAGCAGCCAGGCCAGGCCACGGAGGGATTGTCCTGCTCTGCTCTGGGCTGGGGTGGCCTCACCTCCAGTGCTGGGGGCACTTTGGGTGCCTCAGTGGAAAACTGAGCCGACAGAGAGTGTCCAGAGGGTGGGGAAGGGTCTGGAGGAGC
>VZTZ01040333.1:0-11517 GCA_013400955.1 Drymodes brunneopygia | reverse complement strand
AGTCAAGAGAAATCAATAAGGATTGTACCATTTATATTGTCTTACCGAATGTTTGTTCACCATGAAGTGCCAGGCACAAGCATCATCTAGGGAATATTGATTTCTTGATGTACTGTAAATCACACATGTATAAACAGCAGGAGAACCTTGTGGCTTCTCAAACCTTACTTGCAGCTTTGATGTTTATACTTGTATTTCATTTGGGTCAAGCTTAGCTGAAAAAGGAAAATAAAACAACTCTGCATAAGTGTTCACAAATAGACACACAACCACACTGTTGATCATATTGCAAGAAAAATGGTGCCAGAAACCATAAGAATAATCTGGTTTTACTATAATGAGTCAGGCATAACAGAAAGAGATTGCTATTGCAAATTGGAATAGGTAAGGATGCTGCAGAGTGCTCTGACACAGATTTGTCAGTGGAAAGGGCTTCTTCACCTATTTAATCATGGGAAATTGAAGCTTCAGTGCTGATTTAAATGTGCAGAAGTGTTGAACTACATAGGGATGATTTCCTTTAAATAATTTTCAGGTGTTTCACAGTATATTTTCTTAATTTACATTGCGTTGACTTTCTTTTGCATTATACTGCACTTAAAAAGCAAGGAAAAAAGTAAAAGTAATGCAGAGAAAAATCAGCTCAAAAAAAAAAACAACCCAACACAGCTGTAAAATCTACCTAGCTGAAAGAGTGTTCATGGGCAACAGGGTCAGGGATGGAAAGGAGCAAACCAGGCACTTGCCTAGTCCAAGGACATTTCATCCAAAGAGAAAGGGGAGGAGAGAAGCAAGAGGGAGGTGGGAGGCTGGACCTCTGCTCCACGTGAGGGCAGCTCAGTGTAGTGCCCAATTGATGTGGTGTAAGAGAGGAGCAGCTCCAGCAGTGTGCATCTCCCTGTCAGCTTCACAGCTACATCCAGCCCCATCACGTGGCACTGCAATAACATAAAGAGTCAATGGACGAGTCAAGACTGATGAGGTGGAAAGAAATGAGCTGCCTGTAAACATTCATTCGGAAGAACTCAGGATAGTTTAAATACTGTAATAAAAATATGTACTCAACCTCCCTCGACAGGGAGCAGGGAATCTAAGTAGAAGATTCGAGGACAAAAACTACAAATGTGAGTGTAAAAGCTGCAGCACAGATGCTGACCCAGTTTCAGCCTGTCTCCCTTTTGGTACTGAGATGAAGAATATTTTTACTTTAAGGGAGGAATGCAGCTAACAGGAGGTCTCCTGTGGTCCTTTTGATGATATCTCACTCCAGGGAGTGAGAACTCCCCCAGGAGTTCTGGATGAGTGGGCTAAAGCAGGGATGAGTGTCTTGATCGCATACCTCACAGGTAGAGTGAACCCAGACCTTTGGCCTTACTGAGGGCCACAAAGATGACACAAGGGCTGAAGCATCTCTCCTGTGAAGACAAGCTGAGAGAGCTGGAGTTGTTCAGCCTGGAGAAGAGAAGCCTTCCAGTACCATAAGGGGACTTACAAAAAGGAGGGAGAGGGACTTTTTATATGTGTATCGAGTGACACAACCAGGGACAGTGGTTTTAAATTGAAAGCACAATGGTTTTAAACTGAAAAGTAGATACAGATTAGATGTTAGAAAGTGCTTACTCGGAGGGTGGTGAGGCATTGGAACAAGTTGTGCAGAGAGGTTGGAGATGCCCCATCCCTGAAAGTATTGAAGGTCAGGTTGGATGGGACGTTGAGCAATGTGGTCTGGTAGGTGGCATCCCTGGCCATGGCAGGAGGATTGGAGCTGAATGATCTTTAATGTCCCTTCCAAGTCAAACTGTTCTATGATTCTATAATGTTAGGCATTCACTTAGGAAGACTGCTTAGCATTTGTACAGCTGAGTACATTTGTAGGGCTTTTAAAACTAGAGCCTGATAGCAAGAGGCAAGTGTTATAATGAGTAACAACTTGGTCATTTTGCATTATGTTAATTTGTTTATTTTGAGGATCTAAGCTAGCTTTCATTTCAGGGTCACTCAAGTGATGTTCCCCGTTCTGTGCCTTGGAGGATGTTTGTGGATATACCCAAACTGCAGCACAACACAGTGTAGCAAGACTGACAGTGTTTGCTCCACAGAGTTTTAGCACCAGAATAACCTATGGAAGTTTTGTTCACAGATGCAGTGCATATCCAGCGTGGAGCAGAGAAACTGTTTATACTGTTAGTCTCTCACATGTTAGTACCTACTGTTTAAAATCAGAACAGTAACATTACATTTGTCCAGATATGGAAGGAAGTTGCGTGTGTTTAATTTTGCAAACTTCCAGTTTCCCAGCTTATCTGCCATATGTGAAGAAGCCAGAAAAAAAATGAAGGTCATAAACATTATAAAGTAGCATAAATATTGTAAATTGCTGTTTAACAACCAGCAGTACAGGGGAAGATGAGTACTGTATATTTTGCATTAAAAATATTATATTTTTTGTATAATTGGCAGCAGTTCCATAGCAACTACCATCTTCTGAATAGAAGCCAAAAATATTAAAAAATACTTTGCTTCTAAAAGATAAGCTTTTCATATGTTAGATGTTCTTTGGTTTTTCAGAACTATATCTTTTTTGATCAGGAATTTCAAAGATACTTAATACGCTTTTAAATGAGCCATGGTTTTTCTTTTCTTCTCATTATTGATTTCTGAAAATTATTTTTGTTTCCTTGTATCACTAAAATATCCCATCCAACAATTGTTCACTTTTTTGTCGTCATAAGTCTTTCTGAACAAGGTCTTTCCATCAAGGTTTGGGTTCCTTTTTCTGTTGAGCTCCTTACCCTTTTCCCCTGATTGCTTTGGGAGTGGCAGTGGGAATCCTTCAATCAAATAGGCTAGAGACTGAAGTATTTGTTCTCAAGAAAAATAAAATGCTTTCTGAGCTTCCTGGGGGGTTGGAGTAATGGCACAAAAAAAGGGAAAGGGAGAAGAAAGCCAAACGAAGCATCCCACTGGAAGAAAGAAAAACTTTCTTCCTTGGTCAAGAAGAGTGCAAAAGGCAAGTTCTTAAATCTACTGTAATCAGATTTAAAAAAACAACACAGGGGGCTGGAGGGTGGGGAGGGTAGAAGAAAATTAAGATGGAGAGATGGGGTACCCACGCAGAGTTTGCAATTTCAAATTACTAAACTTACAAAATCGTGTCCCTGATCCCTGTATCAGAAGTATGAGTGTTGAAGCAGACAGTGGTGTCTGATTCTTTTCTCACCTCTCCTTTCCTGATACATATACCTGTAATTTAGGCTGTCAGCATTTACGCACATTCCTAAGACAAAGTTCAAAACGTGACTTAGTGTTCCAGGCCCACAGGAGGAAACAATACACGGAAGCTGGATGAAAGCCTGAGATGTTTCCAGGAAGATGCCTAGATAAATGGTGCCAAGCATTAGTGTAAGACACTGGTGAGGTGAAAGAGGAATGTGTCAGAGGCTCTGTGCAAAGTAGGAGCTCATAAGGGAATGCAGGAGCATTACAGCAGAAATAAGTGACACAGCAATGGGAGAACTTCTGGACAAGTTCTTGAATGAAAATGTAGGAAGGAGGAATAGACATAGAGTTTTTGCATTTGACACAATATTGATTTAGTCATTGGCATTTTCCAGATCAAGGGCTTTTAAATATCTGATTTTTTTTTTTGTATAGGGAAAAAGCTTCATTTGTTTGTCCTTCGTGCTAATCATGTGGTTCCAACAAGGCCAGCTCCCTGGATTTTCCACTCATGCTTAGTTTAATTTTAATTTCTTTCAGTTTATCTTAAATAGAAGTTCCTAGGGGAAAAAAAAAGATGCAAAAGGACTAAATGTGGTGGCAACATTATGACCCCCCAAACCAATACTACTCTCCTTTGTGAACATTTGCTTTTAAGCAAAAGTAAGCTTCCCAAGCCTTCCAGGTCTGATATCTGCCTACGAAAAGATTTATATTATTACTGGATATATGCTAAAGTATACTAAAGTACAGTTTCATCTTTAATAGTTGTATTGATTGTATTTTTATGTTTTNATAGTCATATTGATTGCATTTTTATGTTTTAAATAACAGTAAAACAGTGGAAATATACATGAAGTGAATGCACAGGTGAAGCAGTGCTTGATCAGTGCCCATTAAAAGGAATTACAGTTCTGTCTCAGCACAGTTACCATATCAGCTTTTTCCCCTGTAGTCCTTTTGCTGTGAAATTTATGCCATATAATTTTTTTTCTCCAGTCATAGCTGTGCATTGAATCAAAATGGGGAGAAATTTTTCATGTTTCAGAGAAATAATATAAATTTCTTTGATGTCGTAAACAGAAAGATTGGTCTCACAAAAAAAACCCAAACAGCCAGCAGCATTAAGGTAGCTGTAAGAATAACCAGGCTACAAGTATACTTGAAAATTTTGTTTTATCTGGAGATGATATAATTTTATTTCTGCACTCAGAGGCCAGCTAACTGACCATTTCTGCCAGCTGTCTCTTACTGGCACTACTGTAGAAGAACATCTCAATAACATAGAAATCTCTGTTGATTGAGAACAATAAAGATAAAACTCACAGAAACACCAAAAAAAAGAAAATCACCTTTGCATGGACTTCCCATGAAGGCAAAATTCTGGATTTTGGCGAGAATATTTTTTCAGGGCAGGCACTATAAACTTGGGTTCTCAGAGAGNCTTCCAGGTCTGATATCTGCCTACGAAAAGATTTATATTATTACTGGATAGATGTTAAAGTATACTAAAGTACAGTTTCAGCTTTAATAGTCATATTGATTGCATTTTTATGTTTTAAATAACAGTAAAACAGTGGAAATATACATGAAGTGAATGCACAGGTGAAGCAGTGCTTGATCAGTGCCCATTAAAAGGAATTACAGTTCTGTCTCAGCACAGTTACCATATCAGCTTTTTCCCCTGTAGTCCTTTTGCTGTGAAATTTATGCCATATAATTTTTTTTCTCCAGTCATAGCTGTGCATTGAATCAAAATGGGGAGAAATTTTTCATGTTTCAGAGAAATAATATAAATTTCTTTGATGTCGTAAACAGAAAGATTGGTCTCACAAAAAAAACCCAAACAGCCAGCAGCATTAAGGTAGCTGTAAGAATAACCAGGCTACAAGTATACTTGAAAATTTTGTTTTATCTGGAGATGATATAATTTTATTTCTGCACTCAGAGGCCAGCTAACTGACCATTTCTGCCAGCTGTCTCTTACTGGCACTACTGTAGAAGAACATCTCAATAACATAGAAATCTCTGTTGATTGAGAACAATAAAGATAAAACTCACAGAAACACCAAAAAAAAGAAAATCACCTTTGCATGGACTTCCCATGAAGGCAAAATTCTGGATTTTGGCGAGAATATTTTTTCAGGGCAGGCACTATAAACTTGGGTTCTCAGAGAGTCAAACCTAGCTCAACATTTTATGTTGTGGCACTGTGAGGCCAGGTATAATGAGAAACAAGATCCTTGTGGGGCTGGATAATGGGTCACAGAATGGCAGTGGCTGTCACTGGGAAGCCATGTGGAGCTGATAGTGGGATGGGAAAGCTTTTGCATGAAAGCTTTCTCTTCTCTCAGGTTTCCCAGCTTCTGTTCTTAAATTTTCCTGGTCACTGACCGAGTTTTTCTCATTGGAAATGTGACTGAAAGTGCCTCACAGACTGGTGCACATCTATGACCAGTGCAATCTAGAAAAGAAGAGACACTGGGGAAATTATTAGTTTCTACCAGGGAATTGGTGGGAGGGCAGTACCTCACTAATCAGCAAGTTCTGGTCTCCCTCCATTAGAAGAATTTGATATTTTAAACAGTTCACAAATTGTACATGTCAGGCNTGTAAGAATAACCAGGCTACAAGTATACTTGAAAATTTTGTTTTATCTGGAGATGATATAATTTTATTTCTGCACTCAGAGGCCAGCTAACTGACNGAAAATTTCTACATTTTGATACACTGAATTTTCTGTCTGTTTGCAGTTACTTCATTCTTCAAAGGTTTCTCAGGCTTTCTTAATCAAAAGGCTACCTAAGCCTGAAGGAAAAGCACAAATGCCTTGGGCAAAGTTCCTTCCTTGTTGCTTTAGTTTGCAGCTAAGTATTCTGCATTTCTGAAAAACATATAAAGATAATTTGAATGTTAATTACATCTTTGTATTTCATTTCTTGTTTTGCTATTCCTATGTATACATACTCTCTGATGTATTATGGNGGTTCTCAGAGAGTCAAACCTAGCTCAACATTTTATGTTGTGGCACTGTGAGGCCAGGTATAATGAGAAACAAGATCCTTGTGGGGCTGGATAATGGGTCACAGAATGGCAGTGGCTGTCACTGGGAAGCCATGTGGAGCTGATAGTGGGATGGGAAAGCTTTTGCATGAAAGCTTTCTCTTCTCTCAGGTTTCCCAGCTTCTGTTCTTAAATTTTCCTGGTCACTGACCGAGTTTTTCTCATTGGAAATGTGACTGAAAGTGCCTCACAGACTGGTGCACATCTATGACCAGTGCAATCTAGAAAAGAAAACGCACTGGGGAGATTATTAGTTTCTCCCAGGGAATTGGTGGGAGGGCATTACCTCACTAGTCAGCAAGTTCTGGTCTCACTCCATTAGAAGAAATTGATATTTTAAACAGTTCACAAACTGTACGTGTCAGGCATCAGAATTGATAGGTTAGGAAGAGAAACAAAATTTCTACATTTTGATACACTAAATTTTCTGTCTACTTACAGTTACTTCATTCTTCAAAGGTTTCTCAGGCTTTCTTAATCAAAAGGCTACCTAAGTCTTAAGGAAAAGCACAAATGCCTTGGGCAAAGTTGCCCACTTGTTGCTTTAGCTTGCAGCTAAATAATTTGCATTTCTGAAAAACATATAAAGATATTTTAAATGTTATTTATATCTTCGTATTTCATTTCTTGTTTTGCTACTCCTATGTATACATACCTTCCGATGTATTATGGTGGCCCACAGGCTGGAAAATCCTGCCCCAGGTTGTGGGGGAGGGTGGCACTTTCAGAGTTACCAAGAGTTCCCAGCTTTCAGAAGAGTGTATGCACTTATCATTGTTCCTGTAAAAATCCTCATTTGTGTCCCTCATTATCTTTAATATTCAACAAAGGCAGTCAATATGACTATTCATATTCTGCAAAAAGGGAAATAAATTATGAAAAAAATTAAATCAGGACCTTTTTTCAGCTTTTGCTGTTTGCATTTTTAAGGAATAACTTATTTATTTTTTCACCATTTAACATTTTTTTAAATGNTGACCAGTGCAATCTAGAAAAGAAAACGCACTGGGGAGATTATTAGTTTCTCCCAGGGAATTGGTGGGAGGGCATTACCTCACTAGTCAGCAAGTTCTGGTCTCACTCCATTAGAAGAAANATTGAAGCAATAAAATAGCATTGCCCTTTAATAAAACCACGGCATTTTAGCACTTTAAATTTTAGTGTGTTCATGCTTTGTCTTATATTAGTTCATTATTAGTTTCTCATTTTAGCTTATGCTGCATTTGGTGTACAGTGTCTTTAGTGAGAAGTATACTTTTTGTTACTGTTTCTGGTAGGGTGAGTAAAGCCGAGGGAAGTAGAAACATCCCGATGTTGTCGGAGCGACTGAATTCTTGATCAATAGTGCAATAAAGGCTTCTGCAGGAACATAAAATGCAGTTCCTAGAAAAGCTGTTCCCCCACCATACTCAGCACAGAAAGCATTATGACAATGCCCATTTATCAAGAGCAGTCAAGGTATAGAAACTCAATGGGGTCTTGTGTCTTAGGCGTTAGGGATACCAGCCCTAGAAAGACTAAACCATTGTGTACTGCTATGTATTGAGCCTCCTTCCAGGTGGCAAACAGCTGCACCTTTTTATAAATCTTCAAAAATAAATTTGAAGTGCTTGCTTTCAGCCGATAAGTGTTAAATTTAATTGAACCATTCTGCGAACGTTATAGCTCAGGCACCCAGAAAGATGGTGAATATTTAATATATTTGCTTTGTATTTCCACCGGTCAGCAAAATAATGAAATTCCTTAACTACTTCTCTTTAATGTGCCTGAAGAAAGCATGGTATGTTGCTAAATCGCTTATCACTGGCCCTGCCGAGAAAAAACTTTAATCCTTGTTAGAAAATTGCAGTCTGGGCCTGACAAAGAGCTCATGCCTGGCACATTGTGAGCGCTGGGAGCAGGGCGAGGGGAGCCCTTTACAGCTGCGTGCCTCCAGCCCGTCTGAGCTGGACTATTTAGGCGAGGAGGTTTGTCAATTCCTCCTGACAATGGAACGAGTTTTTCAGTGCCTGTAGCTGCGCTGAGCCCCGTTGGGGATCAATGCTGGCCATTCAAGCTGCACCCTCTTTCATTGCTTTGGTTTGTTAATTTAAGACTAAAGGTCTGCTCAGGGGGTTTAGGGTGTTTAAGAAAGCTGATGAACTGTTTAAGAAATCTGATGAACTGAGAGCATTTATAGCCCTGGTGTGGCAACTATTGGCACTGAGGGAGCTGTGTCCTTGTTGACCCTCTTGTTATTAAAAATGCAAAAGTGCTGCGCTTCTCAATATTTCAACACTCTTTCATTGTCAATACCACCTTCTGAGCCCTTCAGCTTGTTGCTTGCTCTAAAGATCTTCTTAGATTGGGTTTGAAAACTTCACCTTAAACACTAGATTAGACTGATGTTTTGTTTTCCGTGCTCCTGTTGATTTGTTGAACCTTCCCAGGGCTGGAAAGCAAGTAGCAGCTTGATGGGGAGACAGGCTGCTAATATGATTTACCAGTGTACAGTCATGCACAGTAAGTGTGAATAAATACAAGGGTCTCACAGAGTCAACCCTAGCCTTTCCTTTTCTCTTATTTTTTACTTTGAAAGAGGTATCTCAGGAAAATGAAGTGAGTAATGCATGCCCTTACAGGAGCTGGATGGGTTATGAATAAGGAGAGAGGAGGAAATAGCGAGGCAAATGTTTTTATTTAACTGGTTGGCTGCTGTTATTTGCTGATTTGGAAAAAATATATAATAAGCACTTACTGCTTTGCTCTTGCATAGACAACAGCAAAGAATGTGGCAGTAGTACCATATAATTCATGCAAGAGATGCATTGTCCTTTCACTGCTATTGTTACTAATGGGAAAGTTACTTTTTCCTAAAACCAGTTAAAAGCGATTGTAGTTGTTGTTGTTGCTGCTGTTGTTTTAACTGGGTAGTCTCAGGAAAATTATCCAATCACTGAAGTTTTGAGGTTTGCAAAAGATTCCCATGAGTCACAGTAGATCCATCCCTGCTTCTCTAACATGCCCATGATTGTCAAAATGTGTGGCCTTGGATTCTCTTAGAGGAATTTGTAGTGCTGTGCTTTTTAACAGACTCAAAAAGAAGTTACAGGGAAATATTTATTTTCTTGTTATGAAGTCCAGCAGATTTAGGTTTATGCAGCTTCAGCCTATACTAAGTCCTCAAAACTAGTGGATATAAGACCAATCATTAATAAAAATCCTACCCACAAGTACCTCTGGGAGGATTCTAAAAATATACTGCATGTGATTTTTATTAAAAATACCGTGACAATTAAAAATAAAATTACCTTCTTTTTCTAATAAAACAGCAGTCATTTTTTCTGAACAAGATATGTTGACAGAAGAACAAGTACTGTAGCATCATTTCACAATCACTAAATTGAACATTTCTACTGAAAGTTAAATGCATCAAAGCTAGTCAGGAAAACATATTATATTGCTTTCATTCATAAAGTTGGGTAGAAAATTAATTTCCTCCAATGTCTTAGCTTTGTTTTCAGTGCATGTAAGAATATCATAGGTATGTAGAGTCAAAGTTTTACTACATCCATCTTAAATAAGTTTCTTGGCTGGGCTTTAAAACAACATTTTGCTAGAAAACTGGAACATTCTGTTGTCAGTAATCTGTCACTGTTCAGTATTGCTGCATGGGAAAATCAGTCTCAGAATATTCAATCCTGTCTGTAGTTTGTTTGTCTGAGCAAGTTTGAGCCCATTCTGCTTTCTGCCTGATACAAACAAAATACATTATGGATGCATTACTGGAAGAAAATCAGTTTTCAAAAAGCTCCCCTACTAAAATGTTTGCCTTTACTAGGTTTGTGTTTACAATTAAAAACAGTAGGGTCTGATGATAATAAATTTTTTGGCTTATCTTATTGCATTTGGGTAGAATGTTTGATGTAGGAATTTTTATCTTTATTTAGATCAATAGAGTTCCCCAATTAATAAGCACAATTATATTTTATTTTCTAGGCATCTGCATACATACACCACCTGTCATATAGTTTACAGCTACCACTTAGTAACAACTCTGTCACATTAAAAATATTTTGCAGGTACTTACAAAGGAAATCAATACCAGCATGCATGTTTGGGATGAAATAATGTAAATAGGATAAGAATGTCATTCAGTGATTTAAAAACAGTATTTTATGGATATCTAATCAGTCCCACATTCTAGTGGCTAAATCAAACTACTTTTATGAAATACGTATCTCTCTGCCTTTTCTGAGGTGCGTAAATTAATAGGAGAAACTCTAAAAAAGGAAAAGTAATTTATTTCCGGTGATTTATAATTAAAATACAATTTAACACATTAATAAATAAACAGAAGAATTATTGTATTAATATCTAGTTTCAAACTTATCTTAAAACTGATAGTTATAATGTGATGAGACTGTTCCCTGTAAGGAAAAGGTATTTGTAGTTATTTACTATATGTCTTCCAAGCTTTTTATGGAGAGCTTACATTTTAAGGGAAGAATTCTATTTCTTTCATTACATCCAGTAGCAAGTCATTTGTCTTCATATTTCCAGTATATATTTTATTTTTTTTGTTCATGTGGAGGTGGCCGATGAGACATGTTAGATACTTCCTTTGAATTATTTTCACAAAATATACCTTGCCTAACATGCTGCATTTTAAAATATGCACATGATTTCCTCTCTTTGCATATCTCTGTATTTTGCAAAGACACAGGAAATTATATTAGAAAAGAATTTAAACCTCTTTCCTGTGGGAAAAGAGACTAGAAACAGAGCTATGACACGAACTCTTTTAATCTCTCACTGTTAAAATGAAAAAAAAAATCCCTTCCTTTTTACAGTTTGACTAAATGACATCTGGTTGTGATTTTACAGGAAGGGGGAGAAAATGCTACAACTATATTTAGCAAAATCTCTTCTAATCCAGTTAATGTGTAAAAACTATTACAGTAACTATTTGGAACTGAGCATTTTTTACAGTAACATAGACACCAACAGCAGAGGGCTTATTCTTAACCATCCATTTGTGAAGTGTTGAGTGAAAATATACCCATGCCTAAGACATAAAAAGGAAATAAGGTAGGCTATAATTATAATTAGTAATTAATGTAAACCAAAACCTTAATATGATTATTTTGGGAAGGGTGGAGTGGTATTTTGATCATATTTAAATACAGTTTCTAGTGGTTTCTGATTTTTTTTTACTTAATGATGAAGTGATTTTAAAAAAAAAAAGAAAAGGAA
>VZTZ01040332.1:90327-111650 GCA_013400955.1 Drymodes brunneopygia | reverse complement strand
GCCCGGCTCAGGCAGCCCTGGCTCAGGCTCAGGCCCGGCTCAGGCAGGCCCGGCTCAGGCAGGCCTGGCTCAGGCAGCCCCGCGCAGCTGCGCTGAGCAGCCAGAGGAGGAAAGGGAGGCCTCTCATCTTTCCACGGCAGCAACAGGAAGACCAGGGATTGCACCACATGGAAGAACAGCACACACACACATGCACACACACACCTCACACCCCTGGGACCAAGGCTAACATGTTCAGACCTTCGGCAGGAAGAGACACGAGACAGCGCAGAGCAGTTCAGATCTCCAGGGGCTCTTTGGTCTTAGTTGATAGTCCTAGAAAAAAACAACCTCCAGAGGTGGTTGTAGCACAGCTGTGTAAGATCTGTGGGGTATTTAGTGTTTGGCAACTGCAAGAGGAGAAAACAGGGCTGTGTGTTAGAGGAGGGGGGAGGAATGGAAGTACAGTGCTGTGTTTCCAGGTGTGCTCCTGGCTCTGCAGCCAGCCAGGGCGTGGAGAGCAGGAAGAGGAAGGAGGGTTCCTGAGAGGAACACGAATCCATCTGATGTTACACCAACAAAGGGGCAGGGAAGGCCCACTTTGGCCAAGCCAGAGCAGCTGGCTGCACAAAAATGCTGCTTCTGACAACTCCAGCCTGTAGCTGCATCATTCACACGGTGACAACGTGCTCAGCTCCCACACGGGTGACACAGAGAGGAGAACACAGCTACACACCTCAGGCAGTGGAGAGGTGGTGGCACCTGCCCCTTTCCTCAGCAGCTTTAGCTACACAAGTTCTGAGCCTCTGATCCAGCCTGTGCCCATCGCTGTCACCTCCCTCCAAGGGCTCAGGGACCACAGGAGGGACTGTCACAACTGGGCAAGCTCGTTCTGCCCCGGGGAGCTGCACACACCCAGTGCCTTCACTGATCCCTCAGCTAGGACAGGGGGACAAGACAGGCAACCTCCAGCCCTCAATACAGCACAGCTACATCTGCTGACGTGTCTGAGATGGAAGCCAGAAGAAAGATATTATGGGAGAACACAGGTGTTTCATGGCCAACAACCGTAAACCGGGGGCCTCTAGACAGGCTGGTAGCACAGTCAAGCTTTCAAAATCACTGCAGTAAATTCATTCCATAACCCCTGCCCTAGGTTTGTGTTTTATTCAGGAATTTAACATCCCCCCTGCAATGCAGCCCCTGTACCAGATCATACAGCAGCTCTGGAAAAATAATCACCAGTTACACTGCTCACAGACAACTCAAAGACCCCTGTTGGGACTAAATTCCACTAAAGGCAAAGCCCGGACTGCACTGCCATGGAGGAGGAGGAGGAGGAGGAGGAGGTGATGGTTCAGAGACGGCCGCTCCTGCCCCTGCCAGCTTGTCCTACCCTGTGCATAGTGCGAAACAGTGCAGTCATTCACCAGAGAAAGTTCAGGACCAAGGAAACTCGGTTCCCTTTCAGCCAAACATTTAAAGGAAGGAGAGGCTGTTCTGTTTTAGCTGGGCCGGCACTGGACTTGCCCCTCTGAGCTGTCTTCATCATCTGAGCCTCCAGCCCCACCGCTGGTCAGTCCTGTGATCCTGTAGCCCATGTTGAGCAGCATCACCTCCAGCGGGTCCGCGTTCATGCGCCGCTGGTTGGCCTGGGAAGCTCCTTCCATGTCCACGACCACGCGGCCATTCAGGGTCTCACTCTGCAACACACCAAGGGACAGCACTCAGCAACAAAGAGGGGCTGTTCCTGCTGCTGCAATGGAGAGCCCAGCGGGAAAAGACAGCAGGAAAGAGCATCTGACAGCAAGGGGGGCTTTGACTTCTGCTCTTACCTCGGGCCGGGGGTTCCAGAGTCGCACGACCGGGTCGATGCCGCTGGTGGCCAGGAAGCAGTAGCTGGGGTGAGGCTGGAGACAGTTCACAATGGACTCGTCTCCCTGCAGCACACGCACCAGGTTGGTGGTTTCCTTCTCCCAGATGAAGAAGGAGCCGTCGTCCGAGCCGCTGACAATGTACTGGGCATTGCTAGGGCAGAGGAGCAGAGCCAGGCTCCAGCAGGCTGAGAATCCCACACGGCTTCTACCATCAGCAGGCTGACACCCCCCACACCGACAGACCCAGATAAAGCTCCCCGTGCTGGCTCCCTGCATGCCCAGGAGCCCTGTTCTCAATCCCAAATGGATTTCTGAAATGCTAGCCCAGCCAGGTCCTCTGTGGGTCTGCTCCTCATCAGCTGCTCATGCAGCCACACGGGAGGACGGCTCCTGCCAGCTTGTGCCAGCCCTCCACACCAGTGTCCGTGCCATTTTATGGACAGTGACACAGGGCTACACGTGAGGCTTTATCCCACGGAACAGAGCTCACTCCTGCCCTGCCCCCCTGCCAGCATACCTGCCAAAGAAATTGGCCTCTTTGATGTCTGTGGTGGTGTTGCAGTGGCCGCAGTACCGGAATTTGTAGTCGTAGCTGCGCTCCCTCAGCACCATCTCGTCCTCAGAGATGGAGTCCTTGCGGCCCGTGGCTCGCAGCCGGATGGGGCCACCCCCCTTCTTGTCTTCAGCTGCAAGGACAAGACATTTCCCTCAGCACCACTGGGGCAGTTCTAAGCAAAACACACCCCAGGAGACCCCAGCAGCCTTAGGGAAGAGTCAAGGACAATTCCAGCAGGGAGCAGGGCTCAGAGCACGAGCTCCCTTCCTTCCAGATTATCTCCTGGCTACATCAGACTCCTTTTATCACACTCTCACTCAAGAGCAAACCAGGACCAGGCACAAGGAAAGAAACAGGCTCAGGCCAGTTTCTGTGCACAGCAACAATCAATCTCTCTCAGAAGTTGGAGCTTTACTTCAGAGGGGCAGTTTAAGGAGGAGAGTCCTTGTGTGCTCGTTAGATTTCAGTGTAACCTTGGAGAAGGCCAGGAGCAGCAGCACTCACCATTATCACTCTTGGAGAAGAGGGCAGCGTTGATGTCCCTGTCTAGTGCATCGCAGGCACTGCTGTGTGCTTGTTCTGGAAACTTCCCCTTAAAGTCATCCAGACACTCCAGTGCTTCTGCCACGTACTTGAGCTCAAAGAGACAGCGGGCCAGGCGGAAATGGGCCTTCAGGTGGCAGGGATTGAGGGAGATGGCCTTCAAGCAGTCCCTCAGAGCATCATAATGGTCCCCATCCCTGAGGAAAAGGGAGCGCTGCATCAGCCAGCCCGAGCAGCAACAGCAAACATTTTCCACTGCTGTTTCCCAGCCCTCATTTCACTCCACAGCTTGTTGTTTCCAGCTCTCTACACAATCCCACACCCCAGGAGCTCACTAACAGCATTTGCTGTGACTCGAGGGCACCACCTGACCCAGCCCAGCCTCCCCAAGGCCTCAGCAGACGCCCACAGGCAGCTCTGGGATGTGACCACACCAGGCTGCCCCGCCAGCCCTGACCTGCCATTTTAAATCCAAGAGAGCAGAGCTCCCTGCTGCAGCACATTTCGGGAAGTCCTTTGAAGATGGAGGATGCAGCAGCCCTCTGGCCAGGCAGCACAGCCCTCCCGTGCCAGGCGGGCTCCCTGTCACAGCTCAATCGTGCCCCTCTGTGGACACACGGCCACAGCTGCACCACCTCCCTCCACAACGGCACAAATGGCTCAAGCTGGAACCTTTCCTCACCATTACAGGAAAAAACCTTGGAGTTTCAGAAGTGAGCATTAGCACAGATGGGCTGTACTGGTATTTGTATCCTGTTCACAGCCTCATTTCCCTGAGCCCGGGGCTGTGGGAATGAGGCTGCCTCTGGAAGCAGGAGGCACTTGTTGAGCTTTGTGTGGTGCTCAGCTCAGGCTGGCAGGGCAGGGCAGACACACCTGGGGCACCAGCACTGCTCAGACACCCCAGGCTGCCTGAACAGAGTGCCAAGGCTCCATGTGATGGTTAATAATAATAATAATAATAATAATAATAATAATAACAATAATGTTTCATACCTGTAACCTACATGCCCCACTGTGGGTGCCCCATCCCTGAAGTGTCCAAGGCCAGGCTGGACAGTGCCTGGAGCAACCTGGGATAGTGGAAGGGGTCACTGCCAACAGACTGATGTGAAAATGGACATGGTGGGATGCAAAGCAGGCTCTGACTTCTCCCTTTGTTACAGGATTGACTCAGCTTGTGCAGAACTAGGAATCAGCTCAGTACTGCCAATGTGGACTGCTGAAAGCAATCCAGAGGGGGATGCAGTTGGCTTTTAGGAGCAAAATTTCAAAGGACAGCCTTGGAAGTGCTGGAAAATATGAGCAGCATCTTAAGGGAGATGAGCAAGGGGAGGTTAGGAAATTACAGACCTTCCTTTTCTCTTGCTCTCTCTGTTATTCAGAGAATGAGGCCAAAGCAGGACCTGCAGGGTTCTGAGGGTGGCCTGTACCTGTTCCTGCTCCAGACATCAAGAACACCTCAGAGACACGTGGTGCTTCAGCCTGGGTCACTGTCTGCCTCTCCTCCTGCTCAGTGACATCCCCCAGCCACCTTCTCCACTCTTCACAAACTGTTCCTAGCAGAAAAGTGCCCCTTTTCTGCACCTGGAAGGTATCAGCTCAGTGCTATTTAAATCCTACCCCCTGCATGCCACAGAAACCCACTGTGTGTATGTTTTTCACATCTTCCTGCTACCCAAAACTGTGGCAAAGCAGTAGCTGACACACTGAAAGGTTCAGATGTGCCAAGACCCTTCGGGAAAAACGATTCCTATAAGAAAAATGTCATTCATGAGATCAGCACTCAGCTTCTGTGTTCCATCCCTTAATCCCAACCTATTGTTCTTCTCCCTCTGAACACTGAGGTCTTTTTGAGGCAGCTCCCAAATCTCTGCTATTGCAAAACAGCCAGTAGGCCAGTTACCAACAGTCACAACAACTGCTGGCTGCTCTTTATCTTGGCAAGAAGAGAGGAGAATTCATACTGGGGATTTCAGCAGGGAGAGGAGAAGGATATCCTCACAAAGCAAATGGAGATGAAGGACCACAGCTATTTTAAATATGTTAATGGCAAGTCATGGTACTCTGTCTTACTCTGCTCAAGGGGACAGGCACTAAAATAACTCAGCTGTATCTTGCAGATGCAGCTCTGGCCACTGGTCAGAGCAGACATTACCTACTGCAGAGGCTGACAGGGTGTTTTGCAACCAGCAGGGCAGAATCCCCTGCAGACTGCGAGGATCTGCCACCTCCCCAGATCCCTCCCAGAGGTTGGTTTCCAGTCAAAGGGAGTGTGGGTTAACTGGGGTAACACAGGAACCACCAGGTCTGAGTGTCTGCAGTGTGAGGTACTTGGATAAAGCAGCAACCAAAGCCACCCCAGCAGCCCTAAAACAACCTTCTGTCCTGAGCTGTTACACAGCACAGTCACCATGACATCATGTGTTGACAGCAGATTTAAGAGCCCTTCTTTAATGCAGATCAGAACCACCCAAAGAAACACAGACACCCTTGGAGACACCCAGCACGATGTGAATCAGATGTGGATTTTGGGTTTCTTTTTCAACAGGAAAGGAACAGGATTCCATGCAGCACATGAAGGTGAAACAATGGGCTGCTCCCAGCTGTGCCTGCCCAGGCTTTGTCCAGCACAGACTGCTGCAGTGCCAGAGGCACCCAGTGATGGCTCAGTCTGACCACCCCAGCCTGCCCAGGCAGAGGGAAGCCAGGCCTGTCCCCAGGGTGGCCCTGGCTGTCCCCCCCAGTGACACTGCCCCCTTACCACTTGCGCTTCATGTAGGCAGCAGCTCTGTTCCCATAGAGCATGGCGTTGTTGGGGGCCTTCTGCACAGCTTTGCTGTACAGCTGGATGGCCTGGGTCCACAGCTGGCAGGCAAAGGCCTCGTTGGCTTGTTGCTTGATCCTCTCCAGGTACGGGGGCAACTCCACCTGGGGGCTGCAGGGGAACAAGGGAGCAGCACAGGTCAGCTCTGCGTCCTTCACTCCACATCACAGTCTGCAGTGATTAGCTCCAGCTTGGCTAATGCTTGCTGGGATTGCTAATAAAAGATTCAGGAAAAGGAATAAGGAACTCTGGACCTGAAGAACCTGAGTTTAAGAGGAAAGTTTGGTTTTGAACACAGAATCCCAGAACAATTTGGGTTGGAAGAGACTTTAAAGCCCATCTCATTCCAGCCCTGCCATGGGCAGGGACACCTTCCACTAGACCAGGTTGCTTCAAGCCCTGTCCAACCTGGCTTTGGACACTTCCAGGGCAGCCACAGCTTCCCTGGGCAACCTGTCCACCCTCTGCCAGTCACTACATCAATGTGACCATCATTTGACTGTTCCCATTTTTCCTTCATCTACAGAGACACACTCCAAAATGAGCAGTGGGTATTTTAAGCATCAGACTTCACCAATACATCTTTGTTTCGACTGCATAAACAACGTTTCCAATCCCCTTTTAGCAGTGCACAACAATGCAAACGCAGAAGCATCTGAGCTCAGCAGGCCCATGCTCCACAACCCAAAATTCCAGCCCCGCTCCTGCTGCCGCGGTGGAGGGGCCATCTAGAGGAGAGGAGCTGAAACATTCCACAAAGTGACTTTGGAGGAACCCAGACTACCCATATAAGGTATTAAATAAGTGTCTTGACTTTGAACCAAGTCTCATCAGCTGGAAGGGAAACAGCCACCAAGATGAGCTGCTGCTGCTTCGCCCCAAGTGAATTTTGCTCTTAAAGAAGGAAATCAGCAGGAGCAACACAAGAGGCTCCATCCAGTCCTGGCTCCCACGCTAGGAATGGCAGTAGTATTTCCAGTGTTGTTGTCACAGAACAATTCTGGCTGCTTCAGTTCAGTTTGCAGAAGCAAATGCCCAAAAAACGGCCAAGGGAAGCAAGGTTCCTTCACCTGCCAGCCTCTGCCACTATCAACACAGCTCCTGCAGGCCAGGAAGCAACCAGCACTCAGGACACTTTGCTTCCAGGTCTGAAAAATCATTCCTTAGTTTTGTCCACCTTAATTCATCATAAGAGAGGAAAAATCCTCATGGACAATTTCTCCCAGGATGCTCTTGCCTGCTCTGACTCCTGTCAGCAGCCCAGGCACCAGAGGCCACTTGCCCATCCAGGAACAGGGCAAGGGGATTTTTGGCACACCTTTTTGGCAGCACCTCACCCTGTGGAGAGGCAAGGGACAAGGACAAAGCCATGGAAGCCCCTGGAGGGGCAGCTGTGCCCTCACCTGACGTGGGCCCTTCCCTCGGACAGGCGGAAGCCGTTGCTGTGGAGGTGGATCCCGTTGGACACCCCATTGGTAGAGGTTTTTCCATTCTGCACTTCTGAGGGTTAGAAAAAGATATGCACAACCATGCTAAGTATCAATGGAGATTATACAAACTCAGGGTTTATTTTACAGCAGAGTCAAGCCAACACAACAGCCCCATTCAGAGCAGGAACAACACCTCCATGGTTCCACCTCCTCCAGCCACCTGGATTTGATTGGTTCTCTTACATTTCCAAATCTCTGCAGTGTCCTTTGCAATACAGTTCTAGATCAGAAATCCACACACACAGAACTAAGTGCTCACACAAATTGAGGGCAGCTTGAAGGGAATTACCTTTGACTGATTTCAGGCCACAGCTGGAGTATCATGGAATCCAGGAATGGTCTGGGAGGATACCAGGACCTCAACCACTGACAAAGCCTGCTTAATCCTTGAGCACAGCTTTAGGCACTCTCAGCTCACACGCACACCCCTCCCCACAGGTGACTTCTGCCCTCACGTTTTGTCCCTCTGCAGAAGGATTTTGGAACTCAGGGTATGAACTGCACTGCAGAAACAGCCACACCCTGCTTCATTTTCCTCCTGCACCCTGAAAAGGAGCTGTGTAGCACAGAACTCCCCTCTGCTGTTTGTTCCCTGTGTGACAGCATCACACTTACCCCCTGAAGTGTGGCACTTCTTTGGGAGGAGGAAAGTGTATGGTCGCTGTTTGTATGTCAGATCAAACAAATAGACCTAAGGAAAGGAAAAAAGAGCATGAGGCAAGTCTGCAAAACAGAGATGCTCAAGTCAGAAATAAAAGAGGGCTCAGGAGGTGCACAGTTCCATGTTTGTGCTTGCTATTTCCAGTTTTCTCACTGGGAATGTTGTTTATAGATGGACACACAAGGGATGGCAGCAGTAACTGGGGTGTGTCCCAGTCCAGCCCAGTTCAGAGAGAGCAACACTGAGGAACAGGAACCTGGTCTTACTCCACACCTGCAGAACTTAACAGATGACCTGACCACTGACCAACCTGCCCAGAAAGCTTCATATTTCAATTAAGCAACTAAGATATTTCAATTAACACAGTGATAATGAAGAAACCAAACACCTATTGACAGGAA
Source organism: Drymodes brunneopygia (assembly GCA_013400955.1). Taxonomy (NCBI): domain Eukaryota; kingdom Metazoa; phylum Chordata; class Aves; order Passeriformes; family Petroicidae; genus Drymodes; species Drymodes brunneopygia. The sequence continues at coordinate 103,316 of VZTZ01040332.1, read as the reverse complement.
AGAGTTGGGACACTGAGGAGGAGTCTCCCCAAGATGGAACCAGTATTTCCTGAGAAACTCACAGGGCAGCCCTGTGAAATCCTAATTTACAGCTGCCCTGGGACAGGAATGGACAGCCCAGGCCAGACCCATGGTTCACCTTCTCCTAAAGGGAGTGAGTGCACATGTGAGAAAGAGCTGTAGAGGACAAGCACAGTGCAACCTGCCCATGAGCAAAGGTCCTGTTTAATCCACGCTGATTAATGCTGGCAGGAGGATTTTCTCATTCCATTGATAGGCTTTACAAAAGATCCATGAATATCACCCAGAGCTTAAAATTAAAGCAATCAATATTCCAGGTGAAGGCCTTTCCTTCTCCAAGTTCCTTATTCACTACATTCTATTACAGAAGCAGTTTGATGTTTCAAGAATGAGTTATGAAATCCTTTCTAGGTCAACAAAGGTCAGTTCCAGAACTGGTTTTGTTTATTTTCTTTCTCCTCTTCCAGAGAGTGAAATGTGAATTGGAAAACCACAACAGAACGTGATTTAACTTTGATCAGTGACAGCGTAACAAATATATCCCTAATCCCAAGTATTTAGTCTGAATCAACCACATCACCTGGGGAGAAGCTGCTGTACCTATTTTCAAGAGCACACAACAATGTCCAGTGAGCCAGTGAGAAGCTTTGCTGCCTCCTTACCTGCTCCCCTCCCATGTTGACCAGGAGCTCGGTGCCATCAGGGCTGAAGGTGACGTACGTGGCCACCAGCACCCTCAGCCTGTTGTTGTAGTCTGGGAGCTTCACTGGGAGGTGCCCTGTGGAGAGGACAAGTCCACAATTATTGGCTTTACTCTGAACTGTTGTTCTATCCCAGCTGCTCCCTTTTACAAGGGCAAAGCCATGGAGCACAGGCACCTACAGGATTTTCCATTTCCCGCTGTTTACTGGATCCTCCATGAGGAACCAAAACATTTCCACAGGTTCTGGGTACTGATGCCCCATCCTTGGCAGTGTCCAAGGCCAGGCTGGATGGGGCCTGGAACAGCCTGGTCTAGTGGAAGGTGTCCCTGCCCATGGCAGGGGGTGGAACACAATGTGCTTTAAGGTCCCTTCCAACCCAAACCATTCTGGGATTCCATTGTTCCAATTTTGCACAGCCATCTTCACATGAAGATAAGAATTATAAGTGCCTTGTAAACAATGGGCCTGCAGAACCCAGCAAATCTCAGTTTTAGGGATTCTCTAGGATTTGGCTTTTGTGATTTGCGGCCATCTGCAAATACCTCCATCCTCAACCCCCTAATTAAGTTTCCTTAATAAAGCCCTCAGCACAACAAAACCAAAGCTCCTAAATATTCAGCTCACACACAGGTTCTGTTCTTCAGACAGCAGATGTGTTGCATGACCAATTCAGGGGACCTGAGGAATCCTCTAGTGGGACTCATCAGGAGCAGGACTGTCAGAACTGGTCTGCTGAACATGCTGGTCGGAGATATTTTAAAAAAACCAAAAAACCAAACATTTTGGGGTAAAAGATAGTAAATAATGAGCACTGGAGAAGGACGTCATCTAGCTTGCTCAGATTCTGCATCACTGATTCTTCATCTGCAGGATGAGCACAAGTCACTTCTGTGCCAAAAATATTTTGAACAGCAGCTTTGCTGGGACCAGTTCCAGGAAAGCCTATGGAGCTCAGGTTATATCCAAGCCTTGACTTCCCAGCAAGAGTGACAAAAACGCATTTACGCTGGACAAGAAGCAGCACGGCCAGCTCAGCACCCCAGTGAAATAACCTGCAATTCCATGGAACATCCCATGGAAGAGATCCTCTGAGCAGGGGGTTTGAGTCCCCCCAGTGACCCCCAGTGCCACCAGAGCAGGGCCCATACCTGCCACGTAGTACTGAGCTGCCCCGTCCGGGAGCGGCTTCTGCCGGTCACAGAACGTGTGCACTCCAGCTGAAGGACTCTGCTTCATGCTTTTCCTACCCAGAGAGAGGAACAGCCTTGTTATAACCACAGCATCCAGCTGCTGGAATTCTCATCCACACTGGCTTTTCTTGTCCACCCACGAGGACAAGGCCTCCTGCCCACACAGCTGTGGGGTCACCAGCCTCACACCACCCCGGTGAACTCATCAAAAGGACTTTGGGTGATAGAAGAAACGGAGCACAACTTCCCATAAACAGCCGAGTGCTGGATCCCTGCAAGTCCCTCCTCCCAGCAGAGCCCCGAGCAGGTCCCTGTAGCAGATCCCTGCCCCAGCAGGCAGGTGCTGTTACCTGTGGTTGTGGATCATGCGGATGTCGTAGAGCCGCACGAAGGGGCCGCTGGCGCCCACGGCCAGGTAATTGTTGTCCTGGGGGTTCACTGTCAGGCACTTGGCCTCCACCAGCTGCCCACAGTACTCGGTCAGGTCTATCAGCACCTCGGAACGTTTGCTGTTCTCCCGCAGGTCGTACTGTCTGCAAAGGGATGGGGGCAGGCAGGCGTGTCATGGGACAGCAGCAGGAAGAGACTGAGCTGGGAGGGACCCACAAGGATCAGCCAGTCCAGCTCCTGGTCCTGCACAGACACCCCAACATTCCCACCCTGTCCCTGAGAGCGTTGTCCAAATGTTCCTTGAGCTCTGGCAGCCCTGGGGCTGTGACATTCCCTGGGGAGCCTGTTCAGAGCCCCACCACACTCTGGGGGAAGAGCCTGTTCCCAATACCCAGCCTAAACCCCTCCTGACACAGCTAAGAGAGATGACACCAAGGACAGGAACAACAGTCATTTGTGCCACAGGTTACTGGAAGCACCTCAGTTCAACACACACTAGGCCTCAGTATCAGGATAATCATTAAAAGCAGATCTATAAAGTGCACAGATTTATTCAAGTTCCAAATTAAAGTTCCAAGTCATGGCCTGCTCCTTTCCTGGCCTGCCTTTCCAGCAGTGAGGAAAATGGAGGAGAGTATTTATGACTCTACAAGATAAATCTTTCCAGTTTTAGGAAAGGGAGAGATGAGCTTAAGCTGTTTAGCCCAGAGGCAGCCTCTCTTCAGATCTGTGCACAGCACACATTGTGATGGCTCCCAAAACCAAACCACCTGGAGCTCTGTACCTGATTAAGCCATCTTCTGCTGCACTCCAGAAGGTGTTTGGCCACATGGGAGCCGTGGCAATCCGCTTCACTCTGTTGGTGTGGTCTCCAAACATGTGCACAGTCTCCTTGACAGTCAAGTCATGGACGTGCACCTTGGAATCTGCAGCTCCCGTGATGAGGATCCGATCCCCCGAGTGCGGCAGGAACTGCGGGCAGGGATGGGACACTGGGGAGCAGCTGCAGGAGCACTGGGGCTGCTCACAGGGACACCCTGGCACTCACCCAGCAGGAATTCTGCTAACCCATGTTATTCCCCATTACACAGGTCAGTGTGCACACTCAAGAGTCACCAGATACAGCAGGACACACGAGAGTGCCCTCATCACACATTCCAATTTGTTACAATCATTTCCTTCCAATTCAGGGACAGTAAGCCTGAGATCTGCATAAACTAAGTGCAATATTAATTTTAATCCCTTCTTTCCCCATAATTAGAAATATTAGACTTTGGGGGGGTGGAAACTACTTGCAGGAAAATGTTTCACAACAAGGATTTATCCTTTTGCTGCTCAGGTTGCTGCTTCTGTTAGCTGCTCATTCCATCTAACACATACCTTGACAGAAAAGATGTTTGCAGTGTGCCCTGTGTGCATAGAAAGGAGTTTCTTGTGGTGCAGAGGATCCCACACAATGGTATGCTGGTCATCAGAGCCAGAGGCCAACAAGCTAAAAGGAACAGGAGACAAACATGCACCATGAATTCTTCTGTTCCACACCGTGCCCGGGTCTGTGGAGCTGTTTGACCACAGACATCCATTCAGTTAACTCAGCCCTAACCAGCCCATTTCCTCTTTTCCTCTCTGTTCCTGCTGTTCACCATGCACCCATCCCTTCAGCCAGGTCTAGGAGCTAAAGCAGACAAACAGCAATTCCATGGAAAACACAGCTGACTGAAGCACCTCAGCCGGATTCCGATGGGAAAACAGGAGAGTTTGGTCAACAACAAAATGCAGGGTGTCCACCTTCCTTATCACCCTGGCTGTGTTAACTGCTCCACACCATCTCTGAAGCCCAGCCAAGGCATTCAATCCCAGCTCCAGATGTGCCCAGGCAGCCCCAGGGCTCATGGGGTGAACCACAAACTGCTTTTGAAGTCATTGCAAGGTGCTCTTGGCCTTGTCCATCCATCTGCATCTGAACCAAAGGAATCTGACATCTGCAACTCTCAGCCCTTTTAGATTTCCTTGTAGCCATTCTCTTTCAAGCACGTGAAATTCTCACTGGTAAATAATTCTGAAGAGTATCAGAGAGCAGACTTTGGATGTTGTAAGAGGCACGTCCAGAAATACCCACTCTTCCTCCAGTCCACTCATTTCTCACGTAAACTCTTCATTCCACTTGGCTACTGAAGCTGCTATTTAGTTTCCCTCGAAAATTGCAGAGGGGTGAATTCTCTGCCTCCTTCCCTTGGATATTTGTCCCCCAGCAGCAGCTTTTAACAGCATGGTGAAGGGGGTGGGGAAATGTCACCACCAGCTGGACAAATCCTAGCGATCCATTATAATCCATAATACCACTTAAGAGAAGAGAAGCAGCCTTCAATCTCCACTCTGACCATTTCCCTTCTGAACTCACTAAAGGGGCATTTCTAATAATATCCAGATATATTTAACAAAATAAAGCTTCTTTTGAAGTGTGAGCTCTACTACAGCTCCAACTTTGAGCTTGAGCTCCACTTTACTAGAAATGGGAAGCAGCTGCTTATGATAAGATGACCTACATCCTGCTCTTGGGGAAACCTGGGGTTATGGCTTTGCTGATCCCCCAAATGAAGCCACATACTTACTCTCCTTTTTCATTCCATTCCAGACAGTTGACACACCCAGAGTGACCCTGAGGGAAGGAGGCAAGGGAAGATGGTATTACTCAAACTTCAGATTTATCAAACAGAGCTGTCCTAAGACAAGGACACAGCGAGTTCCCCACAAATAACAACTTCTTCCAATAAAAGCTTTTTTTTTCTTTTTTTTTATTTTTTTTTAATTCCAAACCTGGAAAGAACTCCACACACTTGGTAGATAAGCACCTCCAGAAAAGACAGACATGCTAGAGCAGTTGGGGTAGAAAAGGCAAAATGAAACAAATAAAAAAAGGTAGTGTTGAATAAAATGGCAGTTTAGTCTCAGAGGCTACAGCTGAAATCCTGCTGTACACAAGGAAAGGTGACTTTGCTTCCAAAGCCCTTGGCTAGGCTGACAAATTACATGTACAGGCACTCTGGGAACACAGGGAAAATGCACTTTTGATAGCTCTGTTAGAAGCACCTTGCTGCTGGGTGACTACATCATCCATCTTCATCCACATTAACCAACGACTGCACCAGGAAGTGGGGGAGCATTTGATGTGGGAGATGTGACTGAAAGGGGGCACAAAAGAATCCTTTTCTCCCCCAAACCAAGATCATTGATGTGTCAGAGGTTGGCTCAGTTGGGTAGAGCAGGGTGTTGATAATGCCAAGGTTGGGGGTCTGACCCCCACATGGGCTGTTCACTTAAGACTTGGCCTCAATGATCCCTGTGGGTCCCTTACAACTCAGAATATTCTGTAAAATCCTAAAATCTTTTCTAAGATATGTCAGAGTGCGCCACAACCTGCTCCTTAGGGATCCCATTAGAGCTGAGTATGCTGAACAGCTGACAATTGTCTTCTTCAGGCTGGGATTAGGTGGAGCCCACCCTGTTAAAGGCTCTCCTGTAGGTGCACCAGGCAGCGCAGAAAGCTCACGCAAGCTCCCGCTGAGCTACTCCTGGCTCTACTGCAGTTTGGGGGACCAAGAAATCAGCATTTACCTCCTGAAAGAGAGAAGTCCATACACTCCTGCAGGAGCTGGTCTGCCCCTGGACACTCACCTGCAGCTCAGCCTCCAGCCCCAGGCGGCGGATGAAGGGGTCGGTGACGTGGTAGTGGCGCTCGAAGCCCAGCGCTCCCCTCTCCTGCAGGAGCAAACAGCACCACACTGACCATGGCACACACAACCCTCCTTGGGCCCTTCCAGGGAAGGTTCCTGATGTTTAAAAATCACCTCAGGTATTGGGGTATCCACAGGTCCTGTACTGTAGCAGGGAGTCACAGAATCCCAGAATGGTTTGGGTGGGAAGGGACCTTAAAGCCCATCCAGTGCCACCCCTGACATGGGCAGGGACACCTCCCACTGTCCCAGGCTGCTCCCAGCCCTGTCCAGCCTGGCCTTGGGCACTGCCAGGGATCCAGGGGCAGCTACAGCTTCTCTGGGCACCCTGTGCCAGGGCCTGCCCACCCTCACAGGGAACAACTCTTCCCAATATCCCATCTGACCCTGCCCTCCTTCAGCTCAAAGCCATTCCCCCTTGTCACATCACTACACATCCTGTGACAAGTCCCTCTCCAGCCTTCCCATCCTTTGAACATCTCCAGGTGGGCAGATCTTAGTCTTAGCCCCTGAACTGATTTAAAATACTGTGTAACTGAGTGCCAGGCTCCAGGTGGGGAGCCAAAACCAGCTCTGAGAGGTCCACACTGAGCTGACCCCACTGTGGGCCTGGAACAGAAGATATGGAAGAACCTGGGAATGCCTGTGATTATCTCTAGGCAAGGATTTCAGCAGGACCTGAGGACAGCAGTACTGGACCAGAGCTGCTCAGGAGAACTCTGCCATGGCAGAGCCTGTCCCAGGGCACCAGCAGCACAGGGTGAAGAACTGGGGAGTGTCCTGGCCAGCTGCCTGCAGGGATGGGCTATTCCTCAGGCAGGGAGAGGAGCTGCAGTGCCACGGCACAGGCTGTTCCAGAGGGATGGCAACAGCTGCCACACAACTGCGTCAGTACAAATGAAGGTGAAGGAAAGCAGGACAGTTGTTTCCCCTGTGATCTCACAGGGCTCACAGATGCATCAGCAGATGGCTCTGATGAAAGAAGGCCAACTGCAGAGGCAGGAATGAAGGAGAGAGAATGCAAGTCAGATTTTGGATGGAACATCTAAATGCCCAAGGAGATTCTTCCCTAGGACCTGACCCAGCTGTGGTCCCACTCCATGCCACACTCCTCAACTTAATCCTTCATCATCAGCATTTAGAGATGGGAGCACCAATGTCAAAATCACCCTGGTGGTGCTCAGAGCACATCAGTAGTCCCAGAGCAGACACAGAAGTGCTGAATTCCCTTCCCAGCCCAGTGCTCAGTAATGAACTCCACACACCAAAAGCTATTTGAAGACAAAATAGAGACAGACATAAAAGGACTGGAGGCAAAACAAACCAGGCTTTTTGTAGGAGCCTCCATGACAAACTTCAAACCCTTGATGTACTTTTGTGGAGAGCATTCCTAAAGCACTGCAAGGCCCATGCAAGGTGCTGCAGGTACAATTCTGTGCTACTGCAGCCTCAGTGGCTTTGTGAGGGCTGTGGGGTAGGATATTGCTTTTCCTACAAGGAACTGCCTGACTTAGCAATCTTCCCAAGGTCACACATCAAAGTCTGACAGAGCAGACAGTCTGAGACAGTCCCAGGCTAAGGCTCAAACCACAGAACCAGCCCTTCCTTGTTAGGGCAGCAAAACAAATCTTTGCACATGGATTAAATTACAAGCTTATAACAGAGTTTGGTACCAAACTGCAAAGTGAGCACTCGAGCTCCCAGTTCCTTATTCTGGCTACTCACAGATCCCTTTCCTGAATGCTGATTACCAGCAAAGCTGCAAATGATTTCAGGCCTCTGAGTCCCAGCAATAATTGCCTATTGTGTCTGCTGCAGCCAGTCCTTTCACGTTGATATTCCACAAATGCAGCCATCAGATGACTGATCCCACCACTGCACAAGTTTTTTTTCCCTACACAAAGGAAGCAACACAGCACTCTCTAAAGAAAAGGAGACAGAGAGGCTGTGACAGAGATCATTAGCTTTACTACAGTCAGAAATACCTCTGATGGCAAGATCACACGGGGAGAACACAGAAAGCAGAGAGGGAAGCTGGCTAAGGGCCTTTGTGATGCCCAAACACAAGCAGCTCTATTTCCCCCTTCAACTCAGAAGGAACAGAGCTGCTGATGGCAAACCAGCCCAGGGAGAGGAACTGTGCTCCTGTCATGCCAGACTTCACCCCAGCTCTCCACTAAGGACAGTGACAGGTCCTGTGTGTTGCTCTCTTAAGCTCCTTACAGGGCTTATCAATATGTAACTAACAGAGGTCTCTTCCCAAGTAAAGGCAACTCCAGGAGCTTTTCCCAGTGCAGCACTGACCCCCCTCTCTCCAGCCAGCACCAGTGAGCTCAGGGCTCACACCTACCTTGATCTGCCTGTGGATGATGTCTCTGGTGATGTTGGCTTTTGCCATCTTCTTGCAGTGGGGCAGATGCAGAGAAGCTGTGGGAAGAGCTGCTGTGCATCCAAGCATTCCAGCCGAGCCAGGAGCCGTGCCCAGGGCACTCAGTTACCTGCAGGAGGCACAGGAGGGGACAGGCAGGGACACCACACGTTAGGCCACCCACACACGGGGTCAAGCTCTGCTCCACAGGAACACTGGTGCCTGAGAACTGACAGGTTTGGAACAAAGGCTCCTGAGGGAACCCAAGGAAGGAACAACGGAAGAATGAACCTCTGACTCAAGGCCATTCCCAGTTTGTGGGAAACTCATGATGAGCAGAATTCCAGGACTACATCAGCCTGGAAAATCCATGTTTCTATCCCAGCAGAGACCCTGGGAGTCTGGGGCAGTGTCCTGTCCCAGGCTTCCCTCCCACCATTCCACAACCACTCGTGTCTGAGGTCACGTTTCCCAAACTCTACAACCAACAAGGGTTAATTGCACTTGAATAAACACAGCACTGATGCTTTTGGCCACCTCTTCTCTCCCATTTACCACCTTGGATTATCAGCCAAACACCCCTAAAATATCCAGAAGGGCACAAACATTCCTTGGAAATCACAACAGCCAACCATGAGGTGACAGCTGAACACCTAATTACCTCAGCAAGAGAAAAGGGGTGACCAGTTAAAATTGAATTTCCAGGAGAAATTAGGAGTTTTCCACACTCTTAATGGAGTTTAATGTACTAACCTAAATAACTGAAACCCCATGGAATTGGCTACTCCTGCTAAAAAACATTCAAATTGCAGAGTGATGCTCACACCCCTGAGCTGGACAGTCAATCCCTGAGAAATGCTGTAACTCCCCCAATTTCCATCCCACAGCCCAGCCCTTTTAAACATTTCTACAGTTCTCTTAAAAAAAACCAGAAAGAATAAAAATTAAACTTCAAACACCCATTTGTCCTGTGTAACCCTCCAGTTAAAATCCTCTTTAAAAACATTTCCAAGCAGAACAAGCCAAAATTTTCCTCTTCTAAATGAGGAAATGCTGATTCACTGAAACAAGAGCGTTTCACAGAAACGCTGCAACAAACAGGAGCCCTGGCAAACCTCATCTGCTTCTCTGCTGCCACAGGAAGGCTTCCCCTGGCCCTCCTGTCCCACCCTGCCATGGGCAGGGACACTTCCACTATCCCAGGGTGCTCCAAGCCCCGTCCAGCCTGGCCCTGGACACTGCCAGGGACACAACTTTCCTCAGGAATGGCTCCCAAGGGCAGGAAGGGGAGGGAGCAGCAGCACCTGGGCACAAGGGCAGGTGGATCTGCTGGCTGTGCAGCTCCTGAGAAGCTTCTGTGAGAGCAGCAATACACAGGAGCTGGCTACTTCTGGGAGTGTTTTTGGGATTACTGACGTGTTGTGGAGTTTCCCAACTCTCTGGACAAGGCACTGCCAGCTGTGGTAACTTGGAGGTGGCCCCAACAGAACACTGGAGTGCAGGTCACAGGAGATCAACACATCTTAACCTGACTTCTTAAAAGATCCAAGTGAGGAAAATCATCCATGAAATCAGACCTTGGGTAACAGGCTTGGATAAAACCCAGTCAAACAGGAATGCAGCAGCCTAAGGTGTCTCTTTCCAGGGAAGTGTTGATTTGGCAACTGGATGCAGTAAAATGCTCAAAGGTCTCGCAGATCTCGTGCCTTTGCTTGGCCAGGGAGGCTCCAAGAGCCTTTCCTCCTTTCCTCTTGCTATTTTTTGTGGCTCAACAGGTATTCCACCACTACAAAGGCTCTGCAGCCTTTAAATTACCATGGAATCACAGACAAAGGATTAAGAAGCCCAGACTCACTCCAGAGCACATTTTGAGTATTAGCCACAACTGATCACAATCCCAGACTCCCAGTTACCTCGCTCAAATATTAAATAAATAAAATAAATATTAAGCGTTCATAACACTAAAGACTACTGATCCCACCACTGTACAGGTAGATCCAGCCTCCAGTTACACACAGACCCCGGAATAAAACATAAAATCTCCCAAGATTTGCAGATCTCCTGCGACATATATATATATAATAAAGATCAGACAAAAAGAAACTGTGCCTTCCAATTTCTTGGACACAAAGGCTTCCTATGAAGCCCTTCCAGAGTCTGTCTTTGTCACCACCAAAGGAATAGGAAATTCCTTGGAAATTTCCACCATGGAAATTGGTAAAGAATGTTCCTCCTTAGGCAAAACCACCGTGCAAATTCTGCTCTAACCCATTCTTGCAGCTTCTGGCTCTTAACTAACCCTGCACAACCAGCTCCTGGTGGAAGGAGGGATTCAGTCCCAGAGTGAGGGACAATTTAGGATAAATCTGTGCTGCTGCTGCCAGGGCTGACCCCACAAGCAGCTACACAAACGAGATAACCCCATCCCTCCCTATGCCTGCAGGGGTTTCTGGAACAACCTGGGCTGGGGAAGGTGTCCCTGCCACTGCAACAAGAAGATCTTTGAGGTCCTCTCCAAACAAACCATTCCATGACTCTGTGACCTCTGCGGTTATTTCTTGGATGACACCAGGGCACATTTCCCTATCACCCTTCAAGGACAACCTTCCCTCATTCCTCACTGCTCCAAACCTGCCTGGAACACCCCAGACAGGATGAAAAACCTGGGATTCAGTAACAGCTGTCCCCTCCTCCAGTGACAACCTCTCCTCAGACTGCTCCCTGGAGCACACAGAGGATCAGCCCACCTGCAGCTCCCTGCACTCTCCTGCTGCTGCCACACAGAACTCCAGGGGCACAAACAGAACTTTCGCAACGCTTGGCTCTTAAATCCACAGTCAAAAATTAACAAGGCACAGATTTCTGTGGGCTCCAAATCTGGCAGGCTCTGTTTACACTGACAGTCATTTAAAAGCCCCTTAAGCTCCTGGGAAAGTACATTTCCAGAGGGTACTCCAGGGCATGGGGAGGAACACTCGTTCCAAGTCTGGAAACAAAACCTTGACACTAATAACACAAATAATTCCATCAATTTAACATCAAACGCTCCCAACACAGCTTGGATTTGGGGGATTGCTCCTTTGCTGGATTGCATTTCCCTCTCATGGAAGCACCTGAGCACCTCCCACTCACAGCAACACAATGACAGTGACAGGCTCTGCACAGGGGGGTCAGAGCCCCAACCTTGGCACCAGCACTCTTTGGAAAAGCTCCATCCACCCCAAGGAACTCCACAAAGCAGCAGGACTCCTGAAATCTGCAGTTTTAAACAAGCAATCCAATTCCTAACTGCTTGGACGTGCCCAAGTTTCTCAGGCTCCAAACTCAAGGTCATTGGGAAAAAGCAGCACTCTGCACACCACGAGCCTCTGGATACTCGACTCATCCCAAGGGAAGATTCCTCAGACCCTTCCCTTCAGCATCTAGAATTTATTTCACTCATCCAAACACCACCCAGAACCTGCCTCGAGAGGCTTCTTTATCCTCACAACTCATCTCCCAGCCCTCTTTGCCTTGACTTTCCAAGAGGTCACGGATCAAATTAAAATATATACGTGTAGATAAATTTTTTTTGTTGTTGTTTAAGAAACCTGAAAAACCAAGAGGGAATGACCTGGTTAGCAGCAGACACCTTGTTAAAAGGAAGTTTTGCTCCAGCTGAAGGAGCTGTCAGGAGCAGCAGTGGCTCCCCAGGACAGATGGCTGGAGCAGGGAGGCAGGAGGAGAGGTGAGATGTGAGCCCTGACAGAGCCAGCACGAGGGGACTGTCAGGGAAACTCTGACACGCTCAGGCCACACGGTGCTCCCAGCTCAGCCCTCCCACTGCAATCCTGCCTCTCCCTCGATCCCCAGCTGACACAACCCTGAGAAAAAGAGGAGATGCCAGGCAACCCCTCAGCCCAGCACAAGCAACATCCCAGTGCCAAGTCCCACAAGGCCCAGTAGCTCCAGGAAGGAGTTTAATTGGCAAAGGAGGAGAGGCTGAACCCCTCCCCAGGGAAAGGGGCTGCAGGACACCCACCAGGGCAGGGAGAGTTCCTGTGAAGGCTTTAGCAAGGGGACGGTGGGCAGAGGAGGGGGCAGGGCAGGGTCACAGCCAGGAAAGGGGAGAGGAATGTGAGGACAGGGCAGTGCCAGGGGTGGGAGGGAGAAAGGGAAGCCAAAAAGCAGGAGCTGTGCCTGGCACGGGGTGGTACCAGAGACGATGCAGAGCTGGGGAAAAAGGGGTGAGGGGACTGGATAAAGGAGAGATCCTTAAAAAGAGTCAGACTCCTGGTAAAGAGAAGGGGGTGACACCTCGAGGGAATAAGGGGACACCTGACAGAGCCTGGGGTGGGGAGAACTGACGGGAAAGACAGGAGTGGGGGGAAATGTCAGGAGAGGGAAGTGAGGGGGCACAGCTGAGAGGGAAGGGGATGGAGCTGTCAGGGAAGGGGTGTGGGGGACAGGGCAGGCAGCGGGCAGGAACAGGGTACAGGGGCACAGCTGATGGGAAGGGGAGCACGGCTGACAGGGAAGGGGCAGGAGGGGAGCTCGGCTGGGGAGGGAATGGGGGCCGCAGCTGACAGGGAAGGGAAGGGAA
>VZTZ01040332.1:52378-84470 GCA_013400955.1 Drymodes brunneopygia | reverse complement strand
TCCCTCTGGATCCTCCTGGCCTGCCTCATGAAGCTGGGTAGGTGGGCGGCCTTGTGGGGGGGAGTCCGTGGGGAAGGGGCTGGGGAGGGGCCCCGGTGGCCTGGAGAAGGAGGGAGCCCCGGAGCAGCGCAGAGCGGGACCCTCCGGCCGAGCGGGACAGCACCCGCCAGAGTCCAAGAGGGACCCCCTGAGCCATCCCAAGGAGGGACCCCCTGAGCATCCCCGGGCAGGACTCCCCAGCTGGATGGAACAGGCACCTCCAGTCTTCCCAAGGAGTGACTCCTGTGAGCATCCCAAGGAGGGACCCTTTTGGGCATTCTAGGGAGAGACCCCTCTGAACATCCCAGGGTGGGACCACCCCAAACATCCCAGGGGAAAACCTCCTGCACATCTTCTGCAAACCGGCTGGGCCGGGATGGGCACTGCTCTCCCCACGACCTTGGGTCTCTGTCCTGGGCCTGGTGGACAGCGGCATCCCGGTCCCTGCACTCCCACAGACTTCTCATCTCCGTGCCTGGAGATGCTCCTGACCCCTGCTTGGACCAGGTTTGCTTTCCTCCCCTTCCCTCCTGACACTCAGGGAGGAAGCATCCAGTTTGCTCGCTTCCTCTCTAAACCACAGATGCTTTTTGTAACCTTGGAGAAGTCACTCAAAAACCTCCCGGTGCTTCGGCCTCCCCTTCCTCCCCCTCCGCAGCGAGCCGGGCTGGGTTTGCCTCTGCTGCAAAGCGTCCGGAGATTCCCGCATTAAAGAGAGCGGCGTCAGGGCTGCAAAAGTCACCCGCTCCGATGACCCGCTCTGGAAAGCATCGCTCTGCCGGGGCGGGGGTTGTTGACAAAGTGTTTTCCAAACTTCTGCAGCTGGATCAATAGCAGCCGAATTACCCCAAACCTGTGACGTGATGTCAGCGCTCCGCGCTCGGCCCTGCTGTGCTGTCCCCAGCCCCCGGCAGTGCAGAGGCTGAGCTGGCCCTGGTCCCGTCCCTGGTGATAAAGCCAGGGGGACAGGTGAAATGTTTGCCCGTCCCTGCCTTGGAGCAGGTGAGGAGGGAAAGGAGCTCTGCGCTTCTTCATTTTGCTCCTCAATTTTTGCTCATCAGTGGTTCAATAGCACTCACTTATGGGGCGCTCCAGCTTGCTGGGGGAAGTCTTGCTTTGGGAGCTTTTTTAAGCTGGTTCCTGTTGTAAACCGTGCCCTGTCCTGGTTTGGAGGGGTCTGAGAGACCCCCAGGAGCTCAGACCCTTCATGCCCATCTATTCCTAAAAATACCCCATCCCGTCCTCAGCCCGCTGTGAGCGTGCGTAGGCAGGTGAAGCCCCATTTCCACAATCCCTCCTGAGCGCTTTATTTACGTGCAGGCGCAGGAGTGAGAGGCTTGTCTGGGAGACGGGCAGTCAGGACAGGGTGGAACCAGGTGGGATCCGTGGGGTTTGTGCCTTCCTGACCTGGGGCCCGTTTGTCTGGAAGGTGCCTCTCCCCAGGAGAACGCGAATCTCTCCCGGCGCGCACGGAGCGAGCTCCGCGGTTGCGCTGCGCCTTCAGCCCTGCTCGGAGCGCAGGGAGTGATGAAATCAGGAGTATCTGTGCGGAAGCTGGCGGAGAAAGGAGGGGCCAAGGGCCTGCGGCCCTGCCGGGGCGCACGGGGGAAACCGCGCTGGAAAACGCCAGAATGGGAGCGGGGAGAGGCTCCGGGGGCACGGCTGGACGTGCTGGGGACACAGGCGGGACTCCCGTCCCTGGTGCTGTGGGAAGCTGCTCCTGCCCCCCCTGCCTGGAGTCTGGGCTCGTTTGTGCTGCAGGAGAAGTGTCTGCCGGCTGTTGGGTCTTTCACACAAATATTATGCAAAACTGCGTGTTTTAAAGGGTGTATTTTAGGAGAGGCTGCCCTGCAAGTTTGGCAAGGGTCTTTGGAGGCGGCAGGTACTCTGCAGAGCTCCAGAGATGCTGATTATGCCAAAATCCACACCTTGGCTTACCTACACCTCTGCCAGGGCCTTGGCAGCAGGACGGTCCTGGGACCCCTTTTTCTTGGCCTCCTTTCCAGGGTTTTCATTTCTTGTTCGTGCTGCCTTGGCTGGGAGTTCCCGAGTTGCTGGTACAGCTCCTTCTGCTCGTGAGCTGCAAAAAATGTTTCACTGCTCCGTGTCCATAACCCAGCCTCATCTATCCTGCCCTGCATCACGGGATGTTGTTCAGCAGCAGCAAAATAGGGTTTTTCCACCCAGGGACAGCTCTTACACAACTGGGCACTGCTGGCAGTACAACCTGGGCTGGCAGGATGGGGCTCACGCAGCTCCAGACTCCCTAAACCAGGCAGGGTTTGCAGCATCCCATTTCCATGGAGAGGGGAAGGGGGCTGATAAACAGAACAGGAGTTTGCAGTGCTTCCTCTTTCTCACTGTCCTGTCAGCGTGCATTTACTGATGCATCAGGGTGATCCTGCAAAATTCTGAGGGGACCAACATCTTCTTTTTCCACCAACAGGAATTCCTGCAGTGTGGGCTGTGCGTGGCAGCTCGGCACCTCCTGACTGCCCTTCCCCAGCTCCACAGGCCTCTGTGCTGGGCTGGAGCTGGTGATTGAGCCACAGGTTGCTACAAAACTGAGTCTTCAACCCTATGAGTCACTTCAGGGTGTCATCCTCAGGGGCAGTGCAGGGTGACCATGTCGAGGAGCTCAGAATACTCACAGGGCTCTGCTCCAGGCCAGGAGATGCAACCTGACCTTGTCCTGTTGCTCAGTGTCCCCCTGTTCCTCTTGATGCTTTAGACAGCTCTTCAGGCTTAAATGCATCTCCCTGTTGTCCCATGCAGGGGATTTGTCCTTTCTCCAGCAGCTCTCACTGTGAGTTTGTTTGGGGAGTCAAAAGTGTGAGTTGAGCCCTTCCCCTCTTGCTGCAGTTTTTGTAAAATGCCTCAGCGATGTTGGTTCCTGGAGGATTCCTCACCTGGCAGGGCACAGAGGGATGTGTCTCCCCAGCATGTCCTGCAGGCATGGGCTGTTCCTGCTTTGTTCATCCCGGTGGAGAAGGGGAAGCTGGTGCTGGCTGCTTTTTTTAATGCTCACATGGTGTTTTAAGGCTGTGCAGGGGAAGAGGGAGTGAGGGGCAGCTACAGCCACGTGCAGATCCCATCTGGTGGTGGCCTGACTTTGCAAGGAGAAACCTCTGCAGCTGCAAGTTGCAGCCAGACGTTGTCTCAGCCTGCTGTGTTGTTGCAGAAGGTCAGAGCTGCACAAACCCCCCGGTCAGGAGCTCTCTGTGCCCTTCCCCAAGGTTTCTCAGGGGTATCATCAGGATTCCTTCACACCGTGCCCAGGGAGTGCTTGGGAAGCTGAGGGGTTTCTCAGCAGGAAAATATGGTTTCCTCACTCTAAGGGTTGACCTTTCAGCTCACGTGGCTCCCAGAGACGTTTAGGGGAATTCAAGTTTGACTGTAAATACTTTTTCATTTCAGAGGAAAGGGAAGGAGTGAGTCAGGAATGTAAATAAGAGATTGTGGTCAGCAGTGCCTTTGCTGGCTGTGCTGGGGCGCAGTGGGCAGGGCTCTGTGGTGGGCACCAGCTCTTTCCCACCTTGGAGAGGAGCTGGGGCTGCCTGTGTCTCCAGAGCCCATCCTGGCCCTTCCTTGTAAAGCCAGAAAGCAGAGAGTCCTATTCCATCAGCCACCTTCCCCTGGGGCATGTCCTGTTGTCTGTCTGCACCAAACCTCCCACCTCCCTGCAGCATCCTGGCCATTCCACCGCCAGCTCACGGGAATCACAGGGTGTGGTGGGCTCACCTTGGCTGGAAAGTAACCTAAAATGTATGTCTGGAGCCCAAGGTTTGCAAGTTGGGTGCCTTTGCTTCTTTCCCTGGGAGTCCATCTCCCCCAGATGGAGAGAGGCTTCAAACCAGGGCCTGTAGGGGCAGGACAAGGGGAAGGGGTTTTGTGAAGGCAGGTTTAGATTGGATGTAAGAAAGGAGTGACTCAGAAGGCAGTGAGGGCCTGGCACAGGGTGCCCAGAGAAGCTGTGGCTGCCCCATCTCTGGAAGTGTCCAGGTTGGACAGGGCTTGGAGCAGCCTGGGACAGTGAAAGGTGTCCCTGCCCGGGGGTGGGTGGTGGAATCAGATGGGCTCTAAGGTCCCTGCAACCCAAACCATTCCATGATTCTGTGGCTCCTGGTGCCCACCAAGCTGCTCTGTCCCTTCCCTCCTCTGCAGGAGAAACTAGGATGGAAAAAAAACCTCATGGGTCAAGATGAAGGCAGTTTAATAAAGCAGAAGCAAAGGTCACGTGCGGAAACAAAGGGAAACAAAGATTTATTCTCTACTTCCCTTCAGCAGATGATGTCCAGCCACTTCCTGGGAAGTACCTTCAGGAGCGTGGTGGCTGCTCCGGAAGGCAAATGTCGTAATTAGAGCTGCCCACCCTCTCTTCCTCTTTACTCTTTGCTTTTCTGTGGTGTGGAACATCCCTTTGGTCAGTTTGGGACAGTCCCAGCAGTGTCCCCTCCCAGATTGCTGCCCACCCCCAGCTCCTGGGGAGGGGTGAGTGCTGGGGGCAGCCTCAATGCTGTGAGTGCTGCTCAGCAGCAGCCAAAGCACAGAGTGTTATCAACCCCTCCCAGCCAGCACAGGGGCTCTGCACTCTGGTTGCTGCTGTAGGGCAGATGAGCTCCAGCTCAGCCAGACCCAGGGCATGGGGACATCATTCCCCACGTGTTCACAGTGGTGACCCTGCTGGAGGGTCCCCACGAGGAGCAGCTGAGCTCCTTGGCTCGCTGTGCTGGCTGGGTTTGGAGCTGTGGCAGGCTCTGAGCCATTGCTCTGTCTCTTCTTCCCCCCTGGCAGCCCTGTTGTGCCTGGGGTGTTCCTGCCCCTCCAGACCAGGCTGGTACTGGCAGGACTGTCCCCTCTGTGAGCTCCTTGGGCTGTGTAAAACGAGCCTCAGCGAGCAGAGGGAGCCCAGAGCTGTGCCAGGGGTGGGTTATGTGGGGATACCAAGGCTGGTGCCTTGGGGAGCTCTGGTGTCACATCTCAGCCCGCTGTGCCAGCACAGTGCCAGTGCTTGGTGACACTCCTTTGGAGAGCCCCGATGGTCCCCAGCACTGCTGGGGGCAGGAGCAAGATTAAGGAAGCTCTTGGAGGCTGTGAGCTGGTGATAGGAGCTGGGAGAAGAAGGGCAGAACATGACGGGTGCAGGTGGGGTTGTGGAGGCTCAGGGCATGGGGGGTGGCTCCTGCAAGGAGACAATTTCAAAATTGCCAGAGAAACATTTGTAGAAGCTGGTGGTTGCTGGCTGGCAGCGAGATTTGGGTGCTAAAACACTTGGGTGCTGAAACACTTGGGTGCTTTTCAAATATTTTTATCAGCCCACATCCCTGTCCTGAAATTGGGGCTTTTGGAGGGTCCACCCCGAGGTCTTACGGAGCCCTGTGAGGTGAGGAACTTGTGGATTCCTCTGGGCAAGGGTTGATAACCAGGGTGGGCAACCTGCTGTGGTGGTGGCAGTGCATGGAAGAACTGGATCTTGAGACCAGACACAGCAGAAAGACCCCAGAGCAGAGCCACTGGCGTGGGGACACCTCTGCCAGTGCCACCTGCACGGCTGGGACAGGGACAGCAGAGGAACATTCCCAGAAATGCTCTGCCTGCTGCTGGGAATTCGTGTGTCTGACGTGGGCATGGGTGTGCTGGAGTTATCTCTGTGGCCCTTCTGCCTCCCCAAGGGCGACTTCTCTGGGTTCCAGGACAGCTCTGCTGGGCTGGGCTGGTGGAAGGGGCTGTTCCTGCTGGACCCTGGGGTTGGCTGGTGCTGGTTCCCTCACTCAGCTGGAGGGAAATGTTTGCCTCATTCTGGGGGAGTGTTTGTGTCACAGCCTGGCTTATCATGTGCTGACTGCAGGCTCTGTGGTGCTGAGTGCTCTGGGATCACCTCAGTGTCCCCACTTTGTCTCGGGAGCTGTTCCAGGGGAGCTGGGCCTTGCTGAATGACTGTTCAGGAAGGATTTTGAAGTGCTGCCGCAGCTGGTGCCACAGAAGTGTAAATTGTCATGATAATGCATTTAAACAGTCTCTTCCAATGCAGACTTGTTGCATTCCCACTTCCTTATTGGGGAATGATCCAAACACATGCTCTGGCTCCCTTTTCCCTGCTTTGCCATCTCAGAAAGTACAGCCACGGCATTTATTTTTTCCTGCCTGATCTGCCCATTGCTGGTGTCTGAGCTAAAAAACATCCTAACTGTTCCCTCCATGGATCTGAGAAAACCATTAGTTTAATTATGGCTGGAAGAGTGAAGGGTTCCTGCTGTGAAATACGGGATGGTGATGGAGTGGGAAAAGCAGCACAGGTCTGTAATCACAGCCATTCCTCCCTGGTGAGCCCTAATGTCCATTAAAGCAGGATTACACTCTGCTGCAGCCATGGCTTTGCTCCCTGCAGGGACCCTGCTGCCTGGGGCAGCTTCTGCACCTCAAGGCCCTCAGGAACCAAAGCTTTTCTTTTGTCCCATTTATCAGCAAAGGCTTGGAGACTTGGTACTGGGGTGAGGGATGGGCTGGCTTCCCACACGGGCTGCAGGTGGAATTTGGGATGTGGGTGCTGCAAGTCCTGTGGCAGCCAGAGCCCAGACTGGGGCTGGCCTGGCTTTCAGGGAGATGTCATGAAGTTGTTCCTCCCCTGAGACCTCCAGGTGCCCTGGGGTGGTTTGTGGGGTAAGAGCAGAACGTGTCAATATTTGGCCTGTTTGGTTCACATCCTTTCTCCCAAATTGCCCAATCAGCCAACCACGATACCCAGAGATGCTGGAGTTCTCTTGGGAATCAGTGGGGTGAGGGACGAGTCTTTTGTCTGCAATTCATGTACCTAAACAGTCTCCCTTGGGGTTTGAGAGTTACACATGGGAGAAGGGAAAAGCAGGTGGTGGTGGAGGGCAGAGGGTGGTTCTTGGGGTGACAATGACCGTGTGGCACAGGGGGACTGCAGCCCCTCTTGTGCAGAAGAGACACAGATATCTCTTGTACAAACCAGATGCTCATTAGGCTTTCTAATAAATACTTCTTTACCATAATCCTTCCCCTTTTCCCTCCTGCCAGCCCTGGTTTTGGCTGCAGATGCAGAGGTGCTGGGGGCTCTGAGCCTGTCCCAGGCTCAGGCAGGGGCTGGTCCTTTGCCCCAGCATCGCTGGAGCTGTGGGCACCAACAGAGGAAGAGCAATAATGGGGATGAATTACTGCAGCTGACTTGTAAACATTTGGTTTCTTTTAATTTTTTTTCCTTCTCTTTGGGGTCCCCAAGGCCTAATTTGCTCAAATAAAACCCGAAATCCACGTGGAATACTCTGTGAAAGCACAGCCTTGCTGAGTGGAGCTGGAGCTGGGTCACACCTCATCCCCTCCCATCTTCACTGGGCTGCCTGAGTCAGGAGCAGCTTTTTCTCACCCCTTTGGGCTTAAAGCTGCCAGTGTAGGTTTGATGAAAACCTCAGTGTTTTGAGATTAGGGGCAGACAGCTCCCAAGGGAACAGCAGAGGAGCAGGGGATGGTTTGAGTTGGACCAAGTGTTGGTGGTTGATCCTCTCACCCCACTGAGGTTCCACCTTAGGCAGGCTGTACCATCACCATCTCTTCTCCATGGCGTTGGATATCTCACAGACCTCTCTGATTTCACTGGGTGTCCCAGTTGTGTGTTAAATCCTGTCATGGTTCTGTTCTTTGGCTCTTTCCTGGGGCAGCAGAACTCGTGTGTTTCTGCTTGGGGAGGAAGAAAGCAAATCAAAAGCTCAGCAGACGGGCGTGCACACACTTGTTGCTGCCTGTTTGTCAGAAAAGGCGAGATCCAGGGCTGATCCTTGCCTGGAATGGAGCAGTGAGAATGAATCTGGTGCTGTGTCACCTGTGGTGGTACCAAATCTGGGCTTGCATCACCCCATGTCTTGGGGTACCTTCCCAGAGCCTGCCTGTGTCAGAAAGGCACGACAGAGGCTCGTTTGAAGTTGGGGTGATGTTTTGATGAAGAATGCAAAGTGCATTTTTTAGTCAGAAGAGAACACACGCATTTCCTTGGCTTGCCCAGGAGTGACTCACAAACATCTCAGCATCCGAGGTCTTGTCTCCAGAAAGTTGCAGTACAATCAAACTCCAGGGACAGCACTTAAATCCCACTGAACAGAGGGTGCTGCTAGGGAAATAATTCCCCTCTCTTGTGCAAGACACACATTTGCAGAGCAGACACCCCGTGGCAGCAGTTTATTTCCAGTGCCTGGAATTATTCTGCGTTTTGGAGTCACGACATGCCAAATCTTAATGACAGATCTGGAGAGAAGGCAGCTTCCCACCCCACTGCTGGAGATTTAACAGCAGACACGCCAGGGGCACAGATTTAAGCACACACAGGCCTTTAAAGAGAAGAGCTGGTGTTTCCAGCCCTGTCGGTGCCTCAGTTTCCCTTGGGAACACTTTTCCCACAGCAGCCTTGGTCCCTGGGGGTGAGTTTGCGAGGAGCAGCTCCTCTCCTGTCTCAGCTGCTGCGTGGAGGGAGAGCAGCTGCTCCCAGAGCTCGGCTGGTGTCAGAAGCATCCTGGCTGGGGATGTGCTGGGATGGTGTCTCTGTGTGCTGGGGAGAGGTGACAGTGGCCGGGTGCCTGTGCCGGCTCCTGACACTGCTGGCGTGTGCTGGGAGCGGTGTCACTTTGTCTGGGCTTGCAAAGCCCGGCAGTAATCAGTGCTAATTGCAATTACCTCCTCCCTGCTGTCCGAGTGGAGACCAACAGGTTATTTCCTGAAAAGCTTTTGTTTGTCTTTCCTGCCCCTGTTCCCGGTAGGAAATCTGCCCTTCCTGGGAAGGGCGATTGGCATCGTTCTGCCTGGGGAGTTTGTCTGTGCTCACCTCAGGCTGGCTCAGGTTTAACTCTCCCCAAGGCTCAGAGGCTCAGCAGGAACGGGGAACTGAATGCTGTGTCATGTGGAGGGCAAGGAGCTGGGAGAGCAACTGGAGCCTTATTTTGGGTGACCAGGCACTGTCTGTTCCCATCACCTTGAGTCCCTTCTGCTCCAGAGCATCCATCTGCATCCAGCAGTGTGCAGGTTCCCTTTGCACCACGCAGATGTTAACTGGGAGGATTCTATTCCAGAAATCCCCTGGCACTGACCCCTCCTAACCCAGCTATTCATGGCATCCAGCGCCTTGCAGCAGCTGAAGGAGTCTGGGAAGCGCATGGCTGCTGAGAGTGAGTTATGTTTAGCTCCTTGTCCCTTTCCCTGGAGCTAAAGAAGTTTTTCTAGACCTTAAACCTCCTCAAAATGCTCAACTCCAGCTGCTGTCACTGTTTTGAAGGGTCTAAACCTTCAAAATTATGAGGTTGCTGTTGCCCTGTAGAAAACTCAGTTTTCCAGGGTGAGAAGACTGAGTTTTCCAGGCCCAGCAGTGGCAGGAAGATCCCAGCCTTGCAGGCCTGGCTGTGAGCTGCACCCATGCAGAGCTGGCAGGGAAAGGTCACGATGAGTCCTGGAGCAGCTGCAGCGGAAACCTGGGTGGCAGTTTGTCCCCTTAGGCAGTTTGTCCCCGTGTGCCTCGGTGCCCAGCTCCTGCTGGGTGAGTGCCATGCCTCGCTCAGGATTCACGGCCCCGCCCTGGAAAGGCTGCGTGGAGCCTGCCCAGAGGCTGCCAGCAGGTTTGGTGATCCCGGCTGCCTTTGGGAGTGGCTCTGGAACCTGCCCGTTAGAGGAATGCAGTCAGCAGGGCTCGGGGTCACCGGGGCTCCCGAGTCACCGGTGACACAGCACCAAACCCTGCACCGGCTCCCCAAAGCTCAGCAGGGAAGGGTGGCTTTGGCATCTTCTCACAGGGCAGCTCTGGACCTGGAGAGAGGGGGAGAGAGCTGCTCTGTGCACAGCTGGGCACAGCTGGGCCTGGGAAAGGGTTGTTCAAGATGTGGTGGCACCAAGCCTTGAAGCCTCCCAAGCCATCCCTGCTCGTTGGCTCTGTGTTTTCCTCCCGACTTGGAATGCTGCAGCCGTGGGGTGACAGTCCAAGGGCCCTGGGTCTCTCAGTCTTTAGTGGCAATCAGGTCTTTGTTAATATCTGCTTTTCTTGCAGAGTGTCCTTGGCTTTCCTTGTGGTGTGAAGGAGAAGCGTTATCAAAACACAGGACTGGAAATTGGGAGCTGCTGGGCTCTCACGCCAGCTCTCACACCATTCACTTGGGGACTTGGGCAAGTCCATTTAATGTCTTTTGTCTCTCATTTCCTTTTTACAGTTGGGAGGAAATTAATACCAGCTCCGTAAAAGACTCCCAATTGATCTGTTAATTTCTTGTGAGTGCTTCAAGATAAAACCAGGGTACGTGCTCTTGCTGCTCTCAAAAAAAAAAGTGTTCAAGTGTTTCTGCTAAAGGCCTCTGTCCATGGATTGTTCTCAGGGAGTGTTGTGGTTGTGTGTGGGCACCTTCTCCTCCCAGGAGGCTGCTGCTCCAGCTCTTCCCAGTCCTTCCCAAGGAATGAGGTTTAACTGGGAGGGATCGCTGGCGGCTCTCTGTGCCCGGCTCAGCAGTGCTGGGTGTTGGGTCACACCAAAGGCTCCCCAGGCTCCTCTGAGCTGTCCCGTGGTGTCTGGAAAGAGAGGGGGACACAGCCCCTTCAGACGGGGGAGAAGCAAACCCAGGGGCAGCCGCCCATCCCTGTGCTGGAGGGAGGAGTGGGTGCTGAGCCCGGATCGGGCCTGGGGAGGAGATCCCGGTGTTACTGTGNCCAGGGAGGAGATCCCGGTGTTACCGTGGAGTTTGCAGTGGAGTTTGCAGTGGAGTTTGCAGTGCTCACAGCTCAGTCAGGAGTGCTCACAGCTCGTTCGGGAGTGCTCACAGCGGCTGGCAGGGGCCACCCATCCTGCCGGGCGGATCCAGGGTGCCTGCGGCTGATTCAGAGCGGGATCGCTGCAACCCCTCCTGCTCTGCAGCTCTGCAGCACTGCACGGGGGCCCTGCAGCACACCTGCAGCACTGCATGGGGCCCCAGCAGCACATCTGCAGCACACATGCAGCTCTGCACAGGGTCCCTGCAGCACACCTTCAGCACACCTGCAGCGCTGCACGGGGTCCCAGCAGCACACCTGCAGCACTGCATGGGGTCCCAGCAGCTCTGCAGCACTGCACGGGGTCCCTGCAGCACACCTGCAGCACTGCATGGGGTCCCAGCAGCACACCTGCAGCACTGCATGGGGCGCCAGCAGCTCTGCAGCGCTGCACGGGGTCCCTGCAGCACACCTGCAGCACTGCAGCGCTGCACGGGGTCCCAGCACCACACCTGCAGTGCTGCAGTTCTGCACGGGGTCCCTGCAGCACTGCACAGGGTCCCTGCACACCTGCAGCTCTGCAGCGCTGCACAGAGTCCCAGCAGCACAGTGTGAGCTCTGCACTGGGTCCCAGCAGCACACCTGCAGCACTGCAGCACTGCACAGAGTCCCAGCAGCATCCCTGCGGCACTGCACGGGGTTCCTGCAGCACACCTGCAGCATTGCAGTGCTGTATGGGGCCCCAGCAGCACACCTGCAGCTCTACACGGGGTCCCAGCAGCACACATGCAGTGCTGCAGTTCTGCACGGGGTTCCTGCAGCTCTGCACTGGGTCCCAGCACCCCTGCAGCACTCACACACAGCTGCCCTCCCTGCACCCTTCCCGGGGTGTGCTGGGGGAGGGACATGGGGTTTGCCTTCCCAAGGGGAGCGTGCTGCTCCTGCAGGCTGTCAGGGCAGGTGGGAGCTGGGCTCATCTGCATGCAGCTCCTGGCTCTGGCTGCTGCAGGATGCAGTGACGCCTTTGGTCATGTTCCCCAGGCTGCTCAGCTTTTTGGGCACCTTTCTGCATCTCCAGATCCAGGCCTGCATGGGAAGGGCAGCCTCGTGGTGATGTGGCTGTGCTGGAGGGCTCGACCAAGCCATTTTTCACAAGTTTCTGTGTGGAGCCAGCTCAAGTTATAGGCTGTGGCTGCTTGGCTGAGCTGCAGCAAGGCTGGTACCTGGCAGTGTCTGCTTTTTGTCCTGTGCCTTTCAGGTTCTGAGTCACCCAAGGGCTGGCCCGATGCTATCAGCCCTGTTCTTATCTTCTGCAAAGCAGGCAGGGTCCAGCCAGGTCACCTTCCCACACACACCTGCCTCGCCACGGGGCTGGGGGAGCTGGGGCTGTACCAGGCAGCCCTGGGGCTCCTGTCACAGGAGCTCCTTCCATCTGCCCAGGGTTGTTTGCATTGGGTGGGAAAGAGGGGTAAAACCAGGGGCAGGTCGGTGCCTGTGAGGTGGGGCTGAGCTGGGTGAGCGAGGTCTGCGGGCAGAGCGGGGAGAATGTCACACCAAGAGAAAATAAAACAGTCCCTTCATCACCTGGCAAGGGATCCTAATGGCTCTTGGCTGTGACAGTGTGGCTTTTGGGGCTGTTGTGTGCAATCCAGCTGGTCAGGGTCACAGCCAGGCTGTGCTGGGCACCTTGGGCAGGTAGATCCTGGGGGGACCAACCCGGGGCTTCATCCCCTCCCATCCCACCTGGGTGAAGCTCATCCTGACTCCTGAAAATGCCCGGAGGCTGCGGGGCAGTGCTGGATGCTCATGGATTTTAACCCAGTCCTGAGCCCCAGCCTGGCTGCAGCCCCTGACCACCCGAGTTTGGGGTGCAGGAGTGACCCCAAATCAGGGCCAGATGTTTTTCTTTTCCCTTCTCCCTGTGCTGGCTTTGCACGCTGTGCCCACGGCGAGGTTTGGGGGGTGGCTCTGTGGCCCCCGTGTGGGATCTGCATTCACTCAGTGACTCACTGAAAGCAGCATAAATTAATTACCTTCCCGGTTCTTGGCTTTGCTTTGTAATTAGCGACAACAAAATAATGAGGCTTGAATGAAGCATTTGGTTTGTTCTGGAGGAAATTGTTTTGCTTCGAAGCACTTTCTGTACCTGTGCCTTAACACAAAAAACAAGAAGTCAACTTCTCCCCAGGAAATGGCATTTTGGGTGGAAAATCAACGCGTTTCCGTTCTGGACATTGAAGCCACTGGGTGCTTCAAAGGTTGCCCAAATCAACCCAAGCTGCTGAAACCAACCCAAAAAGAGCTGCAGGGGAGCACTGGGGTGACCTGGACCTGCATTAAAGCCCTGCCTGCTCCCCGGTGAAACAGAAAAGGGTTTGGCAAAGCCCAAACTGCGTCATGGCCCCACATGTGCCCTCCCAGTGGGATGGCTGTGGGAATAAGCCAGGTTGGAGCTCTGTGGGGCTGGAATTTCAGGGCACGTGGTGACGCTGGAGCTTGTGAGAGGCAATGGATGTAATTTAAGTACAGTGGTTTTACCCCCTCTCCTGGCAGGGTGACACCGTGGCCTCGCTCTATTTATAGGTGTAAATCACCAGCTATTTAATTCCTTTTGAGCGAGTCCAATTTTCATCCCCTTCCCTCGAGGCTTCCCTGTTACATCTGGTGCAGCTCTCTCCGTTCTCCTTGTCCCCTGTCTTGGCAGGGAGCTGCTGGACCCGGCTCCATTTTCCAGGGGAGAAGCTCAGCAGGGCTGGGACATCCCGAGAGCCCCCGATGGCCCTGCTGGGCCTGGCTGATCTCTGGGCAGCTGCTGGGCAGGCGAGGGAGGAGAGAAATCCAGAGTGGTTTTCTCTGAGGGAAAAGGATAAATGGGAAGAAGCTGCAGCCAGGCTCTGGAGGACTGGGATGGATTTTCCCCTGGGAGCCAGTTGCAAAACGTTCTGTTACTTCATCCCCACCCTCACAGGGCTTTGACCCTGCTGGGGTCTTGCCCCCCATCCTGGACACTCCACCTCCCCAAAACACAGAGTGGGAAAGCCAGATCCCAGGGGCTCNCTCCCCTCCCTTCCCCTCCCCTCCGTGCTGTATCTTCACCATGAGAAAGAAGGGGATGGTGCTGAGTCATGGCTTTGTGGATCACTTGTCCCCAGGGCTGGTGACACATCGGTGATTTTGGGGTTCAGCCAGCACAGTGACAACGTGTGGGGGCTCTGTGTGGTGCCTGTGTCACACGGGGATGTAGGAACAGCCCTGCCTGCATCCCTCAGCCCGGGACTGCTGCTGCCCCTCTGCCCCTCACCCGGCCCCTTCCAGCCTGCTGTCCTGAAGGGTTCAGGTGGCCTTTGGAGGGGCCCTGGTGCTGTCAGCCACGTGTGTCTCCTCTCTGCAGTGTCCTTCAGAAGGGCAGCCCTTCTGAGCATGCCTGCTCCCCCTCCTTCCCAGACCCTGTGCCTTCTCCCGGGGCTCTCCCAGCTCCGCACCCACCACGGCCACCCCCTCCCACCCTGCAGCCCGAGCCACCTCCCGGGCTCCCCAGGGCTGCAGGGAGCATCCCCCGGGGGGCTTCAGCACCCCTCACCCAGGCTGAGCCCTCATCCTCCACCCCCTTCCAGAGCAGAGCCCCCGGGGCTGGGAGAGCTCCTAACCCTGGTTAATAATTGAGTGATTCCTCTGTGCCTGCAGCTGCTCCAACCAACCCGGGCAGCCTGGGAGGATGGGGCTTTGTGTAACCGTTCTCCTTTCTCCTGCCTCCTCCTGGCTGGCAGGCATCATCCTGGAAGCATCCTGCCTTTCCCGAGGCCGTGTCCCTGCGTGGGTGCTCGGGAATCCGGGGTGAAGCCTCAGGAGCATCCGGCTTAACCCTGAACGTGCCGAGCCCTTCCAGCCCTGCCCTGGGCTCCCTTCCCTCCTCCCTCCCCATCCTTACCCAGCTCCACCTCTAAACACCACCCAAGTGGGTTTTCTTCCCTCCTCCTTCATATGTCTTTTCCTCCTGTAGAAGGAGGGGATGTTAATCCCACCCAAATTCACCCTGCAGGAGGATGTGATGGCTGGTGGCAGTCCCCAGCTGCAGGGACTGGCTCGTGGGGACAATCCCCTTGTCCCCAGAGCTGGCACACTGTCTCCTGCTGCAGGCTGACTCCATGTATATATTTTTTTTATTTTTCTTAGTTTTGTTCTTTATTTATCACATCTGAACACCAGCATTTTTCAGGCCCATGGGAGTTGCAGAGCCTCTTAAAACTCCAGCTCCAGGAATGTCCCAGTGGTGGGAGCCAGGGTGGCCGACCTGGCCTGGATCAGGGAAGTGCCTGAAGGCTTTGCCTCCTTTCCTGCATCAAAGGATTGATTAAAACATTCTTATCCTGGTCTTTCAGCACGGCTCTGAGGGAGGTCTGTGAAACCAGGGGAGCGCTGCCAGAGCTCTGACTAAGCCTGACCTTGGATCCTGTGCCATATGGAGCTGGAAGGGTCAGGGCAAGGGGAAGCTGCAAATCATTCCCTCCTGGCCCTGGGAGAGGCTTTCCCGGGGGCTGTGAGCACCTCAGGGCATGGAGATTTCTCAGCCTCAGCTGCAGAGTGGGAAGTGTCACCTCAGGCAGGTGCTCAGGGGGGTCTGGCTGGTTCTGACGTCCCCAGGGTGGGAATGCCAGGTGTGGATTGGGTGCCTTCCCTTCCCTCCACGTCCCTTCAGGCCCCTCCTGCCCGGGCTGAGGATGGGAGCAGATCAGATACGGTGGGGTTTGAGTCATTAGGCAGCGAAGGAGCTGCTGGATGGAGCTCATGTAACCCCAGGCACTGCACCCAGTAACCCAGGTACAGCCCAGCAGGGAAAAATCCACACTGGGGCAGAGTCTCTCCCAGGCTGGTTGGTCAGGATAAATATTTGCATGGCACTGCATCCGCCAGCAGCCGGAGCCTTGGGAAGAGCAGCCCAGCTCCCTCTTGGAGGGATGGGGGTGAACCTTTAGCAGCCAGAATGGGACATTTGCAAACCTCTTGAGGGACAATTGCCCTCAGTTGCTCCCTGTAAATCCACTGACCCCAAAATAAAGACCAGAAACATTCAGAAGCTGCAGAACAAACTTTGTCAGCGCCAGCTTTCCTTGCCCAAAATCTCTTTAATTTGAAGGATGGAGTTTCCTGCAGACCTTCAAGTGCTTAGGCTGCAGTTAAAACGAGGATTCCAGTCCCTAATTCCTTTCTGCCTCAACCCAAGGAATTGCTGACCACCAGAGGAGCAATCCCCATGTGTGCCCTGCTGGGCACGTGGGAGCTGGGTGCGTGATGTGGGCCAGGAGCTGTTTTAACAGGAGCTGTTATCTCCTGGATTTCCTTGTCCGTGTTTGCTCAGGCTCCCGGGGTTTGTGTTTGATTTGACTGGGCTGTCTCACTTTTAATGGTTCTGCTGGTGTTGGATGCTGCTCAGAGGGAGCTGCCCCCACGGAGTTTGTTTTCCAAAGGAGGAAGCTTGGGTGACTGTGCGTGCCCCATGCTGGGGATTTAGGGATCGGGGGTCACATTATTATTTTATTTTTTTTATTATTATTATTATCATCATCATCGTCATCTTTAAAGCCATTATCAAGGCTTATTCCCCTTTCTGCTGCCCCTGGATGTGCCCGTGGCTGGGCATCCTCATCTCCCAGCATCCTGCCCTGGCCCTCCTCATCCTCCAGGAGGGAATTTCAGGCCCAGAGCTGGGATCAGACTGGCTCAGCCCTGCCTGGCCTCATCCCCACAGTCAGGGGTTCCTTCCCATCAGTCACCCCCACCCCAAAGTGGGGTGCTGGCTCAGCACTCAGAGCAGGATCCCACCAACAGATTGGTACCCATGAACTCTGGGATGCTCTAAAAATACTGAGCGGAGCAAGCAGGGAGCAAAAAATGGCTGAGATTCAGTGAAATCAAAGGCATAATTAAAATGCAGCCCGTGTAAGTGTATTTTTAGGGCCCTACAAAAAGGCTGTAAACCACTGAATTCCCATCAGCACACGAATGTTCCAGTTTAATGGAATCCTGGGGCCTGTGGGGAAGAAGTGAGAGATGCTTAATTGTCAGTGTTTGCATTTTATTCGTGGTTGAACATACTTAGCAAGCAAAAACTGATCTGCTGTTGGCTTCTCGCTGCTTGTGTGGCTTTCAGCCTTACTCCAGGCAGAAACTGCCCGGTGTGCTGGAAGGGTCGGTGGTGCCCGGTGTTTGCATCAGCTGCGCATGGAAGGGGGAGGATCACCTCCCCTCCCACAGGGAGCTCCCTGCCGGGGCTGCCTTGGGCTGCTCAGAGCTTGTGTGGGCTCCGGGGGATCCAAGAAAGAAGAAAAATCCCCTGGGGGCAAATCAGGAACCGCGCCCAGGCTGGGAAGTCCCTGAGAGCGGGAGTTGGGGTGCACTGGGAGAGAGTTTGGATGTTCCATCTCCTCCCCTCGTGCCTGGAGCCCAAACCATCGAGGCTCGGGACTGGTGCTGCTGTGACAAAGCCCAGGTGGGAGCCAGACTCCTTCCAGCATCACTCCAGCACCAGGGACCCTTTGGAGCAGCTGGAATGGTGCCTGGAGCCTCGGGGGTGGTGAATGCTCTGGGATTCTGGAGCCTGTGCCCACAGCTCGGGTGGAATTTGGGGGCTGCTCCTCCCCCCAGGGACCTGCAGGGGGCTGGGGGCTGCTAGTCCCTGGGGAGGGGCTGTGGAGGTGTGGCCCTTTCCCCCGGAGCTGGTTCGTGCTCCGGGCTGTGCAGGTGGAGGAGGGATGAGCCGGCCTGGCACAGATGTGGCCCCTGCAGGCTCGGGGGGGATCTGGCTCGTTGAGGAGGGGATTTAATCTGTTGTGGGATTGCTGCAGATGGCACGGCCGGAAGGAACGGAGGAACACGGCATGCCAAGGCAGGGTTCCTTATTTTATACTGCTTCCCTTTGCCAGGGAACAAATATGCCTCACTTCAAAATAATAATTATAAAGCCTGGGAGAAGATCCAGGGGACCCAAAATCCTTCTGTGGGTGTTGGTGTGCTGGCAGGTGCCCAGCTGGGGGTGTTTGGTGGGAATGTCATCCCAGCAGGTCACGGCTGCCTCAGAGACCTGCATTTGGAGCTGTGCTGGGATTGAAAAAGGGGAAAATGTGTTCCCTGTAACCTCACACCCCAAGGATGCATCCCGTCCCTGCTGCAACCAGCCATGTCAAGCCTCCAGGAAAGAGAATTGCATCCTGAAATGCACCAAGCAGCAGCTCCTGTCCCTGTGCCCTGCGTCAGGGGTGCCCAGGGATGGGCACTGTGCCTGGCACGCTGGGAGTGGGGGCACTGGGTGGGCAGGCTGCTGCCTGGCAGCAGAGAAATGCCACTGCCTGCCTGTGCTCAGGATCTGCGCTGCGAGGGGAGAGCTGGAGCCAGTGACAGCTCGTGGGGAGAGAAGTGCCTGTGCTGCAGGGCTGTCACAGGGCTGGGGTCCATGGAGGGACCCTGGTATGTCCCAAGGGTGGCTGTCACAGGGCTGGGGTCCATGGAGGGACCCCAGAGTGGCTGTCACAGGGCTGGGGTCCATGGAGGGACCCCAGAGTG
Source organism: Drymodes brunneopygia (assembly GCA_013400955.1). Taxonomy (NCBI): domain Eukaryota; kingdom Metazoa; phylum Chordata; class Aves; order Passeriformes; family Petroicidae; genus Drymodes; species Drymodes brunneopygia. Next base: position 66,143 of record VZTZ01040332.1, on the reverse strand, counting down.
GCTGTCACAGGGCTGGGGTCCATGGAGGGACCCCAGAGTGGCTGTCACAGGGCTGGGGTCCATGGAGGGACCCCAGAGTGGCTGTCACAGGGCTGGGGTCCATGGAGGGACCCCAGAGTGGCTGTCACAGGGCTGGGGTCCATGGAGGGACCCCAGAGTGGCTGTCACAGGGCTGGGGTCCATGGAGGGACCCCAGAGTGGCTGTCACAGGGCTGGGGTCCATGGAGGGACCCCAGAGTGGCTGTCACAGGGCTGGGGTCCATGGAGGGACCCCAGAGTGTCCCAAGGGTGGCTGTCACCTGCTGCACTGGGATTCTCAGTGTTCTGGCCTGAGACCAGCAGTACCAGGGTCTGGTTAAGCTGCAGTTTCCACTTGACAGAGCGGGGCAGGAGGGGAAACTGAGGCACACAGGGATCATGAGGAGTGCAGGAACTGGTCCCTGGCTCTGGCAGGGATGTCCCCCTGCAGACATCACCCTCCATTCCTGTAGCCAACACGTGTCTCCCTCTCCCCTTCTCTGCAGGCTTTCACGTGATCCCGTCAGTGTCCAGCATCGTTCCCGAGAGCTGCCTGCTCATCGTGGTGGGCCTTCTGGTCGGGGGGCTCATCAAAGGGGTGGGTGAGAAGCCCCCCATCCTCAAGTCGGACATCTTCTTCCTCTTCCTGCTGCCCCCCATCATCCTGGACGCCGGCTACTTCCTGCCCTTGCGCCAGTTCACCGAGAACCTGGGCACCATCCTCATCTTCGCCGTGGTGGGCACGCTCTGGAACGCCTTTTTCCTGGGGGGGCTGATGTACGCCGTGTGCCAGCTGGGCGGGCCTGGCCTCAACCACATCGGCCTGCTGGCCAACCTGCTCTTCGGGAGCATCATCTCGGCCGTGGACCCGGTGGCCGTGCTGGCCGTGTTCGAGGAGATCCACATCAACGAGCTGCTGCACATCCTGGTCTTCGGGGAGTCCCTGCTCAACGACGCCGTCACCGTGGTGAGTGCCTCGGCCCGGGGAGGGGGGGTTTGCTCTGCTGCAGGAGCATGGCAGGGTGCTGGCAGCCCCACTCCAAGCAGCAGCTCTGCAGGGACCTTTGGGAGGTGCTGCTTTTCCAAAGGACGTCACTGTCCAGGTGCAGGCTTGGCCGTCAGCGTGGCCTTCTCCTCTCTGCAGAGCTGACCTCTAAATTTACCTCGAACCCACTGCTTTTTCCTGGCTCTTTTCCCACATCCCAGCTGTCCGTTTCGGAGCTGGCTGCTCAGCCCCTGCTGACAAGGTTCCTGGTGACAAAGAACACTCTGTCCCACCACGGGGCTTTTCCCAGGCACTTCTCCCCCATTTTTCACCAGAGGGGTGCCTGCAGGGCCTTGTTCCCATTCTCATCCCTGGGGAATGCTTTTGTCTGTCCCTGCCCCTGTCCCACCCAGAGCCTGGCTCTGGCAGGCAGGAGCTCACCCTCTCCCTGGCTGCAAGTGCTGCTGTTCCTGCAGGATGCCCTAAATCCTGTTTCCCATCCTGGCACACTGCTTAAACATCTCTGCAGTGTCCGGGGCTGGGAGAAGGCAGCACAGCCCAGGGTCTTTTCCTCAGGTTTCCCTCAGGTACAAAAGCTGCCTCAAGGGTTTGGGCTCTGCTCTAGGCTGTGCTGGGCAGATGGTGGCTTTCCTCTCCATGCATCTGTCAGGAGTCCCCCAGCCCAGATCTGTCCTGACCTGCTCCTTGAGAAAACAGGAACAGCCCCTGGCTGGTGACCAAAGGCCCTCCTGGGACAGCTGGAGAGCAGAGCTGTCCCAGACACATCCTCGGTGGCACCGTGTCCCTGTGGGCACAGAGCATGGGGAGCTGGTCCCCCTGGGTCTGTGTCTGGCACAGCAAAGCACCAGCAGCTGGTTTTGGTGTGAGCCTTGGTCTGACAGGACTGACAGCTCAGCTCAGGTGTGCCAGGCTGGGACCTGCCTGGCTCCCAAGGGAGGTCCCTGTGCAGGTCCCCTCCGAGGTGAGGGGACAGTTTGAACCCTGCTCTCCTCTCTCCCTGCCAGGTCCTCTACCACCTCTTTGAGGAGTTTGCCACCTTCGAGCAGGTGACCATCATCGACATCATCCTCGGCTTCCTCAGCTTCTTCGTGGTGTCTCTGGGCGGGGTCCTGGTGGGCGTCATTTACGGGGTGATCACGGCCTTCACGTCCCGCTTCACCTCCCACATCCGCGTCATCGAGCCCCTCTTCGTCTTCCTCTACAGCTACATGGCCTACCTGTCTGCTGAGCTCTTCCACCTCTCCGGCATCATGGCGTGAGTGGGGACTGGGGAGGAGCTGCCCCCCTGTCCCCAGGACCCTGGGCAGGATTTATGGGGTGTAACCACAGCCCTCAGGCTGGCCCAGCGTGGTCAGTGCATTCCCAGCGAGGCCCAGGGGTGTGTTTGGGCTGGGATATGCAGGGAGGCACGTGAGGGAAGTGATTCCTGGGAGTTGTCTCACAGATCTCGGGGTGCTGGCAGCCTGTTCCCGTTCTCCTGGGCACCCAGGAGCAGGCAGGACCTGCTGAGCACTCACTCTGTGCTCCAGTGCTCACTCCTGCCCTGCCAGGGGAAGGAGAAACCTCATGTTGCCTTCTCTGGAGGCCTTGAGTATTTGCTGGTGGTTCACAAGGCCTGTCCTGCTCTGGAATTTGGTCTGAGAACACAAAACGCTGCTGCAGGGCCAGGGCTTGGGGCTGTCCCCATGTCCCCATGGCTGCTGAGTGCCCTGACCTCGCCCCCAGGCTCATCGCTGCTGGCGTGGTCATGCGGCCCTATGTGGAAGCCAACATCTCCCACAAGTCCCACACCACCATCAAGTATTTCCTCAAGATGTGGAGCAGTGTGAGCGAGACCCTCATCTTCATCTTCCTGGGTGTCTCCACCGTGGCTGGTCACCACTACTGGAACTGGACCTTTGTCATCAGCACGCTGTTCTTCTGCCTCGTCGCCAGAGTGTTGGGTGAGCTGTCAGTGAGGGGGCAAAGCCCTCGGGGGTAAAAGAATCATGTCCTGGTTTGGGTTGGAAGGGGCCTTAAAGCTCATCGTGTTCCAGTGCCTTGGGCAGGGACACCTTCCACCAGACCAGGTTGCTCCAAGCCCTGTCCAGCCTGGCCTTGAGTGGCCACTTGGGTCATGCTGAGCTCTTGGGTCATGCTGAGCTCTTGGGTCATGCTGAGCTCTCAGGTTTGCCTTGCTGTGGAGGCTGGAGATGACTGGGTGGCACAGCTCCACCGTGGGCATCAGCCATGCTGGTGGTTGGTGTTGTGGGGAGATGGGGCCGAGGCCGTGGTTGTGCCAGACGTGGGGTGGAGGCTGCTGAGGGCTGTTGAGATGAGCAGGCAGCTCCCACCTGCACCCATGGCCACGTGGGGCTGCAGGGTGGGCTCTTTGGGACTGCAGGGGATCCTTCACCATTCACACAGGCCTGTGCTGCTCCCCCAGGTGTCCTGGTCCTCACCTGGTTCATCAACAAGTTCCGAATCGTGAAGCTGACGCCCAAGGACCAGTTCATCATCGCCTACGGGGGCCTGCGGGGAGCCATTGCCTTCTCCCTGGGCTACCTGCTGGACTACAAACACTTCGGCATGAGGGACATGTTCCTCACTGCCATCATCACTGTCATCTTCTTCACTGTTTTCGTGCAGGTTGGTGGCACTCGGGTGGTGTGAGGGAAAGGGGGCTCTTCGTGGCCATGTGGAGGGTGAGGAGCAACTCCCCAGCCTCCATCGCTGCCCCTGTCACTGTCCCACACCCCCAAAATGCTGCCTGGTGACACTGACAGCAGTTTGGCTCTGCTGAGACCATCCCACTGCCACCACTGTGCCTTGGGCAGGGACGTAACCCCCCTCTCCTTCCCCAGGGCATGACCATCCGGCCCTTGGTGGATCTGCTGGCTGTGAAGAAGAAGCAGGAGACAAAGCACTCCATCAACGAGGAGATCCACACGCAGGTAACGCGCTGCTCCTTAGCCCTCTGCTCTCTCTGCTTCTGCCACTCCACCACTGTCACTGGGACGTGCCCCTAAATCAGTGCCCAAGGTAAGGGGGGGCAGAGCGAGGGCTCTCCCCTGTCTGTGTCGTCCAGTGCCCGCTCTGACCCGGACCCCCAGTGCCTGTAGAGCTGAGCCCGGTTGTGTAGGTCCGTCCTGCCCTCCCAGAGCCCATCCTGGACCCACAGCCCTGATTTTAGATGCCCTGAGTGCCCTCCCCATGTGTCAGTGTGGGTGTCAGGGGAGGGAGAGGGTGGGCAAGAGCCCTCAGAGCTGCTCACCCCTTGGACCATCTCTTGCAGTTCTTGGATCACCTCCTGACAGGGATCGAGGATATCTGTGGTCACTATGGCCATCACCACTGGAAGGACAAGTGAGTGGGGAGCTTTGGTGGCTGGGGAAGGGTTTCAGTCACCACCCAGAAGGTTTCACAGCCCTGTGCCAGGTTTTTCCCCAGGCTTTAATATCCACACCCAGACTCCCCGTGGGGAATTATGGCCCCGGATTGGGAGCAAGTGGAACCACAGGGCTGCATCCCTTGGCCACAGCACCCACAGCAGGTCCATGGCAGGGTGGGAGCTGCCAGCAGGCAGCCCCTGCAGGAGCTCAGGACCATCCCCAGTGGGTCCCAGCAGGTGCTGGGAGTTGTGGAGACCCCCTGGCTCAGGAGGGATTTGGGGAAGCCTGGCCTGAGCTGTGCTGGTTGAACTGGACCCATCACTGAGCCCGGCAGTGCTGTCCTGGGCAGGGCTGGGGGGCAGGAGTGGGGAATGGGGCACGGCCAGGGCTGACCTGTGGCTGCTCCTCCTCTGCCACGGCCCCGGCAAGGCTGAACCGCTTCAACAAGAAGTACGTGAAGAAATGCCTGATCGCAGGGGAGCGCTCCAAGGAGCCCCAGCTCATCGCCTTCTACCACAAGATGGAGATGAAGCAGGCCATCGAGCTGGTGGAGAGCGGGGGCATCGGCAAGATCCCCTCTGCTGTCTCCACCGTCTCCATCCAGTGAGTTCCCAGCCCTGGGCTCTGACCCACGGCACCCTGAGTGCTCCCTGCTGGTGGCCACAGCCCTCGGGTGCTGCGTGGCCATCGTGGTGTGGCTCTGAGCCCTGCGTGTCCCTGCAGGAACATCAACCCCAAGACCCTTCCTCTGGAGCGCGTCCTTCCAGCCCTGTCCAAGGACAAGGAGGAGGAGATCCGGAAAATCCTCCGCACAAACCTGCAGAAAACCAGGCAGAGGGTGAGGTGCCCCCTGGCGCTCTGCGTGTCCCCTTTGCAGGGACACTGCCCACCAGAAGCCCTCAGCTGGGCCCTTCAGCCCTGCTGCCCCTGCCCTGCTGGGCCTTGTGCTCCTGGCCTGACTCTCCTTCCCCAGGAGGCTTTTCCTCCTGGCACGGTGCTGGGGTAGTCTCAGGGGGAGGCTGATTTGGTCAGTGCCTGAGCCCAGCCTTTAAACCCTTGCTTAAAGAAGGTGGGTCAGGATCAGGAGTCCTGTGGTGGCACACCAGGGATGAGCAACGAGCCTGCCTGGGCCTGCTCTGCCCACTGGTGGCTGTTTCATCCATCTCCAGGAGGAATGGGGCTGCAACCTCTCCTTCCCTTTCCGTGTGGGATTTTAACCCGCCTCCTTTTCTTGGGATCTCTTCCAGCTGCGATCCTACAACCGGCACACGCTGGTGGCCGACCCCTACGAGGAGGCGTGGAACCAGATGCTGCTGAGGAGGCAGAAGGCCCGGCAGCTGGAGCAGAAGGTGCTGGGGGAGCACCCGGGCGGGGATGCTGGGCAGGACCGGGACCGGGGGGTTCCCAGCCTGGGAAGGCACAGGGAGGGGGCTGAGGTCTGGATGACAGGGGGTGACCCCAGGCCCTGCTCCCGTTGCAGATGAACAACTACCTGACGGTGCCGGCGCACAGACTGGACTCGCCCACCATGTCCCGGGCTCGCATTGGCTCAGGTAGGTGGGGAGGAGCTGCAGGAGGGGCCGCACCCGGAGCTCTTGGGGGCTGTCCTGCACCTCCTCAGCTCCCCGCGACTCTCCAGCCCCGACCGTCCCCGTCCCACACCCACCCAGCCAAGCCCCAAAGGTTGCTGTTCCGAGCAGAAGCACCCAGCTCTCTTCCCTGCACAATTCCCACTGGGAAGTCAGGTTGGGCAGCCTCTCCGGAGCTCAGCTCGCTCCAGCCATGCAGCCACGTCTCTGTCCGTGCCCCTCCCTGCCCTTCTCGGGGCAGGGGATCAGGAGCGCTCAGCCCAAGAGCTGTTGCCACTGGATTCCCAGTTTGCCCATCACACACTTGCTTTGCCATCCTCGGTTCCTCCTGTGCTGTGCGTCCCCTCCTGCTCCGGGGACAGGGTGTCGGGTGTCGGGTGTGTCGGGGCTGCGGAGCCGGCGCTTCATCAGCAGAGGGCAGCTTCGCCCTTCCCAGCGGAGCCGGGCTGCCGGCAGCTCCGCTGGGGCGTGGAAATCGGGAAAAGGAGTTACACAGCAGAACTGGAGATCAGCGAGACAGCCCAGGCACCCCAGCCCCAAACAAACATCTGGGGTGCTTCACCGGGGGCTCCCTGAGACCCCCCCCTCCCTGCCTGACCCCTCTCTGCCCCCCAGACCCGCTGGCCTACGAACCCAAGGGGGACTCGGAGAACCTGCCCATCATCACCATCGACCCGGCCTCGCCGCAGTCCCCCGAGTCCGTGGACCTGATGAGCGAGGAGCCCAAGGGCTGCAGTGGCCTCCCACCCTCGCCCGAGGAGGATGAGGAGGGGCTGGTGATGCGGGTGAAGGAGCCTTCCTCCCCGGGGACTGACGACGTCTTCACCCCGGGGACCGGCGACAGCCCCAGCAATCAGAGGATGCTGCGGTGCCTGAGCGACCCCGGCCCGCGGCCGGAGCCCGAGGAGGAGGGGGAGCCCTTCATCCCCAAGGGGCAGTAGCTGCTGGCTCAAAGCCTCCAAATCGTTTCTTTCTCTCTTCATTCGTTCTTCCTTTGCTCTCCTTTTTGGTTTCTTGTCACTACACACCGGGTTCGGGAAGGGGAGACTGTCCTGGATGGACTGGGATTGCCAGGACAGCTCTGCCCAGCGAGCCCTGGGCTGGCCCCACTGAGCAGGGAAGGAGCGCTGGGATGCCCCAGGCTCCTTGGGCAGCGTGGCCTGGGAGTGCTGGACAATTTTCTGCCCGGGATTGGGATTTGCAGGTGCCTCACAGCCCCCGCGGGGCTCTCCCGGAGGTGCCCACCCACTCAGGACCTGCGGCCGGCTCTGACCAGGGGTGTCACAGTCGCTCCCCCATGGCACAGCTTCCCCTCTCCCCCCTGTGCTTTACCTGCCCCCTGGCCTTGCTCCAGAGAGGAGATGGGACAGCAGGAGCTGTCACCGGGGCTGTCACACACACACTCCCCTGTGCCCTCCCGGGGACCTCGGGCTGCTGCTCCCTTGCCTTGGCAACTTCCCCTGGGACCGGCTGTGCCTGGGATCCTCCCTCCTGGCCTCACATTTCATGCCAGGTCTTTTCAAATAAGTATTCTAGAGCCATGCAGGGGGGAGCTGGGACCCCCCTCGCTTTGAGCAGCCTCTCCATCCCTCCTGGAACTGCTGTCACCTGTCCCCATGGGGGATCCTCCGCCAGCCCCAGCCCCTCGCCCTGTGCCAGCGCGGCAGCGGCTGCTCCTTAACCAAAGACTGGGCCCAGGGTGTGCCAGGGGGGATTTTTGGTCCCCCTGCAACTGAGAGGAGCTGGGGGAGAGCCAAGTGCCAGCTCCCCCAGCCTGGGGACACACTGCATCTGGAAGGTTGGCAGGAAGGGGACAACTGGGGGTGCCGGGGGTCCTGGAAGGCCCCAACTTTCCCCGAGGCTCGGGAGGGATCACTGGATGTTCTGGTGACTCACAGCCCTCCCCGGGCTCAGGGGTGTCCTGAATTTGTCACCTTGTCCCCCACGTGCCACCCAGCTCCCGCCATGTGCCACCTTCGCCGTGGGTACCCCGGGGTGCCACCACCCCCTCCCCGGGGACCCCTGGCCGCTGTCCCCTCCCTGTGCTGTGCCTTGCCACGCTCTGCCCCGCTGCCTTGGTGGGCACCTGTCCCACCTCCCACCTGCTCCACACCCTGCTGGGACCCCCGTCACCGGGGTGAGCACCCACGCCGCTGCCTGCGCCTGCCTGCTGCCCTGCTCTCTTTCCAGGAGGAAAAAAAAAAAAGCAATGGAAATTCTCTTGTATAAAAAGGAGAAAAAAAACCAAACCCACATGTAAAGAGATTCTTGGTTTTTATCATAAATAAATTAATGTTAATTTTTAGTGGGGGTTTTTCCAGCTGTTCGGACTCCTACTGCTGCCACACGGTGCCAGCTGTCCCAGAGGAACAAGGGGGGTGTGAGACTTCATCCCCATCGCTGGGATGGAGAGTTTGCCTCTCACCCTCCTGCCGTGGCTCAGGGACGTTTTAAGCCATTCCCAGCTTTGGCAAAGACAGAGGCTCAACAGAGCCCGGGCTCCCAAATCCCTCCCTGGAGCTGCAGCGGTGCCAGAGTGCGTTGGGAGGGTCTCCCGGGGGAAGGTCCTTTTCCAGGGGGATGGATCACAGCCCCGGGATGCCGGCCGGGTTTCCCAGCACGGCTCTGCCCATCCCGAGCCCGATGTGGTGTCCCCGGGGAGAAAGGGGCAGCACCTGCCTTGTCTTGGCACTGCCGCAGGGCTTGTGGGGATCTTGGGGACATCTGAGCCCTGTGATTTTCTTCCTGGACTTCCCCAGGAGCCAAGGCTGGAGCTGAGCCCACACAGAGGAGCCAGTCCCCACCAGCATCCCGGGACTGCGGAGAGGGGAGAGGCTCAAGGCAGTGCCTGGGTGGGGAGCAGCACCACAACCCGAAACTGCTCCAGGATCCACCCTCCGGCCTCAGCAGCGCTCCCCCCTCCCGGGCCGGGGGTGCCCCGGGGCAGCCGGAGCCCCTCGCTTTGGGGAATTGCGATGGGATTGTGTTTCCATGGCTGCAAATTAAAGCCCTGAGCCGGGAGCCGTGACTCAGCCCGCGGGCATCCCGCAGCGCGTCAGCGCCCGCCTTGCTCACCTGCCCAAAATACCTGAACCCCAGGGTCCCCCTGGCCTGGGGCGGGGCTCGGCTGGGTCACCCCACTGTGCAGGGGTGACATTGTGTGTCCCAGGGCAGGGGGATATGGAGGGGATGTGGGGCAGGCGATGCCATGGGGCCCACGGCGGTCCCAGTTTGGGGGGTGCCGCCCTCGCACCGCACGCGGGGTCTGGGTACACCGGAACGGGAGGGTTTGGCAGGAGCAGGCAAAGCCAGGCCGTGGCTCCATCCTCACTGCGGGAGAGCAGCGGCTTTGCCATCCCGGTTCGGGGGGCGGGAGCCCCGGCGGTGCCGGACACTGCCGGACAGTACCGGACAGTACCGGACACTGCCGGACACTGCCGGACACTACCGGACACTGCCGGACACTGCCGGCCACTACCGGACACTGCCGGACACTGCCGGACAGTGCCGGACACTGCCGGACAGTACCGGACAGTACCGGACACTGCCGGACACTGCCGGACAGTACCGGACACTGCCGGACACTACCGGACACTGCCGGACACTGCCGGACAGTACCGGACACTACCGGACACTACCGGACACTACCGGACACTGCCGGACAGTACCGGACACTGCCGGACACTCCCGGACCCTGCCGGACAGTACCGGACACTGCCGGACAGTACCGGACACTGCCGGACACTGCCGGACACTGCCCGTCCCGGACACGGGGGTGCAGCGGAGCGCGGTGGCCGCGGGCAGTGCCCGGGTAACTCACCTTGCCACGTGCTGGGGAGCATCACCTGCAGCCTGATTTCAGTCATACCTTTAGAACGAGAACTCCCCAAACCGAGGCATTTCCAGGATATTCTTGTTTCTGTCTTAAAGGGTGAGTAACTTTTTAATGAGGGAGGACTAATGATCCCTCCAGGGCTGGGCTGTCACCGCTGAGCCACTGCCAAAGCACACGAAGTGCTGAGGCCAGGGGGTGGATGAGCCCTAGCGTGTCCCCCCCAGCCCTGCGGTCCTGGCAGTGATTTCTTTTTTGTGTGTGCCCCCCGTGCCCCAAATCCCCCTCTTCCTCCCAAAGCAAATTCGGACACCAAGGACAGGGAGAAAAGGGACTCTGAGCAGGATGACCTTGCCCTTGCACGAGTGTGCCCTGGTGTTTATGATCTTCCATAGCCCCCAAACCTGAGGATTAAAGAGCTGCTGCCTCTGCAGCTGCAGGGGCCTGCCCCAGCCAGGTTTTCCCGTGCCTCAGTTTCCCTCTGTGGTCCAGTGTGAAGCCTGGGGTGCTGTGGGTGGCAGGAGGGGAGTGAATGTCCCCATGGCCCCAGCAAGGACTGAGAGCCCTCAAAAAGCCCATGAAATCTCTCCCCAGGTCACTGACTGGGCTCCAAAGCAGAGCTCCCGGCTTCCCCAAGAGGAGCAGCCAGCCCAGGGATGGGACAGGGTGTCCTGGAGCTGCCACCACCCACAGCTGCACTCAGGTGTCTCCCGGGGCCCAAAATCCCAAAGCCAAGGGAGCGGCTGCGCTCCCTGCCAGGCCCAAATTAGTGGCACTGAGCTGGGTCATCCCCTGCCACAGCTGTAAGGGCACAAGTCATGCCAAGAAAAACAGCACGTGGTGTCACCGGGAAGCCACTGAGCCTGGGGACACACAGGTCATGCTGCCAGGGGACAGGGATGTCCCCAACCAGTGACGCCCCAGGGAAGATGCAAGGAGAGCCCATCAATGCTGGGGCCACGTCGGTGCTGTGTCCCTGTCCCCACAGCCCTGGCGGTGCCACGTCCCCCCCACTCCCCGGGCAGCATTTTGCAGCAGCCGGGGGAGGTGACAGGTGCCATTCCCCATCTCTGTGTCACCTGCAGTAATGACAGCCTGCGCTCCCTTTCATCTCAGGGCCTCCCGGGTGGCCCCTCTCCGGCGGCATCGCTCATCATCCCTTCCAGGATGGGATGTGGCTGAGCCGGGGGGTCCAGGGTGGTGACACAGGAACCCCCAGGCTGAGATCAGAGAGTGACAGCAGAGAGTGACACCCCTCACGCCATGCAGTGGGTGCTCACAGGGCCCCTGTGCCAAATCCAGCCTTGCTGCGGCCAGCACGGGGAAAACTCCTCTTTGGGCAGCTGCAGCCACCACAGCACCCCCGGGGACACGGGTCACCAGTGGGGAGGGTCTGGGGACAGCGAGCAGTGGTGGCAGCTTTGGGATGGGCCGTGTGGGAGTGAGCGGGGCTGGACAGGGAACTCGAGTGACTGGGAGGTGTCCAGGAACTGTTTGCCGAGGGAGGATTTGGACACAGCCGTGGAGATGGACTCCACCTGCTAAACCCACAACGGGCACGTGGACACGGGCATGTGCGTGGGGATGGCAACGTGGGCGTGGGGACGGTGACGAGTGTGTGGGGACAGCAGCAGCTGTGCAAGGGACAGCCGGTGTTTGCCCGGCGATGGTGGCTTTGGTGCACGGGGACGGCAGGGAAATGCACGGGGACGGCTGGGATCTGCCTGGGGACAGTTTGTGACTGTGAGGGGACAGTTTGCGATTGCTGGGGACAGTTTGTGACGCGAGGGGACAGCTCCGCGGGTGCGTGGGGCAGCCACACACAGTGGTGGCCGCTGCGTGCATGGAACGGGCACGGGGACAGCTGCTGCGGGCATGGGGACAGGGACAGCCGGGGACACGGCTGACGTGAGCACGGTGGCAGAGCCAGGGCGCTGCCGTGGGAGCGGGGAACCGGAACGCCCCCACCCCGACAGCGGCACTGCTGCTCCCCCGGGGCGACGCTGCGTGACGTTGGTGGCTCCGGGAGCAGGGCTTGGTCCCTGCTGCTTGCTCAGGGAGTTGGCACACGCCCTGTTAATGCCGAGTGGGACGGGGCCGGTCCCACGCGAGTCACCGAGTCCCCGAGGTCTCCTCACCTCCAGGCTGAAGCGACTTTCACCCAGTGCCCCACTCCCGCAGCTCTTCCAGCCCAGTTCCCCCAGTGACCCCAGGGCGGGCAGGCGGGGCTGCCAGAGGTCCCCGGCGCCCCGAGGGGCTCAGCTCAGTCTGGGGGGCTCCAGCTCTGTCCCCTTCGCCCTCCGGGCCGCCCCCGCTCCTCTCCGTGCCCCGGCTCTGGGGTGTCCCTGCTCCTCCTCCCGCACACGGCGGGGCGCGTCCCGGCCCCACCCCGGCCGCGTCCCGGGGGTCGGAGCGGTGTCCCCAGGGCAGCCCCGGGGCTCTGTCAGCCCCAGATCCGCGGGGCAAGCGGGGTCCCGGCATCCCGAGCCGCCGTGCCCCTGCCCAGCCCCTGTCCCACCCGCGCATCTCCAAAGGGGCTCTGCCACCCTCGTGCCACCCCCGGGAGGCAGGATCCGCCCGCGTTTCACCTCAAGACGATGATTATTCCTTAATTGCCAACAAAACAAACGAATAAAGCCCGGGCTGGCCCTTGCTGAGCTGGAAGGAAGCGGCCCGGGTGCCATTCCCAGCGCCGGGTTCGCTGCCGGCGGCGCTTTGGGATAATCGCTCGGTGATGGATGGGAACGAGCGGCTCAGCCAGTCCGGCCGGAGCGCGTCAGCTCCTTCCACCGGGCCGAGGTTTTCTCCAGAGCCAGCAGCACCTCTGTCCCCCTCAGCAGCACCAGAGTCCATCCCAGCTCGTCCCAGAGGGATCTGCGGCGCCTTGTCCGTGCTGTCTCCATGTCTGGATCCTGCCCCAGGCCCCGCTCAGCCCTTCCTCCTGCTGAATCCACCGGCTGGATGGGTCCTGGTCCCTAAAACCATCTGGCCCCTCTCAGCCTCTTGGGAAACCCTTCCTGATCCAGCTTTTTGCCAGCGACATCAAAAGGGTTTTGCCACGAGAGGCAACTGCCTGATTTTATAATCAAGCTCCTTGGAAAATCACTTTCCAGCCGGGCTCCCCTTGTCCTGTGCCCCAGTCCGGGGCCTCGTGGAGAGCACCCAGGAGCACCCTGGGAACCCTCGGGCTGTCGGTGCATCAGGGGATGGGGAGGATTCCAGAGGGAATCAGGGTCGGGACCCCCCTTCCCTTCTCTCCCCTCCAGTCCCGGCTGTGGATGCTCCTGAGCACCCGAGCCGGGAGGGAGGGGCCTGCTGGAAACGTCTGCAGGGTGAAATCTGCGGAGAAATGAGCTCTGCAAAGGGATGGGAATGGTTGGGATGAAAGGAAATGGGTGGCCAGAGGCCGGGGACACGTCTGGCCCCAGGAGGAGGCGGTGGCTCTGCTCAGAGCTGGGATTCAGGGGCTGGGCCTGAGCTCCTGCAGCTCCACCACCCCAGGGTGGGACCCTGCAGCTGCTGGGTGCCAGAGCTGGCACAGGGGGCCCTGGGGACTCTGCTGGCAGGGGACAGGGGCCTGGGGGAGCTGGGGGTGCCAGGATGGGGACACTGAGCACTGGAGTGACAGGCCATGGGACATCACTCCATGGAGAATCAATGGGGCACCAGCCCGAAGAGCATCGAGGGGCATCGATGGGGCATCTGTGGGGCACCAGTGCATCAATGGGGCATCTGTGGGGCACAAACAGGGCAGCAATGGGGCATCTTTGGGGCACCAATGCATCAATGGGGCACCAGGGCACAAACAGGGCAGCAATGGGGCATCTGTGGGGCACCAATGCATCAATGGGGCATCTGTGGGATATCAAAGGGTACCAACGATGCATCAAAGTGGGGCACCAAAGGGAGCCAAGAGGACATCGGAGGGCACCGGTGCAGCACGAGTGTG
>VZTZ01040332.1:0-18098 GCA_013400955.1 Drymodes brunneopygia | reverse complement strand
CCCCCTTTCCCTCAGCCCTCAGTGCCCTGCTGGTTTCCCTTGCAGAGCTGGCTGTGCAGATCTCGGAGGAGACGCCTGCGGATGTTCTGGCCAGGAACATGAGGCGGCACAGCAGCGCAGGTAACGCACCTGCCCGGGGCTGCACCTGCAGGGGCTGCCCTGAACTGCCCTCATCCCTGTCCTGCCCTCCACAGGGGCTGCCCTCATCCCTGTCCTCCCCTCCACAGGGGCTGCCCTCATCCCTGTCCTCCCCTCCTCAGGGGCTGCCCTGAGCTGCCCTCATCCCTGTCCTCCCCTCCTCAGGGGCTGCCCTGAGCTGCCCTCATCCCTGCCCTCCCCTCCACAGGGGCTGCCCTCATCCCTGCCCTCCCCTCCACAGGGGCTGAGCTCCTCAGGGTCCCCTCAGTTCTCCTGGGCTTTGGGACACTCCCTGGGCTGGTGGCTCTCCCTGAAAGGGGTGAAATCCAAGAGTGGCACCTTCCCTGTCCTTGCACAGGACCCGGCCCCAGAGCCCTCGGTCTCTCTGTGCCCTGACAAGGTTTGGGGCTGTGTTTGGGGTGTGACTGCCGGAGGTCACAGCTGGGTGAGACTGGGAACAAAAGGAACTGTGCCAAAGGGGAGCAGGCAGGAGTGCCGGGCTGCCCCGGGCTCTGAGCCTCCCAAACAGCAGCCCAGGGCTCCAGGACAAGTTTCCTCCTGCACAGCAGCAGCTCTGTCCTGGGAGATGGCTGTAGTGCAGGCAGGGCTGTGCCCTGCCATGGCTTTGTGTGGCTTTCTCCTCCCTCATGGTACACAAAGCCTTTTGTGGCAGCTCCTTCCCCTGCCAGGCTGCTGTGCTTGCCCTGCCTGATGCCACCCTCTCTTCTCTTTCCTCCCAAGGCTCTCCAACCAGCAGGGATTCCTCCTTCCAGGACACAGAGACTGACTCCTCTGGGGCACCTCTGCTCCAGGTGTACTGCTGAAGGACCTGAGCAGCAGGGAGGCATCCCAGGGCTCTGCTGCACTCACAGTCCTCCTCTTGCCATGGGGAGAGGGCTGTGCCACGTTTGGGTTTTTTTCCCAGCGTACCCTGATCCTTACTGGAGCCAGATTCCTCCTGCTGTCTGAATTTCACTGGATATTTTGGGTTTTTTTGGACAATCAAGGAAGCAAACTGCAGAGCTAATGAACTTGGGAGGTGGAATGTGTGCCCAGGGAGGAGAAGATGGACAAGGAAGTAGCAGCTAACCTGTGCCTCTGTGATTTCTGTAAATCACATTTAGCTCCAGCAGCCTCGGTGGCTCAGCCCTTCCCCTGCTTTGAGGAGCTGTTGCACAGTTCCTGCTTCCTGAGTGAACCTGGGTAGGGAATAACTGCCTGCTGTCTCAGTGCTGGTGCTGATGCTGAGCTTCAGGCTGAGATCCTGCTCTGTAGGGACCCAAATCTTTATTTAAAGTGCCTGTCTTGGTCCCACCAACCCAAATCCTCTACCCATGGTGTTTTCAGCAGCCAGATCTGCCCTTCCCTGCTGAGCCTTGGTGCCATCTCCTGCTGCCTTGTGAAGAGAAGGTTCAGCTTCGTGGGGTTCATTTAATTTTTGGCCTCTTGGCCCATCTGCAGAGGCAGTGCCAGTGCTGGGGGGAGCAGGAGATGGGCACTGCTGTCCCCAGGGCACGGTGCCAGGTGACCTTGGGGGCTGCAGCAGGAGGAAGCTGCATCTGTGCTGCTGCCACTTGGTTTGTTTATCACAAAGTAAACACGACAGGCCATGGGACTTGTTTGGGGATTTGGGTGCCCTTGGACATGAACAGAAAATGCTTCACTGGATTTACCAGCCACAGGATAAACACCTCCACTGGATTCTGGGGAGAGGGGAGGCCAGACAGGCCTCGGGCTTTGGTGTGGACTATGGTTTTGTGCCTCAACTGAACTGAAATGTGCCTCAGTTGAACTGAAATGTGCCTTTATTTTATAGCCTGTGATTGCTCTTCAGAGGTTTGGGCAGGGAGGAAGGATTTAATTCCTCTCAGGAGCTCCTGGGCTTCTTTAAAAGGCCAAACCCCTTTGCAATGGACAGTTCCAGTCCCTGTTAGAGCCTGGTTTTGTAAAGCACTGGCTTTTTTCAGGGTGTGCTTTCAGAAATCAGGGGCATTCTTGAGGCCACACCTGGGGACACTGACACAGAGAGATATTTCAGAGATAAAGGGAAGAGATTGAGCCTTGGATTTGGCTTCCCCTCCCTGCTTTGTGTTTAAAGCTGTTGGTTTATGAGAAATCAAGTTTATACAAGGAAAAGACTTGAGGCAAGGCCAGGCTGGGGCTCCCAGGAGAGCTGTGTGAGGTCAGCTCCTTCCCCGTGCTGCCCAACCTGAGGGACCCGCTTGGCTTCTGCTTCTCATGGTTTGTCCATTGTTCTCTGGACTGGGCTCCTCCAGGCTGAGCCCTGAGTGTCCCCTGGGTCACCCTGACACAGCTCTGGGCTTGGGAGACAAGGGGGGAGCTGAGCTGGGCTTGCAACGAGCTGCAAATACACATTTTTAGTGCCTAGTCTGGGTATGAAGAGTGAGTGTGTGTGGATTAAACCAGCAAAAAAAAAACCCCAAGCCCCCCAAAAACTCACTAAGAGGAGGACTGTCAGCTCGATGGTCCCTGGAGCTGGCTCACCTGTGGTGTCTTGTGGGATTCTTTTGCACTCATTGGCCTTAAATGTTCTGGTTTGGTCTTTTTTTATAAAGTAAATGTTGTGCTCTTTACCTGTGCTGTGACTTTCACATTCCTGTGTTCAGCAGCGTGGGGGTTGCTCAGGGGGTGGCTGATTCCTCTCTCCCCCATGGACAAAGATGTTTTCATCCCTTTGGTGGCTCCAGCAGTTGCCTGAGGGCCAGGCTGGTGCCTGGGTGCAGATGGAGGAGCCTCTGGGGAAGTGCTTGCTGCTGCCACTCAGGGAAAGCTGCACCTTGGTGATGCTGAAACAGCTCTGCAAAACCTGAGCCTGGGGGGGACAATTTCTGTGTTGTCCCTGTGTTGTCACCAGCTCGTGGCAGCAAATGTGGGCTCTGCTCTGGAGATGGCAGGGCAGGATCAGCTCAGGGACAGAGCCTGGCCCAGCCCCTGACCCTGTGACTTGAAGGACCAGTTCTGCCCTTTCCAATCCCAGTACAAATCCCAGGGTAACCTGCAGGGCTCCATTCCTGCCTCTGCCCTTCCCTCACCTCCTGGGTAGGTGTTGGGGGTTCCCCCGGGGGCACAGGGCCAGGATGTGTTTCCTGGGAGAGTTCCAGAGCCATGAACAGGTAAATGCTGCCTTCTCTGGCCTGGGAAGGGTCTCTGGGGGTGTTTTTGTGTCTGGAGCCCTCAGACCTGGGTGGGGCCCAGGTGTGTTCAGCAGCTTCCCTTTGGAGTTTCCTTGCTCACATCCACTCAGGAATGAATCCAGGGGGTTTTTTGTCTGCAGGGTGCTGTTTGCAGTGGGTGAAGCAGTCTCAGCTCTTGCTGGAGTGGGGTTTGCTCTGAGCATTAGTGGTGGGTGTTGTGCTGAGTGATCTGACTGGGCTGCCCAAGGGGAGATCTCCCAAACACCAGAGCCTTTACCTGGCCACTCACCTGTGGAGGTGTTCTCCCACACAGGCACTTCCTTCTGGGAGCCTGACTCAGCACCCTGCTTCTCCTGAAAGACATTCTTTGGCTTTGTTGGGCTTGGTTTTGCCAGGAGAGTCTCCAGAGGCTCCCACCTTGTGAGTCCTTGCTGTGCTGTGACCCCAGAGGGATCCCTGTCCTGTCCTGTCCTGTCCTGTCCTGCCCTGTCCTGCCCTGTCCTGCCCATGGCCATGGTCCCCAGCAGCTCTGCAGGGAACGGCTGCAGGAGTGTTAAAGAAATTCCTCTTCCACATCCACACCCTGAGCTGCTGAATTATTGATTTCAGTGTGGCTTAGACCGTAGGAAGCAGATGGATGGACCCGAATTCCTCTCAGCCTGGCCCCTGCAGGAACAGAGCAGCTGAGGCTCCTCCTAAACCACACAGTGACATCCAATTCTCGCTGCTCCTGTTCCCTTCCTTGGGGTTTTGCTGCTCCACTGCTCTTCCCAAAGCAGTCCTGCAGTCTGGGACATCTCTCCAATGCTCCGAGCTGCAATATTCATTAATAAAAGCTAAGCCAGGAGCTGCTGCTAAGGAAAACAACCCCAAACGACAGGGGAAAGCTTTACCCTTTGGAAAGCTCTGTGCAGAGCCCGCTGTGCCTCTCGCAGGAGGTGGGGAGGGCCCTGGGCAGGTGAGCGGCTCCGGGCTCTGCCCTCCGGCTGGTGGCAGCACCGGAACGGCTTCTGCAGTGACCTGGCACAGGTGAGGCAGGACAAAAGGCCCTCGGTGACCTGTCCCCTCTGCAGCACCGCCTCCGGGTCCTGCCGGGGCTCGGGCAGCACCGCAGGGATGTTTGCAGGCTTTGGGTGCCGCCGTTCCTGGCATCGCTCTGCAGGGGCTCAGAGCGAGCCGGGGCTCTGCATTCCCCGAGCCCTGAGCTGCTGCTCGGACCTGCAGGGCTCATCCCAGGGGAGCAAAGGGTGCTCCCGGCTCACCTTGGCCCGGGGAAAGTGCAGAAAGTCAGGGGGTGTTTGCGGAGGCCAAGGCCAGCAGTGAAACACCTTCTGTTCCGCTGGCCGGGGCTGAAGTCCAGGGGCAGCTCCGGGCTCACAAACACGGCCCGGGCATTCACCCCCTGCCCGGGATGGCCCCGTTCTCCCAGCACCGTTTGCCTTTTCCTGCATCTCCCTGAAAGGCCGGGTGCCTCCTTCCTCCCAGAAACTCCCCCAGCTTCCCTGGGGCTCCTGACGCTGCCTTTTCTCTGTCTTCTCTCAGCAGCCACCAGAACCAGCAAATTTGGGATTCCCTGGTTATTACCCCAAACAGCAGCTGTGACCCCACAGTGGCTGAGGACAGAAGAGCCCCAGGACCCCGGGAACACTGAGGGAGCTCTGCTCTCCCAAAGGACAGGGACTGCTGCTCCCCCCGAGCTGCCAGAACCAGGAGCTGCCAGAGCCAGGAGCTGCCAGAGCCAGGAGCTGCCAGGGCCAGGAGATGCCAGAGCCAGGAGCTGCCAGCCCTGGGGCTCTGGTGTGGGGTACAGGGCTGAGGAGGAAACAGGGAAAGAACAAAGCCACAGGCTGGGCTTGGGGTGGTGCTGAGGACTCTGCTGGTTTAGGGCTGGCCTGGGGCCTGCCCCTGCTTGTCCCTGAGGAGGGGCTGGCCATGGGGTGCAGATCCTGCTGCAGGTGCAGGGCCTGGCCAGCAGCACTGGCAGAGCTGGGAGCGGGTGAAGCTCATCACACCCCAGAGCTCAGCTGGCTCACAAAGCAGGGTGCAGTGCAGTGCAGACAGGTAGCTCATTCCAGGGCTAAAACCTTCAAATCCAGCACAGTCCAGCTTTTCTTATGAAAACAGGAGATCCTGTTCTTTTATTGGGGTGAAAGCATGGACAGGCAGGTGTGTATAGGGGAATGCAGGTGTGTGTAGGGGAGGGAAGGTGTGTGTAGGATGGGACAGGTGTGTGTAGGATGGGACAGGTGTGTGTAGGGGAATGCAGGTGTGTGTAGGGGAGGGAAGGTGTGTGTAGGATGGGACAGGTGTGTGTAGGGGAGGGAAGGTGTGTGTAGGATGGGACAGGTGTGTGTAGGGGAGGGAAGGTGTGTGTAGGATGGGACAGGTGTGTGTAGGGGAATGCAGGTGTGTGTAGGGGAGGGAAGGTGTGTGTAGGATGGGACAGGTGTGTGTAGGATGGGACAGGTGTGTGTAGGGGAATGCAGGTGTGTGTAGGGGAGGGAAGGTGTGTGTAGGATGGGACAGGTGTGTGTAGGGGAAGGCAGGTGTGTGTAGGGGAGGGCAGGTGTGTGTAGGATGGGACAGGTGTGTGTTAGGGTGCAGGCAGGTGTGTGTAGGTGATTTGTAAGACACACAGGCAGGAAGATCCAGGCCAGAGGCAGCGGCCCCGATCTGGCTCCTGGCTCACCCTCAGGGTCACTGCTCTGCCCTGTGGGTGGGAGCTGCTTTTTAAGCCCTAGAAGGGCAGGTGTGTGTAGGGGAGGGCAGGTGTGTGTAGGGTGAGGAGAGGTGTAAAACGGGGAGGTTTCATGCAAACAGTGCCCTGCTGCTCCAAACACAGCCCCACCACGCCAGGTGCTGTGCCAGGCTGGACTTTGCCCAGACAGGATTTTCAGCCGTTTGTGCCCATCCCTCGGGGAGGAGGTGGAAGTGTCTGGGGGAGGCAGAGGAAGAGCCACAGCAGCAGCACCTGGGATGGAGCCCAGGATTTCCTGACACTCTCCCTGTTAGCTGGGCACAAAGGAGACCCGGGCCAAGGGTGGCTCCCTGGTGTGCTCGTGTGCTGCTCTGGGAGAGCAGAGCCTGGAGCAGCCCCCTTGGGCAGTGCCGAGGGTTTGGGCTGGGAATGGGGCTCAGCAGAGCTCCTGGGCAGGACACAGCTCCTACTGCCACCTCCTGAGGGAGGGAGGGAGAGACCCTCAGCCCAGAGCTGGGAGCGTGAGAGGCGTTCCCAGGCAGCTGCAGAGAGCACAGGCACCCCCAGCACCCCTCCCCTCTCCCTCCCAGGAGATCCCAGGCCCCTCCTGCCACAGAAACCACACGCTCTGCCCAGATATTCCACTGGTTTTCCTTTATGTTGCACTGCAGTTTTAAGGAAGGTAAGAACATGCAGAGTGATGCCACTCATCAGCAGAGCTCGCACAGCACAAGGAGCTGCCAGCGGGGACAGAGGCTCCTGGAAAGAGGCAGGAGACACTCCCAGCAACAGCAGCATCCCCACAGCCCCCCCTCATCCCCTCCCAGCCACAGCCACAGCCTCTGCAGCCTCTCCTTGCTGTGCCTGACCTCTCCAGCTGTGCTGGGAGCCCCGCAGTGCTCTGGCTGTCCCATCTCTGGCAGCAGCAGGGAGAAGCAGGCTCTGTCTTTACTGCAATAGCTGTGCTTTTAAACTGCTGCTTTCCCTTCCCAAGAAGGCAGGAAAAGATGTATTTTACAAAATAAGCTGACCCTTGTTTTCACAGGAGAGCAGGAGGGGGCAGAACTCAGGGGTACCTGAGGCAGAGTGCCAGAGCAGCTCCGAGCAGCCCAGGGAAGAAAAGCAAAACCTCAAGGATTTATCCCAAAACATCTCAGGTCTGGCTCTCTCAGCCCTAACACCCTTTTCTGCTCTAAGCCCTCCTTCTCTCCTCCCTGCCCTTTGGGGATTGTGGCCATGGCTCCATCTGGGGCTGCTGTGGCTCCACAGGACACTGAGGGTGACTCCCTGCAGGTGCCTCCACAGCAAGCTCGGGTGGGGGATGCTGAAGTTTTACTTGCCCAAGGTGAGGAATATCCAACCAAACACATCCTGCCCCATTCAATGGGCTCACTGAAAGAGGGGGGAAGGGGGACAGCTCAGTTGAATTTAGCCTTTGAAAAGTCCATTTCTGGATGCTGTTCCATGAACCTGCAAGGAAGACAAAGACAAGAGTTTGGGTGAGTCAGCAGGAGCCAAACAGCTCTGTTTGGGGAAGGACAATTTCTGCTTCCTGGATTTTGCTGCAAGCCCACGCCCTCCACAGCAGGGAAGGCTCTGCTGAGCTCCTTGGGACACATTCCCTGGACTTTCCCTACAAACACCTTTTCCTCAGGTCAGTGGGAGCTGCATTCCTGCCAGCCTTCAGGTCAGCAAGTCCAGACACAGGGGAGTTGTTAATTATCAAACACTCACCTCTGGGCTGGACACGTGGCAGCCACCACACTGATTGTGGGGCACAGGGGAGATGCTGAAGGCAGATTGGGGTTGAAGCTCCAGCCTGTCAGTTTTACTGGGAATGTGGGGAATACCCCCAGTGCTCTGACAGTAAAAACTCAGGGAGGACATGACCAGAGGAATCTGGTTTCAAACCAGGTGCAACCTGATTTCAAATGTCCCAGCACAGGGAATCACAGAATGGTCTGGGTTGGAAGAGACCTTAAACATCCTCTTGTTCCAACGCCCTGCCATGGGCAGGGACACCTTCCAGGGACTCTGTGGACTCAGGTTGCCACATCAGGAAGTTCTGAGGGCAGTGCTCAGTGCCCAGGAGTGCCCAGTGCACACAGAGGCTCCTCTGCTCTGCCCCACAAGGGACACAGCACATCCCAGCCCTGTGCAGGACTCACACACAAAGTGCAAGCAAGGCCACCTTGGTCTCCTCCGTGTTCCCACCTCAGGCTTTCCCCTCTTTCCATCCAGGGCCACCTGTGCTGTGAGGATCACATCCTTGTTTGGCAGCCAGGAGAGCTCCAGTGGCAGAGATCAGCACCCACAGGGTGTCACTGAGTGTCCTTTGGCCTGGACAAAGTCTAAACTTCCTCTCCATCCTTTGCCAGCCAGACTTCCAGAGCACCAGACCAGTGACCCTGCCAGCAAGGTGTCCCATGGGGGCTTCCTGGGAGCACAGGGTACCTCCCACCCCACTGACCACCAGGGAAACGGGCTCTCTGCTCTGGTCAAAGCCCCTCAGCCTCCCAGAGAAGCTTCTGGCACTACAGATAAAGGCAAGGGAAGGCAGGAGTCAGGTCAGCCACAGTAATCCTTCACCCAGAGATAAGGTGTGGGGCTGCACTTGCTGAAGAAGCTGCATGACCCAGAATTGCCTCCACACCTTCCCAAACAGCCTTGGCAGCTCCAGGAATCACTTCCCTGCCACAGTGCATTTATGCCAAACAGGGCAATAAAGCCATAAAAGTGGCCTGGGGACAACTGTCTGGGGGCAAGTGCAGGGAGGGGTGATAGCTGGGCTACCGAGGGAGATTAGACACAATCAAGACCATGTTAAAGTTCAGCAGAGATGGCACCTCCAGTTCTAAATCTGCCTTCTGGACTTGAAATCAGCAGATTAGGACAATTCCAGAGCTCAGCTATTCCCATTTTTTCCCATTAGGCTTTCACAGACACTGGTGGCTGGCCAGCAACACAGTGACTGTGCAGATGTGAGCATGGCTGGGACTGAAGGCCAAGCTGCTCCCTGTTCCCTTTTTTGTGCCAGAGAGGAGGAGGAGGAGGAGGAGGAGGTGCTTGGGAAGGCAAAGCCATGCAAGGGAACGAGCTGTACCCACTTTTTCAAAATATCCTGCTTCTTCTGTTCATCAGAGGTGGGCAGGCCCATGGACTTCTGTCTCTGGTCATACATCATCTTCTCCACCATGCTGCGAGTTTCACTGTCCAGGTCTGACAGCTGAAAGCAAGACACAAATTGCAACAACTCTGGGCTCAGCTGGGCTCATTCCTGGGCAGGCTCAGTCCCTGAATTCTTACCTTTGAGTTCTCTGGATTAATTTTCTTGGTGTTGATTTCTGGGTCTGTGGAGACCAGTTTGTTCCACCATTCCATTTTGTTGATCTAGAGGATGAAGAAGCAAAACCAGTTTATTTTTCTTGGACTTGTTCCAGGGTTTTTAAGTCTCAGTCACAGGAAAAAAAAATGATGGAATCAAACTTTGACAGTTTTCTAAGTATCAGTAAAATCTGAACATAGACAAAGAGTATTTTTGTTTCAAACTACTTCAGGCAGCCTGAATTTTCACAGCTGGGAGATCTGAGGGAATGTCAGATGTTCTGTTTGGCATGACATAAATGGGATTACAACCAACCACCTAGAGAGGCCCAGAGGGGACACAAGAAGGGACACAAGGAGGTCTGTCCCTGGATTTTCATGTCACTAACAGATGTCAAAACACACTAAAAGGACAACATTAAAATGACTGATTTCCTTCCAGCTTTTCCTGAACTGCTGAGAAGTTCATTGCATATCCTGGAACAGCATAAAATTGGGCTGAAGATGGGGCAACTCAAACACCTCACTACCATTGGCACCCCTGGCACTGCACCCAGGACAAGCACGGTGCTTCTGTTTCAGCTGAGAGCCCAGAAAAGGCAGCCAAGCCTGAACCCTGCCCAGCCCATCCTGCTTTACCTTCTCCAGGTGCACAGTGACTGTTTTCCCATCCTCAATGAGCCAGGAGCTCTCCTCCACCTTGACCTCGTTGAAGAGCTCCCCATCAATGACAGGAGGGTGGCCCTTGAGGCCGACCCTGAGGCGGCGCCTCTGGATTTCCACCACCACGTCCTTGCCCTTCAGCCTGAAGCTCACCTTGAAGGGGACAGCCAGCTGCAGGGAAAAGGAGCAGATCTGAGGAGCTGGGCAGGGAAATCCCTCCTCACCCTCCCATGCTGCTGTTCCAAGCCTTTCTGCCTTGGTTTCACCGGGGTCAGACAGAGCAGGGCCTCTCTTCCTTGAGATACTGAGTGAGCAGGAGGTGAAAGGAAGGGACCATGAAAGGGAAACAGATTTTAATGCCTGGTTAGAACAAGACCAAAATCTGGCAAACTGCAGCTCCTGGGAATTTTACTGTTACCAAGCTCTCTCCCAGCTACTGAAACACTGCTGTTTCCAACAAAATTCCAGAGGCAACTGAGACACAGGGAACTGGCTTCATCTCTTACCAGCACCTGCTCCTACTCCCTGTCTCAGATTCCTCAGATCCTGGTCATAAAGCACTACTTACATCCAATTCTGAAAGAGTCTGTGTCCATCTGTAATTTGGAAGGTCAGCTCCATTGCCAGAGTTGGGTTTAAGTTTTCCTTTATCCTTCTCATCCTCCTCTTCATCCTCTGTTCCCTAAGCAATTCAAGTGTAAAGAAAGAAGCTGTTTCAGTTTCCATTGTAACAACAGTTCTTGGGTTCTGTAAGGATTGCAGGTCAGTTGTTTGTATTTTATATCCACTAAAATTTAGCTCCATAATTAATAGCTGCTTCTGTTAAAACATGACTACAAGGAAAAAAGCCAAAAAGCCTTTGGCATATTTAGGAACTGTGTATTTTTAAAGCCAAATTTTCTAACTTGTATTTTTAAAGTGTGTATTTTGGACAGGGCTTGGAGCAAGCTGGTGTAGTGGAAGGTGTCATGGCAGAGGGTGGAACGGGATGAGCTTTTAAGTCCCTTCCAACCCAAACCATTTTATGATTCTAAAGTATCCCCAGACGAGTTTTACCTGTTTGTTGGAATCTGAAGATTCCCCTTCGTCCTCCGAGGGTTTCACTGGGACACCATTACCCTGCCCTTGTGCCTCTTTCTTCTGTTTGGGAAGAGAAGAGCAGGAACAGGCTGAGCCAAGAGCTGGCACTCTGTGTCACTGCCTGAGCTGGCACTAGATGGCCTCAGCCTCTCAGCTCCAGCTGAACACCACCACTCATGCACCCCACACTCTGAAAACAGGCAATTCTCAGCCCTTGGGAGTCACAGCCAAGAGGCCCTGCCAAGGGGGAGCTTCCCTTTGTCCTCCCACTGGGACAAAGAACAACCCCGAGCCAACCCCTCCCATCCCCAGGGAGGACAAAGCTGCACCTGCAGTCCCTGACACGGCTCTCACCTGGTCGATCTCGAGCTGCAGCCTTTCTGCCTCCTCGTCCGTGAGCTCCTTGATGCGTGGCTCTCTGTCCCTGTCCCTGTCCCTGTCCCTGTCCCTGGCCAGGCGGGCAGCACGCTCGGCCTTCTCGCGCCTCTCGGCCTCCTGCCGCGCCTTCTTCTCCCTGCGCTCCTTCTGCGCCAGCTTGTTGTGGTGGCTGAAGGCCTCTGTGATCAGCTGGGGGACAGGGACACAGGGGACACACGGGTTACAAAAACAGGGACACAGGGGACACAGGGGTTACAAAAACAGCAGCCATTTCACACCTACACCAAGCCAGCTCGGGCTCCTGAGCGGCACCAGAACGTCTCTCGAGTCACACGGATGCTGTGACTCTTCCCCTCGTCTCCACTCGGGTTTTTGACTGAAAATCCAGAGAGTTTTCAGTTCAAAAAACAGAGGAGGGAGTGAAAAGAGAGGAAAAAAGAGAAAATTCAAAATATTTAAATGTGGCTCTTCCCAGTTACACAGGGAGGATGTTCAAATAAAATTCTCCATTTATTTTGTCCTTTGTGCAGCTCCAGCAGGACGAGCTGATGGCCAGCCCACCCATCTGAAGATACTCCACACCTCCAGGACAGCTGGACACACCAGATCCAACTTTTTTACCAACTTCTGACCTTCCCACGCCTGGGCTTTTCTCCAGGTGGAGCCTCACTACCAGATTTAGAGGAGAAATGCTTGAAACACCCCTGTGTTTTTACACTGAGGAGTGAACTCCTCCGTGAACCTTTTGTTTCAGCCTCACTCCCAATTCTCCAAAGGTTGTTGTGACTCTGGGAGGCAAAATCCCAAGGTCTCTGATGGCAAGGGCCGCGTGCTCAGTGGGAAGGCTGAGTACACAGGCAGGGAGCCAGAGAATTGCCCCAGGCTCGATAAGGGCAGGGGTGCTGTGCAGAGCAGCACGTAGGTGAGCTGAGGTCTGCCCCACAAAACAACACAGGCAGACCCTCAGAAAGGAATTACAGGGGGAAAATTTATTTATTTACATATCAGGAGCTTCAGGGTGGGGGGGAAACCCAGAACCTTCCCCAAGCAAACTGCAGATTGTAAGCAAGCACTGAGCATTTCTGCTTTGCTTTACAGGCCAGGTTTGATCACACAGCTCCACTCCAGTGTGCAAGATGTGCATCCTCCAGGATGTCCCAGCCTGTCCCCAACCCCATGATCCATGCTGAGAACACCTCCTTCACTGCCTGGCCCTGTCTTGTCACTGCCCACACCTCCCTCACCCCACACCACAAGGGCTGCTGAAATGGCACCCAAAAATACAGACACTTTCCCACCCTCTCCCTTCTCTTTCCTGCCAGGGGCTCAGCAGCACTGGGGAAGCAGCTTCTTGCACGTTTGTTGTGGTTCCCATGGTGTCAGAGCACTCCCCCAGGAGGCCATAAAGCATTTTGGCAGATGCCCCACCCCAGGGCACAAATGCTCTTCTTTCACAGGCACAGATTTGCCAAGGACAGCAGCCAGGCACCCCTGAGTTGCCACTCAGGTGGGCTCACACAGCCCCCAGGAACGAGGGAGAACTGCTCCCCATTCTAAGCAAAATAACAGTGGGGTTCACCTTTCTCACGTTCAGAGAATCCATCACAGGATGCTTTGGGCTGAAAGGACCTTAAAGCCCCTCCAGGTGCAGTGAGGGCTCCCAGCAGGGCAGGGGATGCTCCATGCAGGCTCCCCAGCCCAGCCAAGGGGCAGCTGCATGTGCAGGGCCGTGGACTCTGTGCTTTTCCTGGGCTGAACAAACACGGTGACGTGGGGTCATCGCCTGCTGTGTCACCCTTCAGTCACTGTGTCTGGCAGCTCTGCTGTCCAAACAAGCCTTTGGCCACAGCCTGGCAAAGCCCTGCTCTGAGGCACCACCTGAGCAGGGAATTGTGCTCCTGAGCTCTGACAGGGCAGCTCTGGGCACCCAGAGCCTGGGAGCTGCTCAGGCAGGGGACTCCTGGCATGGCACAGACACGGGTGGGGTGGAAGGGGCACGAGCTGAAGGCCTGAAGGTTCATTTTTTTACCTTTTCTGCTACTCCATCTTCTCCCCCAGTGAAGAAATCCGTCTTCCTCCTCAGGAAGCTGAAGAAGGTGTTCACGAGCTGGGGACAGGGAGAGGAAAGCAGCAGTGAGCCCAGTGCACTCCCAGCCACCCCGTGTGTCTGGAGCAGCCTTCACCCTCTGTCCCTGCCTGTGGCTGTGCAGCAGCCCCTGGAAAACCCTCAGCTGTGGAGAGCCAGCCCCTGCACTCCCAGCCTGCACAGGAGGAGCTGGTGTGGTTTGCATGCAGAAAGGCAGCAGATTGTTCTCAGGCCCTGCTCCCATACCCGAGGCAGGAATGGATTTACACATGCAGACATAGCTATATCCCATATTTTATAGACTATATTTTGGTTCTTTGCACACCTAAAAGCATGCAAACTCCTTATTTAACAGCTGCCAGGGATCGCCAATGAATGAAGCAGCACCTCCAAAGCCCCTCAGAAAACCCAGATTCTCCTCGGACCTGGCTGATCTTTACTTCCCAGGGACCTGTCCCGTGGGGGTTTCAGCCAGAGGTTTCAGCACAACACGAGGGGCTGTCACAGGACCATTTTTTAAAAATTATTTGTGAGTGGGCTGTGAGTGCGATGTTCCCACACGCTCCAGCCCTGAGCCAGAAGGATCGGGGTGGGATCACGGGGGGATCCCGGGGGGATCAGGGCAGCCCGGAGGCTCCGGGACCGGGGTGCGAGGCCACGGCGAGGGCGCCGCGGCGCCTCATTATTAACACCGCACTAATTACGGAGCGGGGCTGGCGCTGCCGGGCCCGTTATCGCCGCACGTGCGGGCCCCGCTCCACGTGCCGGGGCGGGGCCCGGGGAGGCCGGGCCNGCGATCCTCCTGCTCCGCCGCCTCCTCCGCGCTCAGCCCCATCGCGCCGCCGCTCCCTCACCGAGCCGCCGCCGGAACCGGAACCGGAACCGGCCTCTCTGCGGAAGCGCGAGCCCCTCCCCGCCCGCCAATCCCAACGCGCCTCCGCACCCATCTCTTCGCGGATTGGCCGCAGCCACTGTCAATCCGATGCGTTCGCTTCGCTTATTGGTCTGGCGCGCTNGGGCGGCGAGGCGCGGCGGGGTTGTCATGGCGACGGGCGGGCAGAGGGAGCGCGGCCTGGCCCGGCTCCTGCCAGGGAGCGAGGATTCCCTGAGCCTCCTCTTGTGCAGGCTGAGCCCCTTCCCCTGCGCCCTCAGCCGCTCCTGGGGCTCCGCTCCTGTCCCTGGAGACGCTCAATGTCTCTCTTGGAGTGAAGGCCCCAAGCTGCTCCCAGGGTTTGCGCTGCCTCAGCAGGGCCGGCCCAGGGAACGATCATTGCCCACCTTGGCTCACGTTCCGCTGCTGTCAACCCGCACCTCCAAGTCCCTTTCCATTGGGAAAACATGAGAAAGTTGGCCTTTTTCCCTTACTTTTCTCCCATTCTGCACATGGGATCATTCTCCCTTCCCCAGCCCTGTGTTTCCTCCCAGGGACGCGACCCCCGAGCCCATCCCATCCCTGCCGGCACAGCCGGTTCCTCTTCCCGCCCCACAACAAGAGGCTGCCGGCCAAGGCCGGGCAAACAGGTGCCGGTAACACAACTTCCAGGTTGCTCCTGCCAAGGCCGGGGCCGTTGAACGCCGGGCCCAGACGAGCGCCCCGTGTTTGTCTGTGAACCCTGGCAGCGACACCTGCCCGCTGGGGCCTTGGTGCCATGGTACAGCCCGGGCTAATGACTCTGTTTATCCTGTTTGGGTAATCCTGATAAGCCCCACAGCCCCTCCCGTGCCGCTTCATTGAGAAAACGGCAGTTGGGAACTCGCCTGGCCCGGCCAATCAGCCCAGGAGCCACGGGCTTGGTTTAATGAGCGGCTGCTTAATCAGGGCGGTCAAGGCTGCGCCGGGCCGTTCGCTGTGACCCGGCCTTATAAGAGCTGGCTGGAGCAGCCCCGGGCTGGCAGAGCCGGGAGGACGGGGGACAATCCAGCCCGTGACACGTTTTGGAAGGGATTTCACGTCTCTCTCTCTCTCTCTCTCTCTCCCAACCCGCCGAGGAGCCGGCCCGGCCATGAGCAGCGGCGCGGAGCCGGAGTGCGAGAGGTGCCGGTGCCAGGGCAAGGACAAGCCCCCCGCCATCCTGTACACGCTGCTGAGCCAGGAGCTGCGGCCCGGCGGGGCCCGGCAGCGCTGCCTGTGCCAGCAGCGCCGCACCGTGTGCCTGCGCTCGCCGGGCCTCACCTGCCGGGCCGCCTCCCACGTGCTGCTCAAAACCATCAGCTTCGTCAAGAACGTGGCTGCCTTCCACCTGCTGCCGCGGGAGGATCAGCTCCTGCTGCTGGACAGCTGCTGGGTGCCCCTGTTCCTGCTGGGGCTGGTGCAGGAGATGGTGACCTTCGAGGTGATGGAGGCCCCGGCGCCCAGCATGCTCAAGAAGATCCTGCTCAGCGGGCAGGGCAAAGGGCAGGAGGCCGAGGGGACGCAGCCCACGCTGGCCGCCGTGCAGAGGCTGCAGTGGTGCCTCGACAGCTTCTGGAGGCTGGACCTGAGCCCCAAGGAATACACCTACCTGAGGGGAGCCGTTCTCTTCAATCCAGGTGAGTGCCAGGCCCTCGTGGCTCTGCCGGCCTGGGCTGGGAGCTGGGCATGGAATCACAGCATCCCAGAGTCACCGAGGCTGGAAAAGATCTCTGAGGCCATCGAGTGCACCTTGTGCCAGTCCCCACCCCGTCACTGCCTGCCACCTCCAGGGACAGGGACTCCACCACCCTCCTGGGTGAACACAGACCTTGTGGCTTGTGATGCTCAGCGATGGGCAGGTGTGAGAGCAGAGAGGGCTGCTCACTTCTTCCCTAACTCTGCTCGTTCCCAAATGCACTGGGAAGCAGGAAGGAAGGATATCAAAACCTTTGACTGCCCTGCAGACAATAAATGCCGGATTCCTTTCTTTTCAAAGCGTGATTTTCCCTGTTAACTGCTTTCCCTCCCTCACACAGCCTCCCTCAGCAGTGCTGTGTCCATCTCCTCAGTGTGGCCTCAGAGATCTCCCTGAGCAATGGGGAAGGGTGGGAATGGGACAAACCCGGAGCTGTTTCCCATCCTTATTCCTCTCTCCCTGTGTCCCTCGCAGACATCCCCGGGCTGCGGGCTGCCCTGTACATCGAGAGCCTGCAGTGGGAGGCGCAGCGAGCGCTGCGGGAGCTGCAG
Organism: Drymodes brunneopygia; assembly: GCA_013400955.1. Taxonomy (NCBI): domain Eukaryota; kingdom Metazoa; phylum Chordata; class Aves; order Passeriformes; family Petroicidae; genus Drymodes; species Drymodes brunneopygia. The sequence continues at coordinate 1,437 of VZTZ01040332.1, read as the reverse complement.
CCCGAGGCGCAGCCCCGCCTGTCCCGCATCCTGCGGGTCACCGAGCACCTCCGGGCCGTCCCCGCCGCCCTGGTCACCGCGCTCTTCTTCCGGCCCGTCATCGGCGACGCGGACATGGGCGAGCTGCTGGCCGAGATGCTGTTCGAGGTGTCGGGCTGGCCGCAGGCTCCGTGGCTGCCCCTGCCCTGCTGAGCCCCCTCCGGCCCCGCATCGGGGAGAGAAGCTCCGGACCCTGCGGCAACTCCGCGTTTCGCTGCGGCTGCAGCAGCCTGGGGAAGCGGCTGTGGCACAGCAGATTTCACAGCAGATTTCACAGCAGCTCCTGCCCCGCCTGGGCCGCTCTCCAATGCAGGGAGTGTGTGTGGTGACGGGTGTCCTGCCCTGGGCCCAGATTTACTCATTTTCTGTGAACTCCAAGCAGTGAGGGCTGTCCTCAGCTCCATCCCGTGGTGTCTGATGGCCTCAGGGGGAGCACTGACCGAGGGTAAATGTTGTGGAATTAGCTCCAGGTCTGGCTCCCGTGCTTGGAACCTTAGAAATACTCAGGAGATTTCTTCAGGGAAAAAGCCAGAGTGTTAAATCCTACAGGGTGCACAGACTCACCCCTCTTTTCCTTAGATTCTCTCTTTCCTCCGTAATTCCGTGAGATACAACAGGACTAAGAGCATTTAGGAGCACCTAAACCTACTGTACCTCAGCTGGGGCTCTGGGTTTTCCTGTCTGTGAGAAGTGAACCCCGAGCAGATCCAAACCTCCTTCCCTGCAGTCAGAGCCAGGTGCACACCTGGAGAACTTGCTCCTCCTGCCTCCAACAGGTGAGGTGTCAGTATTTTATAAGTGAATATCCGTGTGGTTTGTACATAAGATGCAATAAATTATTTTTTTAATAAAATGTTTGGCATTTTGGAACACAGCGGTGCCTTTTTAGCAACGGTGTTGAATTTGGGGTGGGCAGCAAAAACTGCAGGCATGGAATAGAATGGAATAAAAAAGGGATTTTCCATAAAAATCCATCCGGCAATGCAGACAGGTTGATTGCTGTCAGTGGGAGCTGTTGGATGGAACCTGAGATTTGCAGGGGCTGCACCTTTCCCCAGGTGTTGGACGCAGGTGTGGAGCCCCTCCCGAGGGGAGCAGAGGCGGCTGCTCTGACTCACCCGGCTGCCAGCAGGCACCAACCCCGTCCCGTTTGCCGTGGCTGGCACGGGTGAGGTGCCAGGTGAAGCTGCACGGAGCCCACGGAAGCACCCGGAGCCTTGGCTGGCAGGGCTGTGAGGCAGAAATGCTGCGTCAGCCCGGGCTGTGCCTCTGCCAGGCTGAGCTCAGCCCTGACGGGCTCTTCCCATCCACGGGGGGGGAGCCCTGACTCAGCCCCGGGGCCCACGGGCAGCGCCCAGCCCAGAGTGACACGGCATTCCTGACAGCCCTGGGGACAGG